>CM060316.1:117643941-117653941 GCA_030674155.1 Stramonita haemastoma
TACTGACAGGCTCCTGGCATCCCCACAGGGGAAAACTTATTTTTAAGTGAAGAGAGATGTATCACGAATAAACTCCAACTATTTCAAATTTTCTATTAAAAATTTATTCAAAACTTTCTGTTTGAAGAATTGGTTTGGTTTTTTTTTTTCGTTCCTCAGCTAGAGCTCCAAGGTTCATCAATGGTGATATTTTTGTGTGTGTATACAATGAAACGGGGTGTTTGCCCACCATTCAATTCAAATTCAATTCAATGTATGTATGCAATTAAACGGGGTGTTTGCCCACCATTCAATTCAAATTCAATGCAATGCATGTATGCAATTAAACGGGGTGTTTGCCCACCATTCAATTCAAATTCAATGCAATGCATGTATGCAATTAAACGGGGTGTTTGCCCACCATTCAATTCAAATTCAATGCAATGCATGTATGCAATTAAACGGGGTTTTGCCCACCCTTTAAGGTAGCTGTATTCAGACACAGGGACGAAGAAGTTTGCAACAAATCATTTTGCTCCGTGAGAAAAATAGTCTAGAGGGTAGGTGGTACGTACATTCCTACCTAGACTGATTGCTGTGGAGAGCAGAGCAGAGCAGAGCAGAGCAGGGCGGCGGCAGGTAGGCTTACCCCGAAAAGTGCCGCAAACACTGGTCACCTACCTGAGCCGGTAATGGGCTGGACTGGGCAAGGCCACCCCCCGCCCCCCCCCCCCCCCCCCCCCCCACCTCACCTCCACCCCCTGCCCTGCCTGATCTGAGTATACTGTGCTGACTTGTGGTATCGGGTCTGTGTTGTGTGTGTGTGTGTGTGTGTGTGTTGGTGTGTTGTGTGTTTGTGGTGTGTGTGTGTGTTGTGTGTGTTGTGTGTGTGTGTGTGTTGTGTGTGTGTGTGTGTGTGTGTGTGTGTGTGTGGTGTGTGTTGTGTGGTGTGTGTGGTGTGTGTGTGTGTGTGTGTGTGTTGGGATGTGTGTGTGTTGTGTGTGTTGGATGTGGTGTGTGTGTGTGTGTGTGTGTGTGTGGGTGTGTGTTGTGTTGTGTGTGTTGTGTGTGTGTGTGTGTGTGTTGTGGTGTGTGTTGGATGTGGTGTGTGGTGTGTGTGTGTGTGTGTGTGTGTGAGATGTGGTGTGTGTGTGTGTGTGCGAGTGTGTGTTTTGTGTGTTTGGATGGTGTGTGTGTGTGTGTGTGTGTGTGTGTGTGTGGTGTGTGTGTGTATTCTGTACGTGTGTGTTTGTGTTTGGATGGTGTGGTGTGTGGTGTGTGGTGTGTGTGTGTGTGTGTTTGTACTCTGCATGTGTGTGTTTTGGGATTTGATGTGTGTGTGAGTGTGTGTGTGTGTGTGCGCGTGAGTGAGTGTATCTGTTTGTGTGTGCACGCACGCGCGTGCACGCATACGTGCATGTACATGCGTGTGTGCATGCACACATGCGTGTATTTGCGCGCGCGCGTGTGTGTGTAAAGCTGTTTTGTTGTTGTTTCCCCAGGTAATTGTTCAGAAAGTGATAGCACGGCTAGGTGCACAGTTGGTACCTGATAGTATAGTACCACACCCCAACGGTGCCTGCTGCCTGGCAGGGACCGCCAACAGACAGACAGAGTGATGCCAGCAGAATTATCACAGACATGTCAACTGCCCGCCACGCCATCTCTAAGTACAGTCCGGACTTTCCGGAAAATATTGACGACTTATTCTTTCTTCAAGAGTTGGCATTGATTTTTGGTCCATTGTTCTGCAATACTCTTCATTGATTTCGTGTCAGTTGGTGTCCAATATTCCTGGCAGATCGATGTTTTTGACAAGTACGTATGAACCGTTTAGATCAATGTCTTTTGAACTGCTAGTGGAGGTATCAACATCACTTTCTTCATGCGATTTTCTTATGGACGTAAGGTTTACGTATGTATTAGAGTACGTAGCTGCACACGCTCGCACGCACGCACGCGCACGCGCACACACGCACACACACACACACACAGAAGGGGGGGCTGGATAGCTAGTGGCTAGAGCGTTGCGTTCGTGATCTGTCGGCCGGGGTTCAAACCCCTATCAAGGCACCGGTTGGAGGGGATTTTCCCCTGGAGGTAACATCAGCACTGACTCCACTCCCCCCACAGTCCTTTGGATACCTATCAACATACTCCAGAGTGCCAATGCATACAGAACATCTTTCGCACATTTGAAACTGTTCTGACTATCTGGAGAGTAGGCCATTTCGTGCTGACAATTTTTTTTTTAAAAACCGCATGCAGGCAGGTATTGTGTAAAGATACCATCCCCGAGGTCGGAATGAGGCTACTTTAACGGTCAGCAAAAATGGTCACATACGCAAAATCTCACCACTGGTGAACCTCAGAGCTGAGGCACGAAAAAGAAAAAGTGACCACACACACACACACACACACACACACACACACACACACACACACACACACACACACACACACACACACCACACACACGCGCGCGCGCGCGCGCGCGCGCGCGCGCGCGCGCGCGCGCGCGCAGGTAGATAGATAGATAAATAGATTCGTCTATCTAGGCTGCATAGATAGATAGATAGATAGATAGATAGATAGATAGATAGATAGATAGATAGATAGATAGATAGATAGATAGATAGATAGATAGATAGATAGATAGATAGATAGATTCATTCATTCATTCATTCATTGATTGATTGATTGATTGATAGATAGATGTGTCTATCTGGGCTGTACGCTCTGCATGCATGTATGAACGTGAGTGTGCGTGCGCGTTTGTGTGTGCGGGGGTCTTGCATGCTAGCATGGAGCCCGACTGTGATCCGCTGAATGTGGATGATGTCTGCGCTGTTCCTACCCCTAAGCCGCTTATCAAGGATTAAGCTATTTGGAGTACTGTAATGCTCTAGGCCAAGCGTCAATGTTTTCCGCTTAATACGATTAGTTCTGAGTGGTACCAGTGTAAACAGAGGTGGAGCAGAAGAAGAGCGGAACAGCCGGTGAATTCCACTACCAGTTTCCTTCCAGTTCCTGTCTCATGTATCGTTGGCCATACTTGAAATTATGTATTTGGGACTGAAACAAATTCTGGCTTCTTTGGGGAAAAAAATCAGAAAACAGCTTCTCATTTGGTTTACACAAAAGGGCTTTCAATCAAAACAACATTGCAGCAAGACATAAAGTATGAGAACAACAAGCATACCCTTGTAATGAATACCCTAAACAACAGATATGCAAAACTTGGCTGCAGCTAAACAAGGAGTTCACACTTGAATCTCATTTCAAATAGATTGTAATCAGACTTGTTATGAATGCACAAAAGAATATAATAAAAGCTATTCAGTTTTTGAATAATATTATACAATTACAAACAGACTGACAGTTTTTGCCATAGCACACGCGTAAAGCAAAACATTTCATAGAAATAAAGTGATATCCCTCTATCTGAGATTCGAAGCTTTTGAACTGAAATGAAAACAGCGCTGCTTCTACAAAAATGTGTGTAAAATAAGCATATGCCGTGATACAGAAAGAAACTCTATTTAGATAGTTTCTTAACATAATTAAACACAGCATGTCATTTTGAGAATGGAAAAGAGACTGATAAAAGACACATGCTGCGCGCTTTGAAGCAAAGAAATAAAGTCCACTTGTTCTCTCAAGTTCACTACCATTACCCCGCCCCTCCCCTCCATTCCCCCAAAACCCTACTCCCCATTCACCCCCTCCCACCCCCACCCCACCTTCTTCCCTTCCCAGATACCCGTATCACTCCGATCTTGTTTAGCAGTATCATCAATCTTGCACTGTTCTGTCAGGTAAGAATCTTGCACTGTTCTGTCAGGTAAGAATCTTGCATTGTTCTGTCAGGTAAGAAGTCTTGTTCTGGAAAGAGTGGTCTCTTTCTGCAGATCGACGTTTCTGTACCGCAAATTGTTCACCGGATAAAGATAATATGCGGTCTGCTAACTTGATCTGTTTCAAAACAGCACTCATTCATTCCATGAGGCTGCGACTGAAGGAACGGATATCTCTGTCGCTTCTTGTGAAAGACAATAGTACTGGAATGCGGAAGGAGATAGCTGTATAATCAATTCATTTTCACCCTGAGTAGAGCGCCCATGTGGAGCTATCTACTATATCGTCATTCACTATTTTTGTAGTCACCAGCGTTGTGATAAGCTGTGCACATACAACGTATGCACACATACAGACTTCCTTGTTCAATCTAATCTGACTTTTTTTTCCAGTTCTGTTTACTTGTATGTTTGATGCTTATTGGAAAGGGTGGGTTGGGGTGGAGGTGGTGGGTGGCAGTTATCCTAGCATAAATTAATGTCAGTGCAACTTACGGTTAATGTGACAATAGATGATGATGATGATGATGATGATGATGATGATGATGATGATGATGATGATGATGATGACGACGACGACGACGACGACGACGACGATGACGATGACAGCAGTGTGCGAGGGAAATAAAAAGTCATTGTAAAGAAAAGGACAAAAACGCTTGCTTAAAGTTTGGTACTGTTTTTCCCCCCCCCCCCCCCCCCCCCCTTCCCCCCTGCCCCATTTCTGTCATCTTTTCCTCTCATTGTAGCGCTACGATCAAATCAAGGAGTACAGAGATTTTAGTATACTTTACAAGATACCCCCACCCCACCCACCCAACCCGCCCCCTCTTCTTCTCCTCATTAGCTTTTATCTCCAACACTACAAGAGAGATTTAGACACCTATACAGACCTATTCCTGACATGGACATAAAGAATGAGGGGGGGAGGGGATGAACACAAGAAACCTTTTCAATCCTTTGATCTTTCATTCAGCCATCAACCCAAAATAAAACAGGGCGTGTTTACTGCCCATCTGGATACAGTGCGTTGTGGTGGGGGAGCAGGGTGGGGTTACACAAATAAACCAGGGCGTGTTTACTGCCCATCTGGATACAGTGCGTTGTGGTGGGGGAGCAGGGTGGGTTACACAGACCCTGGCCCGTCCCGCTAGATTAACCTCCTGGTATCAGTCATCATCCCCTCGTGCCAAATCATGAGCACGATCGAATGTCGGCGTTAAACAGGAATGAAAAACCAATCAGGCGGTTAAATAAGGCCCCAGCCATCGTGTCGTGGAGTGGGTGTTGTCCTCAACTGGTCAGGGTGCGTGGACAGAGATGAGAACTAGTCTACCTACACCCCAGCCCCCCCTCCCGGGTTTGGACACTGGGTGTGGAATGCTGCCGACCATGTTTGGTGAAAGACTTGTGTGCCTTCAGCTTACACTGCCTCATTCTCCACCTCCAAATTGCCAGATAAACGATTCCGAGCTGGACAATTCCCACCGTGTAAATGGGGTCAAACTCAAAAAGAGTTTACTGGTTAGGGTTGCGATTACATCTTGTTTGTCCCACTGACTGAACAGATGACATGATTTACAATTACTGTTATACACACGGGGACTGGATGTAAAAAAAAAAAAGCACATGAGTGCTTATTCCATTATCCTCGATATAAAAGATTAAAATATAAAAAATCTATAAATTTCTTCGATCCATAGAGATCTTTTTTCTTGCCGTTAGTTAGGGTGGGGTTTACATCTGTGTTGATATAAAGACAATGTGCTAAGTAGTGTATATAAATAATTTATGGTTTCTGATGGAGCGGGTTCGCGCAGTTGGAACGTCTTGCATCAGTTAGGGACAAGAGATCCACTTAGCGACACCACAGGGGACCACCAGCGCAGCACGCTTGACCGAGTCCCTACAAGTTTGGTCATGTCTGGAACCGACAAGAAAGCCGTTAAAGACAATGATAGCCATGTTGTTTTGCTGAACAGCGGGGGGTGGGGGGGGGGGGGGGGGGAGGGGAGGGAGGATGGGGGATCAGCTCTGTTGTTTTTGCAGCCACACGTTCCAGTGTTTTCTGTCGTTTATAATCGCTTAAGGAGATGCATGAACATATACCTTTGCGGGTGTCCATGAAACGAGCACGTGAGCAGAAATGCATGACATTGCAGGAAGGCCTACTCTCTCTCCTCTCTCTCTCTCTCTCTCTCTCTCTCTCTCTCTCTCTCTCTCTCTCTCTCTCTCTCTCTCTCTCTCTCTCTCTCTCTCTCTCTTCTCTCTCTCTCTTGTTTTATTTTGCAATCATTAAATTAACATGTGCGAAAAATGGAATATAAGCAACATAGTGAGAATTTGCATTAAGTGTGTATTGTGCTGAGGTCAAACAAAAATAATAAGGTGGTAATCATGATCACTGAAAGATCAGAGACCAACAAAGAAATGACAGTAGTATCAACGTTAACTGTTGACTGCTGCCATGATGAATCCCTTTACGAAAGAGAACAAAACTGAAGAAGGAAAACTGTTTATATAAAAAGATAATGAACCTGAAAAAGGCTGGAGAGATTAAAAAGAAGACAAAGAATCACTTGACCAGTGAAAGTAAACTCCTCAGAACTTGAGAAACTGAGGTCAACTGAAATCATGCCTGTTGTGTAACATGGCCTAATCCTCAATACTGATTGGAATAAACAATCAGTCAGTGAACAGTTTCAAACAGTAAAGCATGGTGTTTCAGTTTGATACTCAGAACTGCTTCTTAAATTAATTTACAAGTGCCAAAACTCAGTAGGAGGGAGAGATGTAAATAATAGTGGTTAAGGCTTCCAGCTTGTAACATGATAAAGATGCAGCTCGAATCCCAGCTAAGTTGTCCATTCGAAGGGATTTTTCCCATGAATTGACATTGGTACCCATTGGGTTCTCTTGAAAGTCATTTGGGTGAGACTATAATTCCAGGTCTCCTGCGGGAGTGCGCACACCTTAAAGTCCCGTGCAACTTTGGGAGAAGAGTAGGCTATGTGTTGTGGGTGATACAGATGATAGAAGGGTACTGCAGAGAGATGGACTCTGCCAGGTTCCACATGCCAGCGACACTTTGCCTGAAACATTCAGCGCTGTGCCTTAAAGACTATAGGAAACATTCAGCGCTGTGCCCTGAAGACTATAGGAAACATTCAGTGCTGTGCCCTGAAGACTATAGGAAACATTCAGCGCTGTGCCTTAAAGACTATAGGAAACATTCAGCGCTGTGCCTTAAAGACTATAGGAAACATTCAGCGCTGTGCCCTGAAGACTATAGGAAACATTCAGCGCTGTGCCCTGAAGACTATAGGAAACATTCAGCGCTGTGCCCTGAAGACTATAGGAAACATTCAGCGCTGTGCCCTGAAGACTATAGGAAACATTCAGCGCTGTGCCCTGAAGACTATAGGAAACATTCAGCGCTGTGCCCTGAAGACTATAGGAAACATTCAGCGCTGTGCCCTGAAGACTATAGGAAACATTCAGCGCTGTGCCCTGAAGACTATAGGAAACATTCAGCGCTGTGCCCTGAAGACTATAGGAAACATTCAGCGCTGTGCCCTGAAGACCATCAGGGAACTAAGGGAGAAGGCAGATCATGTCAGTCATAGTCAGAGGGTAATGTCAGCATTGTTTTCTAGCCAACTCCATTAAAAGTGTGAACAAAGCAAGTAGTAATGCTTAGCTAGTCTCTAGAGCATTGCCACAACCCAGGCTGCCCAGTGAAGATTAGAATAGTATTAATGAGGTCTATCCCTCCCCGAGAATAGAATTAATGAGGTCTATCCCTCCCCAAGAATAGAAATAATGAGGTCTATCCCTCCCCAAGCCTGCTGCAGATGTTGAGTCCCTCCAAATGTTCCGTCCCTCCAACATCCATCCATTAGAAAACTGAGTGAGTGAGGGAGGGATTAAAGCATCCATCTGTAAGTTCCAGATTCCAAGGAGCAGCCAGCAGTACAGCCATTTGTTCTTTCTCTTCATCAAGCTAGAGTAGCCTACATGCAGGTCCCTAGCCAATAAACACGTTAGAGGTAGCTCAAAGAGCCACTGTTTCCTAACAGAAATCTAGTAGAGCATTCCACTGGTTACTGCTAAGTGGAATAAGAGATTGACAGTATAACACTTCTCTCTCTCAATAATTAATCATCATGATCATTCTCCACTTGCTTTCAGCTCACACAGTCACACCCTCAAACAAAGGACCAGGCATTCAGGGTGGACATTCAGCCCCTTTGCTAATGGAGGTCATTAGCAGCCTGTGTTGTGTAAGGCCCTACAGAAAGAGCATAATACCCTGTGAAAACAGCGCAATGCCAGCCGCCCTTATGCCAATACCAGGTGTTTGACTAAAGGATCAGGCAGGCTTTAGTATGGGCTGTTTTGTATGTTGGGGGGGGGGGTCTGTATGTGTTAGCGTGTATCGTGTGTGTGTGTGTGTGTGTGTGTGTGTGTGTGTGTGTGTGTGTGTGTGTGTGTGTGTGTGTGTATAGGTGTGTATAGGGTTTGCAAGAATGTGTCTAAATATGGATGGACACCACTGTTCTTTAGACATTTTTAATTGTATATGTAAGCATTTAAAACAATTGTTTGCTGAGATCCTGATACTGTTTTGTGTGTGTTTGTGTGTGTGTTTATGACACAATGTTGAATTTCTTTGTTTTTAAAGTTAGGATTATGATTCACATGACCTTGTTTTTTTAGATGATAATCATCTGTATGTGGATACCCTGGGTTCGAGGGCAATGGGGGAGGGGGGGAGTCTCCAGACCCCGAAGGCTTTCACTCCAGCTCACCACCACACAAGCAGACGATAAATTGAAACTGGTCACTTTGAGACCAGAACAAGACAGTTGCTAAAGTTAATCGGAGACATTTTTGTATTGCATGGCAAGGGATGGTGATGAGGATGATAAACAAGGAAACTGCCATCAAATAGTATCTTGCTTTGTAGCTTTTAAGTTTTTAATAAGGCTAAAATGATCTCCCCTTCCTGTTTCACTAGTTTTAAACAGACCCAAATGATATAAATCTTGGTAGATAGAAACATTTTTTAATAACTGATACTGACTTATACTATGATAAGCTGTTGATGCTTAGTACGTTCGTTAGTTGAATAATTTGAGCAACACTTTTAAAATCATATTATTATGTAAAGTGGATTATATGTGATAGTGGTCGCACAAACATTCTGCAGTTGTTTCAAGATTCTAACTAATATCCCCCTCTACTTTTCACCATTCTGCTCAATTACAGCTAGTCAGGGGTGAGTATAAAAGCTCTGTGTGTTTGTGTGTGTGCGTGTGTGCGTGTGTGTGTGTGTGTGTGTGTGTGTGTGTACCAGCGTCAGTGCTGGCGAAAATAGGGCACTGACCGTTCAGTTCACTGCAGGCAGGATCCTGACCATTGACCTTACAACAGCAACAACAACAACATAAAAAGCACACACAAAACCGGCTAGACACAACCTGTTCCGATACCACAATAGCCCCAGCAGAGGCAGATTAAGCTCCAACACAATGTGGTGGCCAAATGACCCGGGGGCTTTTTTTTTTAACTGTTGCTGGCCGCAGCCCTGCTTAGCCAAGTGGACAAACAACGGTGCTAGCTAATCATTACCGCCCTGAAGTTGAGAGTGGCGGGTTCAAATCTCAGTGCATCAGACCTCTAACACGACGTTAGCAGCAGCTCTACATTCAGGCTCAGATCACACTCACCTAAATTACCACCACATGTACATGCTATTCCTGCATAAACCACGCATAGAGGTTGCTTTTGCAAGACTGGCAGCCAGACAACAGGACATGTGCTGGAGCCCTGCCCGCTACACGAGGCATCACTCAGAAAGAGGGTCTGGCCTGACCCCAGCCAATAACCAAGAAGCTCTAAGGCGACTTGCAGAACCTGCAGCATACTGCTGCCTCCACCACAGAGACAGATAAAGCCATCGGACAATTCAACAACAACTAAAAAATCTTGGTGCCAGCTGGAAGGATTGTTTACAATCTCTCATTTCAACCAATATACAGACAGGTCTGCCAGGCCTTTGTCTTCTCCGAGTACTCACAAACGCCACAGATAAAGATTGCTGTCCTTCATGCCAGCTTGTGGTGGGTTGCAGACACCTCTGAAATACCTAGCATGCACCT
>CM060316.1:117658941-117667511 GCA_030674155.1 Stramonita haemastoma
TGTGCGCTTCTAGATTAATTAAGTATGCCTCGGCCTACCTTGGTGTAAATTATTTTGTAGAAGTTCAGTTCTACCAGTATACTGCTGGATTTTTCATTATCACAAAAAAGTGTATCCTTCTGGGGTGACGAGCCAGCCTGGCCAATGAACTCCAAGAGTGCTGCATGGCTTCCATCTCACATTCCACTGTCCTCCTCCATGTTGTTCTTGGTCTTCCTCACCCTGCCTGTAGGGGGTTGCAATTTACCAGTCTTTAATTTTTTTTATTCGTTGGCTATTTTAGGAGTGTGTAACATGCAAAATCTGGCATCAACGATTTTAGGAGTGTGTTACAGTCAAAATCTGGTAGGTTACATGCAAAATCTGGGATCAACTATTTTAGGAGCGTGTTACAGTCAAAATCTGGTAGGTTACATGCAAAATCTGGGATCAACTATTTTAGGAGTGTGTTACATGCAAAATTTGGCATCAACGCTGACTGCAGGATCTGACCAACAAGCTGATAGAGAAACAGGCAGGCGCCGTGTGTCAGTAACTGTACTGATTTACTGCCTTAACCCGCTGACATCGGCACACTGCTATATTGTGTGTCTGTGGAGGAATTAGCCAGGTGTTATGAACCAGTTGCTGTTTATTTTCTTCAGCTGAAAAGTCAATGCGCTCGTAACCTTTTCTCGCTGTTTTCTTTCTTCGTTTTGTTTTGGATTTTTTTCCCAGTGGTTTAAGTCGCCACCCAGTATGGTGAATTAAGCCCATTGGAATAATCATCCTAGGAACTTGGGGAAAGCCGGGGTGAGGGGGTGGAGGGGAGGTGCTATAACAGAACACTGGGCCACCTCAACAACAACAGGCTAATCGGATGGACATGGAAATACCTCTTTTATTGGGGCTGACCCACAGCTGAACTTGCCACCTTCCAGCCCCCGAAAGAACACGGGGAGTATAACGGCCGCACACACTTTACTAAGCCGGTGTTACAGAGATTTTTTTTACTGTGTGGAAAATTCACTCCCTGGTTGATTTTTTTATGTACAAAGACTCTTTCAAATTTGTTCCAGGAAAAATTAATTCAAACCCTGTAGAAATCTGATGCCATTCTTTTTCCCGGTATTATATTGTGCCAGGAGACCACACTGTATACAGGAAACTGATCTGGGTAACACTAGCACTCCTGCTGTGCAGCACTGATCCCCATAGTGTGCTTCCAATGTCTGGTGCTTTCAGCTAGAGTGGGACATGGGGAAGATAGCAGGACATTGACAGCATGAGGTTATTCCAACTATAGCTTATAATTATTATGTACAACAACGACACAGAGAGAGAGAGAGAGAGAGAGAGAGAGAGAGGAGAGAGAGAGAGAGAGAGAGAGAGAGAGAGAGAGAGAGAGAGAGAGAGAGAGAGAGAGAGAGAGAGAGAGTCTTTTATTTCGAAGATAATGGAATAAGCACTTATGTGCTTTTTTTACCTCTAGTCCCGGTGTGCATGCAGCTCTTGTAAATCTTGTCGTAGGGTGGCAATAACGGAAGATCACTAAAGACTAGAATGGGAAGGCTGGTGGTGCTAGCTGACACAACATTCCAGCAGAGCTAACTCACCAAGAATGCACATGACTGGGTGGCTGACTCAGTTCCGGGGACTGGATAGCCAAGTGGTCAGAACATTGCGCTGGCAATTTGACGACCTGGGATCGATTCCCGTTCGAGGAGATTTTTCCCCTGGAGTTAACATCAGTGCTGACTCCACTCTCCCCACAAGTCCCTTCAGATGATACTATAAACTGAGGCCCCCTGTGCGAACGCACGCACAACATCTTGCGCACACGTTAAATCCTGTTCCTCTTTTCGTAAGAGTAGGCCATTGTGTGCCGGTAGGAACAGATGACAATATTTACAAAACTGCATACACACGGAGACTGGATTTTAAAAAAAGCACATGAGTGCTTATTCCATTATCTTCCATATAAAAGAAAAGAATAAATAAATTCTAACATGCATCTGCCGCAAAATCTGGAAGACAGAGCAATGGCCATCATCACGGGTCAGTCGCTCATCATCATGACAAGAACACAAACAACATTTACCACACATGTGTTCTGCCAACAATTAGAAAAAAAGGTAAAGGTGTGCCATAACCTATGTGGTCTTAGAGTTGCGAGAAGTCAGAGACCTCAGCTTCTCTAGGGGCCAGTATATTAAGGGCTGCGCCCATCTCCTCTCCCTCGCTGCTTTACCTTCCCTGACCCTAAAGAGGGCAGGTACCCATTTACAGCTGGGTGAACTGGGGACTGTACTGAAGCCAAGGTGCACAAACGGTCACCCATCCACTTGGTAACCGCGCTCGATGCTGCTTAACCTTGGTTTGGGGAAAGCGAGTGCTCTGACCACTGAGCAATCCCGTCCCCATGATGTGCAAACAATGCAGACAGACAAAAAAGGGACACGATAGGGTTGCGTCGTAGGGTGTCCAGTTATGTCGACCGGGAGAGCAACCAAGCAAGCTAATGCATGCAAAGAACTGCATTGAAAAATATATATATTTGCTGTTAGTGTACAGAACAGTGTGGTGTATGATAAATATTAATTTTTTTTAAATATATGTATACAGAACAGTGCAATTAATAAATGAGCTGTCCTCGCTAACACTGGCACATCTGTTTGTGCCGTCCTCTCCAATAAAAAGAATATTATCGTTTTGTCTGCCATCCTCCACAATGAAAAGAATGTTTTCCTTTTGCCTGCGGAGTCCTTCTGGCTTGACGTGGTGTCCTCAGTTTTATTTTATTTTACACCACTTTATGTCACAGCAGATTTCTCTGCGTGAAATTCGGGCTGCTCTCCCCGGGGAGAGCGCGTCGCCACAAGTGCAGCGCCTACCCATTATTTTTTTCCCTCAGGGATGGTGTCTAAACACGACACCTGTGTGCATGCTGGTGGGGGGGGGGTAATATAATTTTGTCATCCGTTCCTACCGGCACACGATGGCCTGCTCTTCCGAAAGGCGGAACGGGATTTTAACGTGTGCGCAAGATGTTCTGCGTGCGTTCGCACACGGGACCTCGGTTTATAGTCTCATCCGAATGACTTTGACATTCAGTTCGATTTTTTCGTCAAACTGGGAAAAAAGGGCGAGCTGGGTACGAACCCAGAAACTCGCGGTTTACGTATTGGCAGGCGAACGTCTTAACCATCCTGCCACCGTCCTTCCTAAGTTTCGAAATCCTGTCATAGAGGACAGCATACCTTCTGCTACTCACTGAGTGCACCGTGCTGAGGTAGATTAGCCTACCTGTAAAACTCACTAGTTAGAAAAACAAGGTTGCATTTCCTTATAGGAGTCCTTCCTGCACCTACACACGGGCTCATGAGTGATGTGTGTGTGTGTGTGTGTGTGTGTGTCTGTGTGTGTGTGTGTGTGTGTGTGTGTGTGTGTGTGTGTAGTGTTAGTGTGTGTGTTAGTGTTAGTGTGTGTGTTAGTGTTAGTGTTAGTGTGTGTGTGTGTGTGTGTGTGTGTGTGTGTGTGTGTGTGTGTGTGTGTGTGTGTGTGTGTTATTTCAGGACAGTAATCTGCGAGGTTCTGTACAGCCGGAAGGACTATTCCATGACACCCGCCTGTGCAAACATGGCTTACACAGTCAGAATGTGGCATTGACATTACCCGCAGGCACACACCAAAGAGCGTTTGCGCACGCACGCACGCACGCACGCACACTCCACGCACGCACGCACACTGTCTCACACACACACACACACACACACACACACACACACACACACACACACACACACACACACACACACCAGCATATGATTGCTTATTCCATTATTCTCGATATAAAAGAATAAATTAATAAAATAAATACACACACACACACACACACACACACACACACACACACACACACACACACACACACACACACACACACACAACCTGATGTGAGCACATTGAAAAATGCATGTGAGTGACAATGCACACACACGCACGTACGCACGCGCGTACACACGTACGCACGCACACACACACGTACGCACATACACGTACACACAGTGTATGTGTGCGCGCGTGTGTGCGTGCGTCGTGCGTGCGTGCGTGCCTGCGTGCGTGCGTGTGTGTGTGTGTGTGTGTGTGTGTGTGTGTGTGTTGTGTGTGTGTGTGTGTGTGTGTGTGTACTAATAGAAAGGAGAGTTTTCTTGTGGTTCTTGTTTGTTGTTTAGCAATGTGCTATGATAAGGTAGTTTACATGACAATGATTATATACAGCTCTCTCTCTCCTCTCTCTCTCTCTCTCTCTCTCTCTCTCTCTCTCTCCTCTCTCTCTCTCTCTCTCTCTCTCTCTCTCTCTCTATCTCATGTAGATTGATTGATTGATTTGTATGGTTCATTGTAAACTGATGGTGCTCACAGCCGACATCTCGCCGTCAATACCCAATCAATAAACCATTCCCTGCTCACCTGTCAGTCCCCGTTAGGCTTTTCTGTCAGTCATGCGGCACTGAGACAGTCCTATTATTAGCACCGCTCCATGATTTAGGGAGAACATGCAACTCAGTGGAACATATCTTCAAACGTTCGCTCCAAAAGGTATATGATATATCATTTCGTATTTCAAAATTGTTATCAACTCATCTATGGTGCCTTGAAAGCCGGGAAGACCACGGGATATGTAGGCTAATAATACTTCTACACCTTTTTTTATCATTCTGTGAGATCTACGGTTAATCAAAATGTGCTTTTAAAGTGTCCTGTTATGAATGGTGCACTGTTGGTTGTCACTCCTCCGATCTTTATCTCTGGCCCATCTACTGGGATTGATCTCTCCTTCTCTTTTATTTCCTCAAAAGTCTCCATTCCAAGCTGACTGACTTTTGCCGTCTTGAAAACTTCATTCAAAATCTCTCTCCTCTTCCTTGTCCTGCATTCATAATCAATTATGAACAATTGTTCAACCAAAACAGCCCGCATGCACTCAGGTGTTGTGTGTAGACACCATTCCTGAAGTCGGAGTGTGGCTACCTAAATAGTGGTCAAAAACGGTCTCTTGCGTGAAATCTCATCATTGGTGAATCTCGGGGCCCTGGCTGAGGAACGAAAGAGAAAAAAAATCAAGAAAAAAAAACCCGTACAGAGTAGGCTATTTGCCGAAAAGTACGACAAGGAGATGATCTTATTTGCTTCTCAATGTTTTCTTAGAGTTTGTATTATTTTCCCCATGACTACAGGAGTGCCAAAGCTTAACCTTTTCGCTGCTGACCTATTTTGCTCAGGCCTATGCTGAAGAAATTTTCAGAAACAGACAAAAATCACGCATATGATTTTCAATTGCTTTTAATTCAGGAAATTCCTAAGATAGCTACATAAAAGTATATACTGAATGAAAGGAAATTGAATGAAGATTGTATTTGTGACAACTTTTAAAATATATAGTTAGACAGACAGACACACGTGCGCGCGCGCGCAGGCACCACGCACGCACGCACACACACACACACACACACACACACACACACACACCTGCTCTTCACACAAACACACAGCCAGGGAGCCAGGGTAGATGTCAGCAAGAACAATAGCTCATCAACAAAACAGACAGACACACACACTGATAACTGACAGCTAACGAGTAGCCTAGGTGACAAGTGACACACGAGGTCGCAACCACTTCAAAGTAGATCAAACACATGAGCCAGTCACTCACTGGCTCGCTCACTCACTGACCGGGCTTGGTGCAACCATACGATACACACATTCAGTTGTTCTGTTTATGAATAAACAGAGAAAAAAAGCAATATAATTATGTTATAAAAACGAATAAAGCCCTCAACTATACCCAACTGCATCTCGAACGATACGATCTTCATGTTCCGATTCAGACGAGTACATGTTCCGATTCAGACAACGAGTACGCAGAAGTTTCTTCCGGATCAAAACCTGAGTTGTTTGCATCGCAAAGTTCGATGTCAACTGAATAAAAAAAAAAAAAAAACCAACCCTAATCTCCACTATCTTGATCTCTATAAATTTCATCAATAACTTCGGCAACTGTATAGGTCAGTTGAGGGGCAGCCATTGCTTCGAAAACCCAAAAATTGAACTTCGCAGTACCTCGTTTACCTTGCCGATTGAACGTCATAAAATATGCAAATGACTTGAACAAATGGGACTCATGGGTTGAAGATACATCAAGGGAGCTAAACAAATCATAATAAGAAGGATTTTCAGCAATGCTGAGCGAAACAGAGAGAGCGTTGGTTCATGACGAGCGGCGCTCGTCAACACAGCATTGCAGGTGGCGGTTTCTATGACGAGCGGCGCTCGTCAACAGCGCAGTGTAGGGGTTAATGTAATCCCAACTACAAACCAGATATTGTTCAAGTAAGCACAACCATTAGCAATCACCAGAACGGAAACACTGAAACTGCTTATCACAAGAATACTGCTTTTAATGTGACGGAACAAAAGAAAAACTTGCGCATCATAGATTGGCTACATGTAGGCTATGTCTAAAAACCTTTCTGGAAACTACTGATCGAAGCTTTACTCAATGGGGCTTGTGGTCTATGGGTGTTGACAGAAAGGAGAGCATGAAAGATGAAGGAGGTAGGTTGGCTGAATAGAGCCATTCAGTAGATAAACAGGCATGTGCACATAGTCCCCTGAATTCCCAGGAAGCCCGTTTTCCCTCTGTTTTCAGCTTGGTCAGGCATGTTATTGGTCTCGCTTCAACAGACACTAAAAACAGCCCGGGATTTCTGATCAGTTGACTGTCAAAGAAGACAGTGGGTAGATTTCCGAGGGGAAGGGGGTGGGAGAGGGAGCTAGGTTTCAGTCCCATCCTCATTTCTTTGAACCCCCCCCCCCTCCCCTGCTAACTCAGTGTAGTCGGCCTGTAGGAAGAGTGCCTTCTTTTTTTTTTTTACTTCTACCAGCAGAGAGATAAGCTACCAGCGCGTGACGTGGCTACAGTACACGCCCATTCAAGGTATGTTATGGTTTGTAAGTGTCCCAGTTCGGTACTGACATACCTACTAATCTAGACCAGCCGTAGTAGCAGGATGATTATAAGGTGAATAAATCGATGATTGAGTATCCATCGAGACCTGCCGGGAGTAACATGATTAATTAAAAGATCAATTCGAAGTAACTGTATATGGAAAAAAACATTTTTTTTAATGATTTTTTTTAAAAACAAACAAAAAAAACTGTACTACAACAAAAAACCCCAAGGCCTCTAGGTGACACAAACAAAAGACCTCTTGGTGACACAAATACATGGCCTCTAGAGTGAAAACAAACACATGGCCTTAGAGTGACAAAAAACACAGGGCCTCTAGAGGACACAAACCATGGCCTCTAGATTGACACAAACACAGGGCCCCTCTAGATTTGACAAAAACAAAAGGCCTCTAGAGTGACAAAAAACATATGGTCTCTAGATTGAAAACAAACACATGGCCTCTAGATTGACAAAAATGCAGGGCCCTCTAGAGTGACAAAAACACATGGCTTTAGAGTGACACAAACACATGGCCTCTAGATTGACAAAAAACATATGGCCTCAAAGATTGACACAAACACATGGCCTCTAGAGTGACACAAACACATGGCCTTAGATTGACAAAAAAGATGGCCTCTAGATTGACACAAACACATGGCCCCCTAGTTTACACAAATGCATGGCCTCTAGAGTGACACAAAAAATGGTTCAAAGGGGACAAAACACAGGGCCCTCTGGGTGACACAAACATATCCCCCTAGATTGACACAAACACTGGCCCTAGAGTGACACAAACCCCAGGGCCTCTAGGGGACCCCAAACACAGGGCCCTCTAGATTGACACAAACACTGGCCTCTAGAGTGACAAAAAAGGGGGCCTCTGGAGTGACAAAAAAAAAAACCTTTTGATAACGGGTTTTGGGAAAGCTGAAAAAGGGAAAAACAAAGATCGACTGAGCAGCGCGGGGGCCCCAGAGACAGCAACAGACGTTGTGCCTTTCAATGCAGTTTCCCTGCAGATGATCAGAAAACAGGCTGCAGATACTTGCTAGTCTGGTGAAAGAAAGGGGCACTACCCACAGCTCGTGGAACGGGAGGACCTTTGGTATCGTACGTTATCACTTTTAGTCAAGGCAGATTTCTCTGCCTGAAATTCCAGCTGCTCACTTTCCGGGAAAGAGGGATGTCGCCCCAAGAGTAGAGCTACCAATTAAAAAAAAAATTTCCCGTCTGTAGTGAGGGGGCCCAAAATTTTTTTTTTTGGAATCCAGATACGCTTTTTTTTTTCATAATTCACCCCGGACAACCCACGTTGCCGTGGGTACTTTAATGTGCGCTAGATGCGTGTTGCACAGGATCTCATTTATCGCTTCATTTCCAAAAAAGGGGCCCCAAAACCCCCCCCCCCATGACCCCCCCTCAAAGTTTAGAGGGTGGGGGCGGTGGTGGTTTTTGGGGGGGGGGGGGGGGCTAAATTAAAAGGTCAAACCTGCGGGTTTACCCCTTTCTTGGCGTTACCTCTTGACCCAAACCCCCTTTTGAACTTTCTCCGACCCCTTTTTGGGGGGAAACTGGG
>CM060316.1:117667611-117682611 GCA_030674155.1 Stramonita haemastoma
AAAAGGGGAATGTGTGTAAGAACAAAACAAAATTGGTTTTAATTGAATAGCTTCTTCACGCTGTGGACAAATTCCAATTTTTCTCTTGGAAACCACTGGAAAGTCTTTGTGGGGCTCCCCTGCTCAAGTGAACATCTTGCCCTCACATTACGGACAATCCCTTTGTGGCAGAATGCAGGCCTGCTACAGCCAGCCTTATGAAAAAATCACTTATGTCTAAGAATATTTTCATAATTATAAGCATCCGTATCATTGGTTTATTATCATTTTTTTCCTCCCCCCCTCCTCCTCCTCCTCCTCCTCCCCCCTCCTCCTCCTCCTCCCCCTCCTCATTATCATTATTATATTACTAATTATTTGTTGTTGTTATCTTGTTGGTATTGATGTTAGCAAAGTGCAAATGCTGATTTTTAAATGTTCTGTTCTAAAAATTGGTTGAGATTTTCCTCCTCTATGACAAACTCTTGGCTGAGCTTTATTTCCCATAAAAGGAGAAAAAAACCCTTTTTTGAAGCCAAAAGTATAGCTGCCTATTTGAAGGAACTGAAAAATAAAACCCGGCCAATACAGTCTTCTTTTATGTCTCGTGATATTTTTAAATATGTGAAAACAGCTTCATAATCTTGAGTACTCTGGAAGGTTAAGTTGGAACAGCCAACAAAATCATAAATAAAAACTGGTATCACCTTTTTGGGTGGAGTACACCAGCTCGTCCCCGCTCCTCAGCATGAAGATCCTAGGACGGGAACAGTCTTGTGACAGAAGGTTTTTCTTCTGGGGGAAAAAGCCAGCAGCACCCCAGTTTTTTTGCCCCAAATGAGCAAAAATCCCCTTGCGCTTGCCGTGAAGACCAATGACAAGTCAGGCCCAGCGCTTTCCACTTCGGCGTAGCGATGACAGAATGATACTACAAAAAGGGAATAAAAAATATTTTTAATTCACACACACACACACGCACACGCACGAAAACGGAGAGAGAGAGAGAGAGGAGAGAGAAAAGGAGAGAGGAGGAGAGGGGAGGGGGGAGAAGAGAGAGAGAGAGAGAGAGACAGACAGACAGACAGCCCGACAAGACAGACAGACAGAAAGACAGAATAGAGAGGGAGAGGACAGACGACGACAGACAAGGACAGAAAAAACAAGACAGAAAATAGAGGAGCAGACATATGACGGACGGGACAGAGAGACAGAAAGCAAGACAGATACAGAAAAAGGTGAGAGAAGAGAGAGAAGAGAGAAGATGAAAGGGAGAGAGAGAGAGAGGAGAGAGAGAGGAGAGAGGGGGGAGGAGGGACGAGAGAGGAGGGAAGAAAAGAGGAGCAGATCTTTTATATCGAGGATAATGGAATAAGCACTCTTGTGCTTTTTTACATCCAGTCCCGTGTGTATGCAGTTTTGTAAATGTCATCTGTTCCCACCGGCACCGATGGCCTACTCTTACGAAAAGCGGAACAGGATTTAACGTGTGCACACGGGGCCTCGGTTAAAGTCTCATCCAAAGGACTTTTGGGGAGAGTGGGAGTCAGCACTGGTGTTAATTCCAGGAGAAAAATCTCCTCGACTGGACTCGAACCTGGGTCGTCAAATTGCCAGCGCATTGTTCTGCCACTAGGCTATCAGTCCCACCAAGTCTGCAGTCTGTCCATCCAAAGTCAGAGAGAGAGAGAGAGAGAGAGAGGAGAGACGAGAGAGGAGAGAGAGAGGAGAGAGAGAGAGAGAGAGAGAGAGAGAGAGGAGAGAGAGAGAGAGAGAGTTAATATTATACAACACAAGTTACCATGCAACAGAAGCGCCCAACAGCAACAAGAACTACAGATGACGTACATGCATTACCTTTATTGGGTTCTTACACTTGCTCGTGCCGCATCCTCAGGCATTGAAGTACCTAGGGACGGGAACAGTCTTGCTGACGGAAGGATTTCTACAAAAAAAGGTGAGTCATTTTTAAAGTAAATGCTTTCACGCGCGCAATAGATAGATAGATAGATAGATAGAGAGAGAGAGAGAGAGAGAGAGAGGGAGAGAGAGAGAGAGAGAGAGGGGAGAGAGAGAGAGAGAGGAGAGAGAGAGGGGTGGGGGTGAGAGAGAGGGGGGGTGAGAGAAAGGGGAGGAGAGAGGATGGAGAGAGAGGAGAGAGAGAGAGGAGAGAGAGAGAGGAGAGGGAGAGAGGGGGGGGGGGGGAGGGAGGGAGGGAGGAAGGGAGGGAGAGACAGAGACAGGAGTATACGTTATGTATTATCTATTCTTAAAAAAAATAATGCACAATTTTTATGGATGTTTTATCCAGTAATGGTGTCTAAGCGTTTTCCTCACAACTGCTGACAATTTGTTTGGTCCGGGCCAACTATTACTGCCTCTGCAACTACTACAACTTCTACTCTCTCTACTTCTATTACTAAAGAGAAGAACAAGAAAAAAGAAGAAGAAGAAGAAGAAGAAGAAGAAGAAAGAAGAAGAAGAAGAAGAAGAAGAAGAAGAAGAAGAAGAAGAAGAAGAAGAAGAAGACGAAGAAGAAGACGAAGAAGAAGAAGAAGAAGAAGAAGAAATGGAATTTATATAGCGCTATATTTTTCAAAAACAAATGAAAGCGCTTGAAGAAGAAGGAGAAGAAAAAGGAGGAGGAGATGGAGGAGGAGGAGAACAAAAACAAGAAAAACAAAAAGAACAAGAACAAGAAGAACAAGAACAAGAATGATGATTATGATGAGGAGGAGGAGGAGGAGGGGGAGATTAAAAAAAAATTATATTAATTACTCTTATGTCTTCGATATTAACTTATCTGCTTTATTTGCCGTCTTGACTAGCTAAGGTGACGAATTTCTAATTGTCACAAGTCAGAAATCATTGGTACTCAGCTTTGATCTTGACAGTACTCAACAGATCAGGGGGACTTTTGATCATCATCTTTCATAGCTTATATCCACACTTGCGAGGGTTTTACTTTTATTTGTGTGTACAAGCATGGAAAATATCCAAAATTCACAATGAAGGTCTGGAAGATTTGTCTGCTTTAGGTAACTTATGTAAAGACGGAAATATCCAACATAAATCTAAGACTTAACAGTGGTACCACGAAAAGCAAAAAGCAAAAAAAAAAAAAAAAAAAAAAAATTGCATGTGCACTTACCTCTGTTAAGTCTTGATACGTGTAGCAGTCACGGCGTCAGAGACAAGGTCAGAGAACTAAGATGACCCACATGACTTTTGACATCTATGCTAAGACTTTTAAGGAATCAGGGCTAGAGGGAAAGAGACCCGGAAGGTCGAGCATATGCTTGAACAAAGTCTGGGGGGCTGGGTGTGTCCTTTCCCCTTCAGCACTGTGTGCAAGGGTTTTTCTGGCTCATTGAGCCTTACATAAAACTCCAGGGACAAATTCCGATTCGAGCTTGGGAAGTGTGAAGGACCATGGACATTTGTGAACATGATGCACGCAGGCATTGACAGGTTGTACTCAGTACAAGTATACCTGTGAAGTACGCATGGTAGCGGTTTTATGGCAGGAGGCTTTGCCTTCCTTACCTTTCACAATCATGCTGCTGCATGTCGACTATCAGATGTCCACAGAAACCACAGTCCTCACTGCTCTCATCGCATTTGATCCCGGAATTGTTTCAGAGACAGGAGGTCATGTAGACCCCACTCTGGTGCAAAAGCCCCCAAACTTCTGTCAACTTTGATGTTCAGCCGAGTGGGATTTAGTCCTAGATCCCTGGGCAGCAATGCTAGGCTCTGCAGTGGATTTGCCCTTCAGGGGCTGGTCTTTCAGGAGTTTGCCCTTCAGGGGTTGTCTTTCAGGAGTGTGCCCATTAGGGGCTGGTCTTTCAGGAGTTTGCCCTTCAGGGGCTGGTCTTCCAGGAGTTTGCCCTTCAGGGGCTGGTCTTTCAGGAGTTTGCCCTTCAGGGGCTGGTCTTTCAGGAGTGTGCCCTTCAGGGGCTGATCTTTCAGGAGTTTGCCCTTCGGGGGCTGGACTTTCAGAAGTGTGCCCTTCGGGGGCTGGTCTTTCAGGAGTGTGCCCTTCGGGGGCTGGTCTTTCAGGAGTGTGCCCTTCGGGGGCTGGTCTTTCAGGAGTGTGCCCTTCGGGGGCTGGTCTTTCAGGAGTTTGCCCTTCGGGGGCCTGTTTTGCATGCAGGATTTTGCCCTTCAGGGGCCTGTTTTGCATGCAGAATTTTGCCCTTCAGGGGCCTCTTTTGCAAGGGGCCTGTTTTGCATGCAGAATTTTGCCCTTATGGGGCCTGTTTTGCATGCAGAATTTTGCCCTTCAGGGGCCTTGTTTTGCATGCAGGATTTTGCCCTTCAGGGGCCCGTTTTGCATGTTGCTGCATTTCATGAGCTAGTTTTGCATGATGCCGTCCTTTAGGGTTTGTGTTTCAGGATGCTGCCCTTTAGGGGCTCGTTTTTCCAGGAGTTTGCCTTTCAAGGATTTTTCTAGGACTTTGACCTTCAGAGAATTGTACTGAGTACATTGGCCTCCAGAAGTTGGACCCTTCAGGACTGTTCAAGCCTTGCCTTTATCTTCAGTAGTCTGCCCGTCCTCCCTATCGGTCTTACATAAGTCAAGTTAAGTCATGTGGGTGAGGACAAGTCCACTGGGCCCTGTGCTCCAGCATCGTGCTGCTGGTGTCTTCACAGCCTGCAGTGGACAGGTCCGGGAGGAGTGGAGAAGACCTGGGGGAAAAATGAGCAACTGGCTACTAGAGATCTATATCACAATACCCATGACAAAACTGTGAGAGGTAGCTAAAAAAAAAAAAATATATATATGGGTTGTCATTATTTATACTTGGTTTCATAATCCTGTCTTGTTACCATTTATTTTGGCAGATCCTTTAGAAATATGAAAAAAAGTCTTCTGACGTGTGCAAGATGTCCTACCATAAGGCCTTTTAACACGAGTGTGCGTAAGATAATCCATGAAAGTATCTGACGTATATGCAAAATGTTCTATGCAAAATAAAAAGTCTTTTAACATGTTTGCACATATTCTACCAAAACTTCTGACGTATGCGCAAGATATTCTATAAAAAAAAAAAAAACTTCTGACATGTGTTCAAGTCATTTTGCATGAGACTATAAACCAAGGTCCCGTGTACAAACGCACGCAGAACATCTTGCGCACAAATTGAATCATGTTCCACTTTTCGAAAGAGTAGGCTATTGTATGCCAGTGGGAACAGATGCTAGTTTACAAAACTGCATACACACGGGGACTGGATGTAAAAACGAAACGTGAGTGCTTATTCCGTTAACCTCGACGTAAAAGAATGAATAAATAAATAAATAAATAGATAAATAAATAAATAAATAAATAAATAAGATGTTCTGCACATGTTTGCATACAGAACCTGGGTTTTAAGTCTTACCTGAAGAACTTACGGGGTGTAGTGTTCGAACATTTTTTGTTTTGCTGTATTTTCTGTGACTTTCCAGTCCTACTGTTCCCGCCCTGCTAATTTCAACCTGTCCGCCCCAGCCATGCAAAGACATGTCTGGCTGTCTCAGGGTCAAAAGTCCATAGGGGAACTATCAATGTCAGGCCGCCGTGTGGCCACCAGCCAGAGGGGAAAGAGAAAACGTATCTTCACTGTTGCCCACGTAAAAATTTGCTACTAGTCCATGGGAAATTTCATCGTCAATACATTGTGGATGATTTTGATTTTACAAAAAGAAAAAAATGTTAACAAAATCCTCTCGGATGGGAATCGAACCCGGGTCGTCAAATTGCTAGCGCAATGTTTTGAACACTAGGCTATCCCGTCCCCTTTTAGCTCATGTAGTAGCATGTTGTATCACAACCAAAACAACATTTTTAAAAAAATCGTCTACTTTTATGAGATTGCCCAAATTGTTTCTTTACCTTTAAAAAAAAATTCAACTTTTCTTTGACACCGTCTTCTGAAGAAAAAAGTATAAACTTTCAAAATACTGTTTCAGAAACACATCCGGTAACTTGAATTAAACTATAAATAACCATCTGAAAACAGATGGTGGCAGTTTCTCCCTTTTTTTCTTTTTTTCTTTTACAGAATTCGGAAGAATATTTTTCCATAGCTACGCCTTGTTTTACATACCTGTTCTCTGGAATCTGTGGCCATGATGATGGTAGGGGAGGGAGGCTGAAGAGCGGAGTGCTGATCTTCCTCCCTCAGGGGATGCTGCTGCAGGCATCTTTCAGGTTGAGGTTTGTCTGGTCCTTAATGTTAAGGTTTGTCTGGACATGAGGCTTGTGTGGTCCTTGATGTTGAGGTTTGTGTGGTCCTTGATGTTGAGTTTTGTGTGGTCCTTGATGTTGAGGTTTGTGTGGTCCTTGATGTTTATGTTTGTGTGGTCCTTGATGTTGAAGTTTGTGTGGTCCTTGATGTTGAGGTTTGTCTGGACATGTTGAGGATTGTGTGGTCCTTGATGTTGAGGTTTGTGTGGTCCTTGATGTTTAGGTTTGTGTGGTCCTTGATGTTTAGGTTTGTCTGGACATGAGGATTGTGTGGACATGTTAAGGTTTGTGTGGGCATGTTGAGATTTGTTTGGTCCTTGATGTCGAGGTTTGTCTGGTCCTTCCTGTTGCTAACCCGGATCTTCCTCTGGTGTCTGTGATGTCGGCCTCCCTCAGTTGTGCCGTGTACAGTTGGTATGGACAGGGTGTCAGGGCAGAGCGCCTGGCCACCCGATTTTACCTAAACACAAAACGTAGGTTTATAAGGTAAGTGAAAAATTATACAACCATGTTAAAATAGTCTCAAATGTATTACAAATTGATACCTATGCTATAACAATGACAGTTTTTTTTCTCTTTTTTCGTAAGACAGTTAAGAATCATTGCAGAGTAAATTCGTAATTGAATTGAACTAGAATTAAAAATTGATTTGAATTCCACTTTCAATTACATTTGTCTGCGAGAAATTTGAGCTTCTCTCCCAGGGGAGAGTAGGTCGCCACAAGAGCAGTGCTACTCAAAAAATGTCCCCCTTTTAAGCGTATTTATTTCCCTATCAGAGTGGCTATATTGAACAGAACTTTGCTAGAGATCACTTTCTTAGTGTCGTAGGCTTTTTTTTTACGTGCACTGAAAGCGTGTTACACGCAGGGCCTTGTTCATCATCTGATCCAAAGACTTGCACGCAGACGACCACTCACAATCTTGTGGATAGGGTAAAGTTTCGGTAAAAACGGGTATGATCGCTGATCCACTGATCCACCCAATTACCAGTAATGGAAACCATTAATGACATCATTGATCGTAGCTGTCATATAAGATTCAAATCTCTAGCCTTTAATTTATGAGTAATGATACGCAACGTTATTGTATTCAGATATCAAATTATCTGTTTACTTACAGTCCACATTTTCTGTCAAGAAAAAGCCCAACACAACTCATAAATGTAGAGTCAAGCAATCTGAACTGTGTTGATAAAAAACGTTTAATATCAGCAAGTGTGGATAGACTTTAAAATGAACAACACCACCACGTTAAAACTCGTTCCGCCTTTGGAAAGAGTAGGCCGATCAGTGTCGGTAGGGACAGACGATTTTTTAAAAATCGAATGCACACTGGTGTCATGTTTAGACATCATTTCTAAGTCACAATACAAATACCTTAGCGGTGGCTAAAAACGGTCGCATACGCAAAATCTCTTCATCGAACCTCGGAGCACAAGCCAAAGAGCGAAAAAAAATCATATGGATGCTAAAACTCACAAACATTAAAACCACAAGGAAAAACCGCATGGTTTCCTTTAACATCATTAGCAGTTCCGTTGTGATATCAAAAGTGCTCTGCAAAATCTTCCTTCAAGAAAATACATGAACATGTCTTAATACACAAGATGTCCATTTGCACCTCTGGCTTTGAAGATGCCCGCCTACCAAAGATCGTTTTTTCCAAAATTCTTTGTCCATTTCCCAATTCTGTAGCTGCCTTTATTTACCAGTATTGAAAAACCAACTGTAGGAAGAAGGGAAGCACCCTGACATCTTTCCAATGTCAAGCATTATTATATGAGTAGGGATGTACGCTTCTATTTTTCTTTCTTTTTTTTTCTTTCTTTTTTTCGGGGGGGGGGGGGGGGGGGGGTGAGAAGTAATAAAGGGCTTATGCCCACAAAAGAACTTGTCCTTACATTTTGCTTCAACGTCATGATCAAAATCAATCTTGCCTAGAAAGTCTGGCTCTCTGTGTGTGTGTGTGTGTGTGCGCGCGCGCGGTGTACGTGTGTGTATGTGTGTGTGCGCGCGCGCGTACGTGTGTGTGTGTGTGTGTGTGTGTGTGTGTGTGTGTGTGTGGTGTGTGTGTGTGTGTGTGTGTGCGTGCGCGTGTGTGTGTGTGACGTACCAAACATTATTGGTTCATAATATAGCTGTGCCGTTCAGTTTTGTGTGTGTGTGCGTGCGTGCGTGTGTGTTGTGTGTGTGTGTGTATGTGTGTGTTGTACCAAACCCTTTTGGTTCATAACACAGCTGTGCCGGTCAGATTTCCAACACCTGGTTGGTTTATGACAATTAGACTAATAATAATAATAATAATAATAATAATAATAATAATAATAATAATAATAATAATAATAATAACAATAACAATAACAATAACAACAACAACAACAACAATAATAATAATACATGGAACTTATATAGCGCTATATCTTGTAAAAACACATCAAAGCGCTTGCATTCAACCTATACATCACACAAGCAATCAATAGCAATCTATGGTCCTAGCAAATTCGAACGTACTCACACACGCAAGCGCACACAACACGCACACACACACACGCGCGCGCGCGCCCACACCCCCACACCCCCACAAAGGCTATACACTTTGGCAGGTAGATGTCGAAGGCAGGGACAGACAAGAGACGGAAACAGACGGGAGAATCTTAGGTTTGAAATAAGTGTGTCTTGAGGTTGGATTTAAAAGTGTCAAAAGTAGACTTTTGCCGGAGATCAGACTCTTACGAGGTCCCGTTTGTGAACACACCAAATCACTCCCTGCTTTGCAGCAGCTGTCAAGAAATTTATAAGGCAGGGTCCCCCCCCCCCCAAGTTTTAAAGCAAACACTAATCGATACCTTAAGGCCTAGTTACTGAGTAGCTACTTCTATAGTATAGCCTAATGGTCAGAACATTGCGCTGGTGGTCGAGGGAATTTTTCCCCTAGAGTTGATATCAGTTCTGACTCCACTCTACCCAATTGTCCTTCGGGTGAGACTATAAACCGAGGCCCCGTGTGCCAACGCACGCAGAACATCTTGCCCACACGTTAAATCCTGTTCCGCTTATCGTAAGAGTAGGCCATTGTGTGCCGATGGGAACAGATGACAAGATTTACAAAATTGCATACACATGGGGACTGGATGTAAAAAAGCATATGAGTGCTTATTCCATTTTCTTCGATATAAAAGAAAGAATAATTAAATGAATAAATAAATTAATTTAAAAAAAGTACTTACCATTATTATTTTCCACCATTGTCTTTAAAAAAAAAAGTCAACAGCCAAAACGTTATGTTGATGTTCAAAATTCACACAGTTTGTTTTCCCAGCTGTTCAAGTGGTCCACACTACATGCAGATGTCAGGCCGTTTGAAATGGCCAAAGAAAAAAGAAAAGAAAAATCAAATCAACTCACCCCAACTTCCTCAACAGAGACACGATTTACACGTGTGAGTGTTGTGTCCTAAATGTGTTTCATGTCTCTAACTGGAGTAAGACCGTCAACTGCAAAAACTGTTCTAAATGTAGCTGAATGTAGTAGGCACCCATCAGTCTCGGAAGACTATGGAGTTGCGCTCTAGTCTTTAGAGCGCAAAGCCTTGGCAAGTATGTATGGAGGGCAAGCTGTTACCCATGCAGCAGACCCCCCTCTCTCCACGGCACTGGAATGATCCATTGGAAAGGCAATGACCAATACGAATGGTTCCAGTACCGTCGCAGGAGCCACCAGAACGTTGCCATATACCTACAGCCCCGAGCCGCTCTGGGATTCCAATTCCCCGATTTTTCCTCAGGGATGGTGTTTAAACACGACACCTGTGTGCATGCTGGTTTTTATTATAATTTTGTCATCCGCTCCTACCGGCACACGATGGCCTACTCTTCCGAAAGGTGGTACGGGGCTTTAACGTGTGCGCAAGATGTTCTGCGTGCATTCGTACACGGGGCCTCGGTTTTGAATCTCATCCGAATGACTTTGACATTCAGTTCGATTTTTTCGTCAAACTGGGAAGAAAGGGCGAGGCTGGGTACGAACCCAGAAACTCACAATTTACATATTGGCAGGCGAACGCTGAATGTAGTATATATATATATATATATATATATATATATATATATATATATATATATATATATATATATATATAATAGATAGATAGATAGATAGATAGATAGATAGATAGATAGATAGAAGACAGACAGACAGACAGACAGACAGACAGACAGACAGACAGACAGACAGAACAGACAGACAGACAGACAGACAGACAGACAGACAGACAGAAGAGAGAGAGAGAGAGAGAGAGAGAGAGAGAGAGAAGAGGAGAGAGAGAGAGAGAGAGAGAGAGAGAGAGAGAGAGAGAGAGAGAGAGAGAGTTATCCCCACAGCATCCCCACAGCCACAGGGAAGTCTGTCTGTCTGTCTGTCTGTCTCTGTGTCTTTTGTGTGTGTGTGTGTGTGTGTGTGTGTGTGTGTGTGTGTGTGTGTGTGTGTGTGGTGTGTGTGTGTGTGTGTGTGTGTGTGTGTGAAGATGAGTAAGTATTGTGGTCAAAAGATTAGGCGTCCATACAGACATCCGTAGGACATGGTTTGTATTCTGTCCAAGTATGACTTCTGCCCCCCCCCCGTCCTCCCCTCTCTCATTCACGCGGCATGAGAGGTGGTCTAGGAACTAGTCTTTCCGATGTGATGATAAACAAAGTCTCAGGTGCAGCGTAAAGTAGCGTAGCATAGCGCAGAATAGCTTAGCATAACACAGCATAGCATAGCATTGCATAACACAGCAAGCATAGCATAGCATAGTATGGCATAGCACAGCATAGCATGACATAGCGTAACATAGCACAGAATAACAGTTGAGATTACAGCCTGGCTAAAAGAGAGCTAGAGAAGGGAGCAAACAGAGATAGGAAAGCTTTAATTAACCATCAAAAACAAAAACCTCAGAAAAAAAAACCATGAGTTACTAAGTACGACCCCAGGTACCCATCTAAATCAGAAATCATAAGAGAAATTCTGTAGAAAAAAGCCACTCTGATAGGGAAACAAATACACTTGCATGCAGGAAAAAGAAAAAAAAATGGGTAGGCGCTGCACATGTGGCGACGTGCTCTCCCCGGGGAGAGCAGCCCGAATTTCACGCAGAGAAATCTGCCGTGACATAAAGTGGTATAAAATGCAAAAATACAAATACAAAAAAACCTCAACCTCCTTTATTCTAATCCTCAAAACGGAACAATTTTTCCTAGGAAGCAAATCATAGCAGCAGATAGACAGACGTAGAAGAAATTTGGGGGAGATATACAAGCCCACAGTCCCCACCAGAATCACCCAACAAGGACATAAGACCAATCAGGGATGTTTTTAATGTAATGCCAAACGTTGTGACACATGTCAACACAACCAGAATACAACATTTTTTTATTTCTCCATGGGATAAAAGAAAATGGTACATAAAACAGAGTATCACCTGCAGAACGCCCAATGTAATATACATCTTAACATGTAAGATACATCCTGATATGTGGTATATAGGGTCAACCACAAATCTTAAACTCAGGTGGGCCAACCACAAGTCAGATGTTAAATTACAGAAAACAAATAAATGCAACGTAGCTAAACATGTTTGTTCATCCCCTCACCCTGATTCTAGTGACTGGGATTTTCTGCAAATCATCCCCATAGAGAAAGTTATGGATGAGGACAAACTTTTAGAACGGGAAATTTATTGGACATGTAATCTAGGGACAATTTTTCAAGGGTTAAATACAAGGCAGGACCTAAGCTTATTGAGAAAAAAATATAGTAATTAAGGTTATATAGCATCACATGTTTGGACAAATGGTGAATTTATCTGTAATCAATCATTCTTTTAACAGCTAAATTTGTATTCATATTGGTCTATTCGTTGAACAATTTAGCATTGCCATTAGATTGAGGCTGGGTTAGTAAAATGGATAATCCTACTAGGTATCTTATCATTAGTTTGGGTTATATTTGGAGGGGTGTATGTGTGTGGGGTTGGCGTTGGTGAGTGAGTGAGTGTGTGTGTGTGTGTGTGTGTGTGTGTGTGTGGTGTGTGTGTGTGTGTGTGTGTGTGTGTGTGTGTGTGTGTGTGTGTGTGTGTGTGTGTGTGTGTGTGTGTGTGTGTGTGTGTGTGTGTGTGTTTTATTCAACAAGAAATTATTTTGACTAGGTAATTTGTTGGAAGTTGGACCTAGTCATTCTTGTGATTTTAGTTAGAATTTGATAATAATTATGTTTTATCAATTTTAAAATCATTGCAAGTAGTTTATCAGTAGATGTATTATTTTACCTACTTCATGTTATTCCTTTATTGATTTATTTACTTAATTGTGGGCTTTAGAAGAGGTTTATATTGGTGCTCCATGTACCTATAATTTTAGTTTTGGAGGGGTTATAATGATATGTCTTTATATATAGTTTAAAAATCAGAGTTGTGATGTGTGTGTGTGTGGGGGGGGGGGGGGGCAGGGGAGGGATGGGAGAGGCATGATGTGTAGGGGAGGGAGTTGAGTGGGAGGAGGGGGGGAGAGAGAGGGGGGGGACAAACAGAGGGGGGGAGGGAGAGATATGTCAAACAGAGTATTGCTCCTGTGGCTTTTAGAGAATTTTTGTATTTTTGGTTATAGGTTTTTATTGGTAGGTTGTGATACCTATCATTGTTTTAAACGGTTTTTGGGTTGTGTTTGGATTTGGGGAGTTGGAGTGGGGGAGGGATGGGGGGAGTGGGTGTGTTGAGGTGTGTGGAGAGAGAGAGGAGTGAGAGAGAGGGAAGGAGAGAGAGAGGGGAAGGGGGGAGAGAGGGGAGTTAGAGAGTGGAAGTTGAAAAGATCTCAGTGGCTAGCATGCATTTTATGTGTGGGGAAGGTGATCATTTTGAATAAAAAATCAGTAATGTGATGCTTATAAAAGCAGGTTTTTACAATTGTTATTCATTCAGCCTGATGAAACTTCAGAATAGAAGCGAAAATTTGCTGTTAAGTAAAGAGATGAAGCTGAACACAGTCGTGTTTTTATCATTATTTTACTATTTTACCTCAACTGTGTGCTTGGAGGGAGCGGTGCCCAGCAGAACTGTGGGTTTTTTATCCAGTCAACTATATATATATATATAATATATATATATATATATATATATATATATATATATATATATATATATATATATATATATATATATATATATATATATATATATGATAGAAATTATATATATATATATACATATATATATCTGTGTGTATACATATCTGTGTGTATAATATCATATACATAAATCATTACATTATGTATATTACATATCACATATTATATATATTACATATATATGTATTATATATATATATATATATTACATATATATGTATTACATATATATATATATATATATATAATATGTATATATTACATGTTTATATAATTAAATTATTACACGTAATTCCCACAGCTTCTATGAAGCTACTGTGATATGGAGTTTGTAAAAAAAAAAAAATAAATAAAAAAAACCACAACAACAACGTTGTGACACGCATAAATGTGCATGCGTGCACACCGGCGCTGCGCGAGGCACACACACACACACACAACACACACACACACACACACACACAACACACACACACACACACACACACACACACACACACCACACACAACACACACTTACTCACTCACACTGTATTGTATTGTATTGTGTTGTACAGTACTGTACTGTACAATAAACAATTTTATTGTATACCATTTTAACTTTAAGTCACGGCGGATTTATCTGCGTGAAACTGGGGCTCCTCTCTCAGGAGAGAGCACGTCGCCACAAGAGCAGCGCCACCCAATTTTTGTTGTTCTTTTCTTGTCTGCTTATGTATTTGGTTACCTATCAGAGTGGCTTTTTTTTTTTTTTTTTTTTTTTTTTTTTTACAGAATTATGTTGTGAGAGGGTATGTTTATATGGTGCGCGCGCACACACATAGTTATGTGCACACGCGTTCGCAGGTGTGTGTGTGTGTGTGTGTGTGTGTGTGTTTGTCTGTGTCTGTGTCTGTGTCTGTGTCTGTCTGTGTCTGTGTCTGTGTGTCTTTGTCTGTGTCCGACTCTGCGTCTGTATGTGTAACTAGGCAAAGACGCATGCTATAATTTGTTTCTGCTATACTGATCTCTAAGCTTTCATCGATAGGCAACACACGCAGACATTTCTTTTTTCTTTTTCAATCGTGACTGTGCATATTATGACTCCCCCCACCCCCTCTGCCGCCCCCACCCCCACCCCTACCCGCCTCCTGCTCTTTCCATACCCCAACCATTTCGACTGGAGCAAGTTATCTCACAGCCAAATCATTTATTGGCAAAAGATTCACTGAGGCTTGCTTTTCTGTCTTTTTTCTATTTCTTTCTTTTAGTAAGACACGAACTGTGAACTGCTACAAATCAAAGGAAACGATCGGATGGTCTTAGTTATGGCTTGAGGTCGAGATGTGTGGAATGGGAACAGCAAAACAAGAACATCACAGAAGATGAGATAGCTACCGCCCCCCCCCCCCCCCCAAACAACAACAACAACAACAAACAACAAAAAATAAACATGAAACAAATAAACAAAAAGAAATTTTAAAAACACCAAAACAAAGTAAATTAAACCAACTAAACGAAAAAGAAATAACCCTAACAAACAACAACACCAAAAGTATTACATGGAAGTTGGATTGTTGTTTATTTAAAAAATAAACATAGATAACACAATTTAAAAAAAAAGTGTAACAACATATAAAACCAAAA
>CM060316.1:117690111-117692611 GCA_030674155.1 Stramonita haemastoma
AAAACAAAACAACCAAAAAACTTGAGATGCATGAGAGTCAACAATACTAGAGAATTAACAAATGTGGTAATGTGAAAGTGCTAACACTATAGCTCCCTAACTTTACAAATGAATACGGCTACATACTGCTACACTTTTTGGTTTAAAGTTTAAATGTGTTTTTGTTTTTAGAATGAATAATGTGTAAATGTCTTGGAATAGTCATTGATAAATGGCACCGACTGATTGATGCAAGGTTTAGATTAAGAATACTTGATTTCATTTATCTATCTTTATTTGATTTTATTCTTTTATATCGAGGATAATGGAATAAGCGCTCATGTGCTTTTATTTTTTTACACCCAATCCCCGCGTGTATGCACTTTTGTAAATCGTGTCATCTGTTCCCACCGGCACACGATGGCCTACTCTTACGAAAAGCGGAACAGGATTTACGTGTGTGCAAGATGTTCTGCGTGCGTTCGCACACGGGGCCTTGGTTTCATTGCAAACAAAAGATGGTTTCAAACTGAGACATCTACACAGTTCCCATGCCTTGTATGTGGTCATATTCTTGATGATGAAGTGCACTCTCTATTTCGATGTCACGCATAATATGTTCCAGGACGCGATGAAATATCATGATTTGATTTTTAGAGGTTTTGAAAAGACAAGATGTCCTTTCTGTGCACTGTTTGATGATGATCGTGTGATCAAACCTGGTACAAAGTTTATTGCAGAAGCACAGAACCTACGACAATTACAGCTTGAAACCAATTCGTTTATTAATTTGTTGTGACACAAGTAAAGAAAGAAAGAATATATCAGTAATCTGCATCAAGAGTACTTGATAAAGATTTCGCACAGAATTTGACTGGATGGTGGAGCTTGAACCAGAAAAAGTCTCTTAGTGTATTCTTGTTATTATATTGATATACCTCTTGGTTGTTGTTTATTGTTTCCCCGTTGTTTATATTTGACTTCTTATCATTCTGTGTTCAGTATGTAGCTGAGTCAACGCCAGAATTAATAATAATAATGATAAGAAGAAGAAGAAGAAGAAGAAGAAGAAGAAGAAGAAGAAGAAGAAGAAGAAGAAGAAGAAGAAGAAGAAGAACAACAACAACAACAACAACAACAACAACAACAACAACAATAATAATAATAATAATAATAATAATAATAATAATAATAATAATAATAATAATAATAATAATAATAATAATAATAATAATAATAAAAAATAATGGAATTTATATAGCCCTATATCTTGCAAAAAACAAATCAAAGCGCTGCATTCAGTGGTATCCGTTTATAAAGAGCTCTTTTCCTTTCATAACGATAAATGCATCACGGAATTTATCTTGTACTATTTGTATTCACAAAAAGTCATGTGTCACCCCCTTGTCAGTAGGCTATCTTGGGAAAGGACAATAAAATCACTCAAAGCATCAACTGCCTCTCTCTCTCTCTCTCTCTCTCTCTCTCTCTCTCTCTCTCTCTCTCTCTCCTCTCTCTCTCTCTCTCTCTCTCTCTCTCTCTCTCTCTCTCTCTCTCTGTGATGATGTGCATTCTGGTTCCTGCTTTAAAAAAATAAGTTGCTAAGTGCAAGTATGTGTATCTGTCATCTGTTCCCACCGGCACACGATGACCTACTCTAACCAAAAGCTGAACAGGATTGAATGTGTGCTTAAGATGTTCTGCGTGTGTTCGCACATGGGCCTGGTTTATAGTCTCATCTGAAGGACTTTTGGGGGGAGTGGAGTCAGCACTGATTTTAACTCCAGAGGAAAAATCCCCTCCAAGGGGGAATCAATCAAAGTGGGGTCTGGAGGCGGAGTGCAATGTTGTGACCACTAGGCTATCCCTCTTGCCTACATGCCTCCTGTTGAGGTGTGAAGATTCATGAAAACAGTAATTAATTAGAGACAGAGTGTGCTGGTTGCCACTACAGAAGGTGTGAAGATTCATGAAAACAGTAATTAATTAGAGACAGAGTGTGCTGGTTGCCACTACAGAAGGTGTGAAGATTCATGAAAACAGTAATTATTTAGAGACAGAGTGTGCTGGTTGCCACTACAGAAGGTGTAAAGATTCATGAAAACAGTAATTAATTAGAGACAGAGTGTGCTGGTTGCCACTACAGAAGGTGTGGAGATTCACAAAACAGTAATTAATTAGAGAAAGAGTGTGCTGGTTGCCACTTCAGAAGGTGTGAAGATTCACAAAACAGTAATTTATTAGAGAAAGAGTGTGCTACAAAAACAGTAATTTATTAGAGAAAGAGTGTGCTACGAAAACAATAATTTATTAGAGAAAGAGTGTGCTACGAAAACAGTAATTTATTAGAGAAAGAGTGTGCTACGAAAACAGTAATTTATTAGAGAAAGAGTGTGCTACGAAAACAGTAATTTATTAGAGAAAGAGTGTGCTACGAAAACAGTAATTTATTAGAGAAAGAGTGTGCTGGTTGCCACTACAAGAGAAAGAGTGTGCTGGTTGCCACTACAAGAGAAAGAGT
>CM060316.1:117702611-117710177 GCA_030674155.1 Stramonita haemastoma
ACTCATTTTTATAACCTGCTGTCCTGCGGAGGGATTTACATGCAGGGTGTGCGGATATGTACTTCGAAAGCCTTCTCTCACTCCCTTTTTTGTGTTGGGAAGTGGGTAGCAATAGTCTATTATGCCGAACAGAGAACATCTACAATAGAATACTTTTTTTTGAAAAGCATGCTAGGAAAAATACCAAAAATACAATGTATCGTTCGTTTATCTTATTTTGCATATATATCCATTGGTCCATGTTGCGCTAATGTGCGACGCCTAGAATTCGCTCCCCTGACCATGAAAAACACAGTTGCATTCTTTAAAACTACTAAAATTCATAAAGGATTATCGCCCCATGCTTTGAATTGCCTCCCTTAGCAAGAACGCTGTTGTCTTCTTTGTTCTTACTAAAATTCATAAAGGACCGCCGTTTCAAGGGAGTTAATTAAAGAAACCCACAAAATAACTTGCTCCACGAAGAATTTTTTCATGTCTAGCTTTGAATATATGACATCATTTACATCCCTAAAATACCATTCTGTCGGTAGATATCCCAAGATCATTATTTTGCTCGACTTCAGAAGACATTTTCTTTCAAACTCAAAGAAATCATGCCGATATATAGGACATTCTAGAGTATGTATTTTTCTGGAGAGAGAATGAATGAGTAATGAATGAATGAGTGAATAACTTTATTTCTAATGGTTACAGAGTAAGTATGAACATACTTTTTCCATCCGCCCTTGCCCTGATTAGGGAATATGTATTTTAAAAATAATGTTCAAAGGTAATAGCAACCCTCTACCCCACACACCACGGTCACCAACAATAGTTCAACAACCTATGATTAAAAAAATATATAGGTATACATTTAAGAAACACATAATCCCCACTGGGTACATTAATATTTTTTTAAAGAGATAAATATGTATTCAACAAACACTGAACCTCCAACTGACTCAAACCTTAATGTCAAGACAGATGCACTGATAATCATTAAGTAAATCAAATAGATTAAAATAGAGGAGAAAAAATAGAGGAGACAAAAGGAATTAAAGAGAGAGCGAGAGAAAGAGAGAGAGAGAGAGAGAGAGAGAGAGAGAGAGAGAGAGAGAGAGCACTGTCGTCGAACACTGTAGTGCACCACAGACAATGCAGTGCTTAACCTAACACCACAGGAAGAGTCAGCAGCACTCTGGCCTGTGCACTAAACTGCAGGTGATGGCACCTGGTTCCTTTACCCGTTAGCCTGGCAGGAGTGCATGCTTAGAGGAAAGGCTGAATTCACTTAGAGGGGAGGTGCATGCTATTTGTAGTGATTACACACAACCAGGTGTTTTCTACAGGGGTAGCAATGATCAAAGGAAAGAAGCTGTGGCATGTTGTTTGGCCATTTTTGTATAAGGCTCTCTCCCCTTTTGGAGATGCTAGGGGTCTGTCAATATAAACAGCATCCCCCTCTTCTGGAAATTCAGCGCTACGAATTCCCTCTTTTCTATCCCTCTTTTTGTTTTTTTGTTCCTTTTTTCACCGTCGCCTCCTTCTTGTCTGTTTTTCTTTTGCCTTCTTGGTCTATTCTCTGACACTCCCCCCAAAAAAACCCCAAACATACCCAAAGACTTAAAAAAAAAAAACAAGATTACAGTACTCTCCAACACTGTTGCTGATCATCGCTACCCCTGTTGTAAACACGCCGAAGTCAGATGCGCTGGGTCTGACTTGTCAGGCGCTTAACGGCAGCATGACGTATTTCCGCTCATAATTATGACAGACAACGACGAGTTGTTCAACGTGTTGTTGTCTAAGTGTTGGAGGAAGAAGAAGCTTAATAACAAAACATACCCTTTAAAAAGCCAACCCTGGCATATTAGATTTGTCATTTAATTTTAATTTTTTTTTTAATTTTATTGTTTTATATCGAGGATAATGGGATAAGCACTCTTGTGCTTTTTTTTTTACATCCAGTCCCCATGTGTATGCAGTTTTGTAAATACCATCTGTTCCCACGATGGCCTACTCTTACGAACAGCAGAACAGGGTTTAACGTGTGTGCAAGATGTTCTGCGCGCGTTCACACATGGGGCCTCGGTTTATAGTCTCATCCGAAGCAAATGCAGACAGCTTTGTGACAGCCAGGGTATCTGGAAAGTTAAGGTTCTAAGGAGCTCAAACAGCAGTCTCCTGTGCTTCTGAATGGCAATGAAAAAGCTATCATGTAAAATATTAACGTGTGTTAACATGCATGTAAGAAAGAAAAAAAAAGTGACATCGACATACAGTGAATTAGTATGGCACTATTGTAAAAAAACAAAAGTGTGTAAAATAGAGGGTAACAAAATGTGTGTGACAATGGTAGTAATTAAGAGTATTTCAAAGTGTGTAATGATGTATAACAATAAAAGTGGAACAATACATGACAGTAAGAAAATGCGACAATGCGAACATGTGACAAGTATATAACAAAAAATAGATGACAGTATATGGTACTAAAATGTGTGGTAATTAAAAAAACAACAACAACAAACAAACAGAAAAGTTTGTATGCTTGCCGTAAACAACCACCACCACCCACCCCCCCCCCCCCCAAAAAAAAAAAAGAAGAAGAAAAAAATCAGAAACAGTTAAAACAAAAAAGAAAGAAAAGATTATGTTTTGAAGACAAAGGAGAATGATGCAGAGCCTACAGATAACGTCAAAGTGCTTGAGTATAAATGTGGATTTTTTGTCCGAGTTATTCCCTCAACTTCATCGCGTTGCAAAGTCTTTCACCAGGCAGTTGTTATGAAGGGCTGTAACTTCGCCATTATGCCTCCTTGCACCTATCAGTTCTATAGAATCAATGGTTGTATTATGTACATACTATCACATTTTTTCCTTCACATTCTTTTATAGAGAATTGAAACCAAAATTTCACAAGTATGTTTTCAAATTTTGTGAACAAGTACCAACAGAATGTAATACATTCAGAATACTTTGAAGCTAAAACATCTCCCTCCCCACCACCTTTTCCCCTATAAATCTTCAAATTGCGACACGCTGGCTTTTAAAATGAAAGAGAAGGTTATCTAAAGATCATACAAGCTCTGTAGCGTAAATTAAGGGAGTGAAAAAGCACTCCAAACCACTTCACCTGTGTCAAGCATAGCATTACATTCTTTGGAAAATGAGTGTACTATATCTGAATTTCGTTACCTACTCCTCTCTCTCTCTCTCTCTCTCTCTCTCTCTCCTCTCTCTCTCTCTCTCTCTCTCTCTCTCTCTCTCTCTCTCTCTCTCTCTCTCTCTCTCTCTCTCTCTCTCTCTCCTCCTCTCCTCTCTCTCTCTCTCTCTCTCTCTCTCTCTCTCTCTCTCTCTCTCTCTCTCTCTCTCTCTCTTCTCTCTTCTCTCTCTCTCTCTCTCTCTCTCTCTCTCTCTCTCTTGTTATATATGTTATGGTTGTTATAACATTTACTTTCATTGCAATGGCTGATGTAAAATCAGTCAGTTCCATTTTTTGCTCTCTGTTGTCTAAATTCTTCGTGCATTAAGTCAGATTGATTGCTGTGTTCAGTTTGTAAAATGTATAATTATGTAAAAACATGAATGTCAACAATATGAATGTATCCTTATGTATAGGAAAAGTAGAAAGATCATTTCACGTTGGAAAAAATCGATCTTTCTTTACAGCTGAACTCTGTGCCATTTGATGGCTTTATATCGTCTTCTAGATTTTCCCAAAGACATATTTCAGACGCTTTTCTGCGTTGATTTCAAGTCGGTTTTACTTGCTCTAAAAAAAATTCCAGTTCAAAAGTGAGACAAGATCTCGTAACTGAGATTGTACATCTGATTCCTTTTCTGATGTTATGAGGCACCTGTGTTACCTATTGCTGGATTCCTTGGCATTGTGGTATCTACTTTAATGAAAAAATTTGACAAAGTAGCAAAATGTGGAGCTAAGAATACTAATGGGTCCTGCGGCATAAATGTCCCCTTATCCATTCCTGAGAGCTATTGAATGTTTCAAAATGCATGTTGGAAACATTTTAAAAAGATACTACAGGATAATGGTTCTCACTGGAATAATGACTTAACACATATATTTTCTGTTGATAGAAATGTTGTATCTCTTTTCTATAGGTTTAACCTTAATACTTTTACAACCAATTTTTTTTAAGCAACATGTGTCTGTAGCGAAAAAAATGTTTCTTTTTGGCACTACGTTTCATTAATGTTAGTTTATTTCGTTGCTTCTTAAAGTGAGTGAACTGTTCGGCTTTCTTTAAGCTTGTCTCGTTTGATTATTTCCTCTTAATTTTCCTTATTTGGCCAGGGAGTTTTTTGGAGTATGTTTTGCTCGTTTTATTCTGAAAGGGGTGTGTTTATTATAAATGTTGAGGACAGTTTTTTTGCCAGAATTCAAAGGCTAGATCAGGGTCAGTTAACTGATAAGCATTTGAAAGAGCTAGAGGAGAATGTATGAGGTCATTAATTTTAGGAAATCACTTCCACTGGAATTAGCAAAGGATCTATAGGTTATTAGTTTGTGATCTAGTTTAGGGATGCTAACGCCTTTTTTAAGCCAAGTAAGACAGACAGGATAATGATCGCTACATCCATTAGGGGGAGAACATATTTCTCCAATGTTTTGTTTTGAACTAATAATTATAAATATGATCGATCAATGTCTCGAAGGAGGGGGTAGCTCGGGTTGGTGTATCAATTACGTGAAGGAGGCCAAAACTTTCATACAACTGTGTCCATCGCTTATTGGTTTTCAAGAGATCTATATTGAAGTCGCTAAAAAGGATTTATTTCATTATCGCTTAGAGAGAGAGAGAGAGAGAGAGAGAGAGAGAGAGAGAGAGAGAGAGAGAGAGAGAGAGAGAGAGAGAGAGAGAGAGAGAGAGAGAGAGAGAGAGAGAAGAGAGAGAGAGAGAGAGAGAGAGAGTGCTTTACTCTCCATTAATAGCAACTGAACAGGCCCATATAAGGAGCATTAAGGATATTAACGCAAGGATACACGCACGAATCAGTTTGTATGGACCAAGCTTTCGTTGTCATTTAAATCATATCTGCTTTATTTATCGTAAGATACAAAAGACCGTTTAAGAAATGTTGAAAAGAAAGAACCCCAAATGAACGAAGAAACAAACAAATACCAAATGAATAAATGATAAAGGAAGGAAGAAAAGAAAGAAAGTAAGTAAGAAAGAAAGAAAGAAAGAAAGAAAAAACAAAGGTGGAAGGGATGGGTTGATTAAAAGAATGTGCGTGTGCGTGTGCGTGTGCGTGTGCGTGTGCATGTGCATGTGCATGTGCATGTGCATGTGCGTGTGCGTGTGCGTGTGCATGTGCGTGTGTGTGTGTGTGTGTGTGTGTGTGTGTGTGTGAGCGTGTGCATGTGTGTGTGTGTGTGTGTGTGTGTGTGTGTGTGTGTGTGTGTGTGTGTGGTGTGGGTGTGGGTGTGTGTGACAGGCAGACAGAAAGACAAACAGACAGACGAAAGACAGACAGACAGACAGACAGGCACAGAGAGACAGACAGAGACAGACAGACAGACAGACAGACAGACAGACAGACAGACAGACAGCCAGCCAGCCAGACAGCCAGACAGCGTGAGAAAGTCCAATTTTAGACCTATACACGTTATCCAAAAAGAAAAACAAAAGTGAAGAAAACTGCCATGCCCTCCTCCACTTAATGAAAATGTGTGTTTGCTTTCGAAACTGACGGTGTAGCGGAATGAACAAAGAGGACCGAAGCGTCATTTAGAAGGGCAGAGGAGAGGATAACAGGGTACTTGCGCTAGCAGCTTATCCTCTATATCACACCTTTGGGCGCATTAAAGAAACAACTTCGTTTAAAAGGTGCCGCTTTCTCTTTTGCTTGTGTGTATCTCTGTGTGTCTGTCTGTCTGTGTCTTTGCCTGTCTCTTTCTTTCAGTGTCTCTGATATCTCTTTCTCTGTTTCTCTGTCTGTGTGTCTCTGTCTCTGTATGTCTCTTCTTCTTCTTCTCTTCTTCTTCTTCTTCTTCTTCTTCTTCTTCTTCTTCTTCTTCTTCTTCTTCTTCTTCTTCTTCTTCTTCTTCTTTTGCGATTCTTCTTCTTCTTCTTCTTCCTTCTTCTTCTTCTTCTTCTTCTTCTTCTTCTTCTTCTTCTTCTTCTTCTTCTTCTTCTTCTTTTCTTCTTCTTCTGTGCGATTCTTCTTCTTCTTCTTCTTCTTCTTCTTCTTCTTCTTCTTTCTTCTTCTTCTTTCTTCTCTTCTTTCTTCTTCTTCTTCTTTCTTCTTTCTTCTTTCTTCTAATACTCCTTCTTGAAACCCTCCTCCTCCTCTCCTTCTTCTTGTTCTTCTTGTTCTTCTTGTTCTTCTTGTTCTTGTTCTTCTTGTTCTTCTTCTTCTTCTTCTTCTTCTTTCTTCTTCTTTCTTCCCCCTCTCTCCAATCTATCTCCTTTATTCTCTTTCTTTTTTCAATCCTTTCCAGGCCTTTCCCGTATTTTCCTTTCTTTCTCTCCTGTCTTTACTCTGCACTTTCTTTTTGTCTCTTTTCACACACACTTTTGAGAACTTCTTCAAAAAACTCTTCTTTAATTTGGTAAACAGAATTAGATACCTCCTGCTTGGATGTTTATTGTTCATATCATCGTTTGAACATGTTTGCTTTTTCTTCGAGGGCTGGGTTTAAAAATAGTGTCTTATATCGTCTTTTACCTTCATGAATAAAATCTCTCTCTCTCCCCCTCTCTCTCCTCCTCTCACTCCTCCTCTCTCTCTCTCTCTCTCTCTCTCTCTCTCTCTCTCTCCTCTCTCTCTCTCCTCTCTCTCTCTCTCTCTCTCTCTCTTTTCTCGATAACCGTACTGAAATAAATTCTCTCTCTCTCTCTCCTCTCTCCCCTCGTCTCCCCTCTCTCTCCTCTTCTCTCTCCCCTCTCTCTCTCCTCTCTCTCTCCCCTCCTCTCCTCTCTCTCTCTCCCCTTTTCCCCTCTCTCTCCTCCCTAACCCTCTCTCTTCTCCCAAAATGTAAGTTTTCAATGTGTGAATAAATACCCCCTTTGATATTCATGCAAAATCAAGCGAAAAGCAAAGAGGAAATGATTTTTTTTGCCTGAGTGGTGTAACGTAGGTAACTGGAAGGTTTTGCGTCATAAAGTGTCTTGACAAGCAATGTCAAAAGAGACCAGAAATAGAAATCAAATTTAGAGAGATGACGATGGGGATGACGCCAACGGGAATGATGGAAATCACTGTATGGATATATTCATACTTCAGGGTGGGGGGTTGTTTGGGTTTTTTGGGGGGGTTTCTTTTTTTTTTTCGTTCCTCAGTCAGAGCTTCCCCGACTTACCAATGGTCAGATTTTTTGCGTATGCAGCCGTTTTTTTTCCTCATCATTAAGGTGGCCACATTCCGACTTCGGGAATAATGTCTGAAACGACATCAGTGGTACATCTATCTATCTATCTATTATCTACTAAACTGTCTACTATAAACATAAACTTTTCTATCTATATCAATCTAACTATTCTAAACTAATCTACTACTACCTATCTATCATCTATCTATCTCTCTATCTATCTACCATCTACCTTTTCTATCTAATCA
>CM060316.1:117710277-117712777 GCA_030674155.1 Stramonita haemastoma
ACAAGCTTCCTCCACTCTTCATGGTCTTCCGCCCTCCGCCTTATGTAATAACTACATCAATTGTAACCTAACATAACCATCATTAAACATGAAAAAGGTAACGGTGTTCCATAACCTATGTGGTCGTAGGGGAGCAAGGTGTCAGAGACCTCAGCTTCTCTAGAGGCCAGCATGTTGAGGGTGGCACCCATCTCCTCTCCCTCGCTGCTTTACCTTCCCTGTCCCTAAAGAGGGTAGGTACCCATTTATAGCTTGGGGAACTGGGGAAACTACTGTAGCCAACGCACGCAAACAGTCACCCGTCCAGTTGGCAACCACGCTCGATGCTGCTTAACATTGGCTGGGGGGGGGGGGGGGGGGAAGCCAGTGCTCATAACTACATCAATTGTAACCTAACATCTCCATCATTTAACACTGCTACAGAAAAAACGCTAAAACATATTTATGCCAACAGTGTCTCACCGTAAAACCCATCAGCGCAGCTACAGGAGCAGTCCCCATAATTCAACTTCCCGCCATTGTGACACGTGACCATGGCGCACTTCCGCTTCTCGCAGCGCTTGCCCCGGAACTCCTCTGGGCACTGACAGCGGCACGTGACGTTGTCCAGACGGCCGCCATTTTGGCAGACGAACCCTGGACATGGGTTGAGGGAGATTTTGTCCTGGCAGATGTCTCCAGAAAAGCCGCGAGGGCATGAGCACTGACAGGTAGTGGTGTTGAGCCGACCTCGATTCTTGCACACCTTGCCTTGGCATATCTCCACCTTCTTTTCGCACCTGTAAGATGAAAAGGTCGTTTATGTGCTAACAAGAAAAAGGTAAGGGTAAAGGTGTCCCATAACCTTTGTGGTCGTAGGAGAGCGAGGCATCAGAGACCTCAGCTTCTCTAGGGGCCAGCATATTGAGGGCAGCGCCCATCTCCTCTCCCTTGCTGCTTTACCTTCCCCGTCCCTAAAGAGGGCAGGTACTCATTTACAGCTGGGAGAACTGGGGGACTGTACTGAAGCCAATGCACGCAAATGGTCACCCATCCAGATGGTAACCACGCTCGATGCTGCTTAACCTTAACTGGGGGAAAGCGAGTGCTCTGACCACTGAGCTATCCCAGTTATATGCTACACTGCCTACAGAAGGAAGGCAGGCAAGAATGGTGGTTTAGACGTTCAACTGCTTAGCAATTAAACTGGGATGTTCTGGGTTCGATTTCACAGCCTTGCCTTCTCTTCTGCTCAGTTTGACTGCAAAATCGAACTGAATGCCAAATCAGAGCACCTCGCTTTCCCCAGTCAAAGTTAAGCAGCGTCGATCGTGGCTGCCAAGTGGATGGGTGACCGTTTGTGCGCCTTGGTCTTCAGCACAGTCTTCCAGTTCACCCAGCTGTAAATGGGTACCTGCCCTTTTTAGGGCCAGGGAAGGAAAAGCAGCGAGGGAGAGGAGATGGGCGCCGCCCTCAACATGCTGGCTCCTAGAGAACCGCATAGGTTATGGGACACGTTTACCTTTACTTTTTTTTATAATTGCTTCAATACATACACAACATAATCAAACAATGATGCAGCAGAGGAAAGGCATTAAGCGACAGTGTTTGAAGTGCACTTCAGCTTGTTGTTTGTTTTCTAAAAGGAGAAATGGAAGGCAAGATGGTAAGAAAGGACAGACAGACAGACAGACATACAAACAGACAGACAGACAGACAGACAGACAGACAGACAGACACTATGCAATTAAAATAAAGGGGGGGGGACGAAAAGTGTGAGGTGTTATTTTACTGTCTGTAGGTGGTAGAACTACAGTGCTACTGCTGCTACTTGTACAACTACTACTACTGCTGCTGCTACCACTGCTGTTGATACTACTACTACTACTACTACTACTACTACTACTACTACTACTACTACTACTACTTCGACGACGACGACGACGACGACGACGACGACTACTACTACTACTACTACTACTACTACTACTACGACTACGACTACGACTACGACTACTACTACTACAACTACTACAGCTGCTGCTGCTGCTGCTGCTGCTACTACTACTACTACTACTACTACTACTACTACTACTACTACTACTACTACTACTACTACTACTACTACTACTTCTTCTTCTTCTTCTTCTTCTTCTTCTTCTTCTTCTTCTTCTTCTTCTTCTTCTTCTTCTTCTTCTTCGTTTTCTTCTTGTACGATGCAAGGTTATTTCACGTCAAAGAAACACTGGAAGACCATAGCAGACGGACAAAAAGAGATAAAGAAAGAAGGGAAAAGATTAAAGAAAAACGGACAGAAAGGAGGAAAGAGAGACAGAAGAGAAGTAAAAAGGAGACTCAAAAGAATTAAAGAAAGAAAGAAAGAAAGAAAGAAAAAAAAAAAAGAAAGAAAGAAAAAAAAAAAAAAGAAAGAAAGAAAGAAGAACAAAGAAACAAAATAAACTGAAAGAGTTCAAGAAGTGAAAAAAAGGGGGGGGGGGAAAGCAAGATCAAGAAAGTTAAA
>CM060316.1:117725277-117728920 GCA_030674155.1 Stramonita haemastoma
GGGACTGGATGTAAAAGATTACGTGGGTGCTTTTTCTATTTTCTTCGATATAAAAGAATACATGAATATAAAAAGAATAAATTAATAAATAGAATGACACCACCCTTTTTCAAATAATACCATTCAATGACACCACCCATGTTCAGATAATACCATTCATAACACCACCCAGGTCTAAATAATACCATTCTATGACATTGCCCATGTTCAATAATACCAATCATAACACCGCCCATGTTTAATAAATATTACCAATCAATGACATTGCCCATGTCAAATATTACCAATCAATGATACTGCCCCTTTTCCAATCCTACCAATCAATGATACTGCCCTTTTCCAATCCTACCAATCAATGATACTGCCCTTTTCCAATCCTACCAATCAATGATACTGCCCTTTTCCAATCCTACCAATCAATGATACTGCCCTTTTCCAATCCTACCAATCAATGATACTGCCCTTTTCCAATCCTACCAATCAATGATACTGCCCTTTCCAATCCTACCAATCAATGATACTGCCCTTTTCCAATCCTACCAATCAATGATACTGCCCTTTTCCAATCCTACCAATCAATGATACTGCCCTTTTCCAATCCTACCAATCAATGATACTGCCCTTTTCCAATCGCACCATTCAATAACACCGCCCAGACACACAGAGATAAAGAACAGACAAAAAAAGGAAAAGACAGACTAAAAAGAAAAGAAAACAGACTGAAGAAAAGACTGGAGAATAGACTGCAGCACAAGATGAACTGAGACAGAACAGACTCACGTGTGGAAGCGTGCGGGCCTCAATGACTGTCAGCTTGGCAGGGAACAAACTGTTTTGGGGTTGACCAGAGAGGAAGGAGAATGTGCCCCATGTCCACTTGGGTATGTCTGATGTACACGCTACGCTGCACCCCTTTCTTACCTGCCTAAGGCCTGTTTCACACTAGGAAAATGTCCGAACGGTGTTCTTGGGCTAAAAGGACATGGGCTCACTCCAAGACTGTAGGGAAACGAGATAGCCTGGTGGTCAGAGTGATGCGCTCGTGATCTGCTTACCCGGGTTCGCATCTCGTTCAAGAGCATTTTTCCTCTGGAGTTAGCATCAGTGGCGATTCCACATCCACCAAAAGTCTGAGGATGAGACTATAAACCGAGGTCCCGTGTGCGAATGCATGCAGAACATCTTGTGTTGAAACCGGTAGAGTAGGCCATTGTGTGCCTGTGGGAACTGTTGACAAAATTGACAAAACTGCATACACACAGGGACTAGATGTGAAAAAGCACATGAGTGCTTCTTCCGTTGTCTTCGAAATAAAAGAATATGATAAATAAATAAATAAATATAGTGAATGAATAAAATACTGTGTGTGACCGGTTGTCTTGGGATAGTATGGTATCAGAGCTGTTTCTGTCTTTTAAGTTATCCTATTTCATGCATGTTCTTTTGGGCAATTTTTTGGTTTGGTTGGTCTGGTATGGTTTTGGTGTGGGTTTTTTTTTGTTTTGCTTTTTTGTTTTTGGTTTTTTGGTTTTTCTTGCTTTCAAAATTTTGTCTTTGTTCTTGTTGTTTGTTTGGGCTGCTTCCATGATTTTGTGTCGGTGGGTTGGGTTTGTTTGTTGTTGTTTTTTTACAGTAAATCCTCTTTTTTTCGAAAACAAGAGCTAAGTGTAGTTACATCATTTTTGCTTTTAACTGACACAAACACGAAAAACAAAATTTGGTAGCCGGAAAACTCCACTTATGCTCTGCATAACAACTGTAATACTAAAAATGTTTTTTCAGCAATTTTTTCTATGTCAATGAAGTAGTATTTAGTGTAGAACTAGAAGTGATGAGGGATGACCCAAATAGAAACAGATGAAGTTGAATGACGTATGTCTAGTGTTGAAGTTAAGTATGACGCTATGCTTTGACGTTATGCAGGTACTAGGTTTTGCTTTGCTTAACCTACCCAAAAGTTTGAAGCAAATTTTCTATTTTTTGTGTGTGTGTTCGTCATAGGGATAGACCTCGCTTTCTCCAAGCCAAGGTTAAGCAGCATCGAACGTGGTTACCAAACAGGATGAGTGACCGTTTGCGTGCATTGGCTTCAATATAGTCCCCCAGTTCACCAAGCTGTAAATGTTCTGTTGTCTGGCTGCCAAGTCTTGCACGGGCATTGCTCTGTGTGACATACGCAGACTTTCATATGTATGCGGTACCGTTAATTGGTCGTAGCCAGTATTATAGAAAACACAATTGAAACACAATATTGTACATTAGATGTTTTTAGAATGGTTTGGGTTGTCCTTTGGTTTTGGTTTTGTTTTGTTGTTGCTTTGTTTTGTTTTTTTTCGGAGGGGGGGAGGGGGCTTTTAAATTTCCTCGTGTGTGATGCTAGCCTTAGAAAAGATACAACACACACACAACACACACACACACACACACACACACACACACGTACACACACATCTCTCTCTCTCTCTCTCTCTCCCCTTTCTCTTCTCCTACCCCTCTCCTCCCTCTCTCTCTCTCCCCTCTCTCCTCCTCGTCATCCTCTCTCTCTCTCCAATCTCTCTCTCTCACACACACCACACACACACACACGCACACCCACACAACACACACACATACACACACACAACACACACACACACCCACCACACAACACACACACACCCACAACACACACACACCACACACACACACACAGAACCCAGTCTGCCCTCTTTCGCTACAACTTCCGCGTCACACTGCCTGTCCCCGCCCTGTGCGCTGCCAACTTTCTTCACACCTCCTGCACTTCACCCCTTTCACCTCAGCACGTGTCGTCAACTTCAGCCCCCCCCCCCCCCCCCCCCCTACCTACCTACCCTGCTCTTGCTACGACTTGACCACACTGCTTCTTTCTTCCTCTCTCCTCCTCATGTCTTTTTTAAAAACCCCTCCTCCTGTTCATCCACACTTCCTTTCCTTCCTTCACTCTCAAAACCACCCCTCAATGAAATTTTGGTTTGTGTGGGGGGGGGGGGGGAAGGGGGGAGGGGATGCGAGTTATTCTTATTTTTTAACAATTCTTTTTATACATTTTACACCACTTTAAAATCATGGCAAGAGTTCTCTGCGTGAAATTCGGGATGCTCTACCCTGGAGAGAGCGCTCGCCACAAGAGCAGCGCCACCCATTATTTTTGTATTTCTTTTCATGTCTGCAACTTTATTTGTTTCCCTATCAAATGGATTTTTTTCTACAGAATTATCCCAGGGACAACTCTCTTGTTGCCGTGGGTTCTTTATGTCGCTGCATTATTATGTGTAACACACGGAACCTGGGTTTATCGTCTCATCCGAAAGACTAGCAACCCAGACCACCCACTCAATTTTCTAATGGATGGGGTAAGATTTTGGGCCCCAAAGGGATTCGAACCACCGCACACTTCGACCCGGACTTTTCGCTTTCTAAGGCAGGCGCGTTACAACTAGACCACCGACCACTATTATGGTATGGAAGGTCAGAAGGGCTGATATTCCTCTCTCTCTCTCCCCTCCTTTTCCTTTCCCCCTTCCCCCCCCTTTCCCTTTCCCTCCTTCCTCTCTCTCTCATTCCTTCTCTCTCTCCCCTCTTCCTTGAAAACCCCTCTCTCCCCTCTCTCTCCCCCCCCCTC
>CM060316.1:117729020-117734020 GCA_030674155.1 Stramonita haemastoma
CCAATCAGACAAATTAAATGGGCAGGAAAAATTTAAGGAAAGGGAGCGGGGGGAAAGGGGATAAATCGTATCGATCCTCCCGACAGGCACCCCCTTTAGCTAGTCCCAAACCCCCACCACCCCCCAACCACCACTTTCATCATCATCATCATCAGAAGCAGCAGCATCAGCAACGGCGGATGGAAGTGCCGGAGAAAAAGGGGGGGGGAGGGGAGGAGGAGGGGACCCCCACGTGTGGTAAAGGGGTGGGGTTTTGCGAAATCCCCCTCCCCTTGCCTCATGCCCTTCTTTCATTTTGTAAACCCTCCCTCCCCCTCCCCCCCAAACTCCATTCCCAAACCCACCATAACAACAAAAAACAATGCCTCTACACCATTAGGTAATTTCCCACCCCCACCATCCCCACCACCACCTCACCACCATCCCCCAACCTTCCCCCCATTTTTAAACCACCTTCACCCACCATAACCACCACCATCACCACCATCACCACCATCCCCACCATCACCACCACCTCACCACCACCTCACCACCACCACCTTCATCATTTCCCACCCCCCTCACCATTACCCCCATCACCATCCCCATCATCCCCACCAAAACCCTTATCACCACAAAAAAACTACTGTCAACCCCAACCACCCCCCAAAAAACCAACCAACGTCATTATCGTCACCACTACCACCCCCACCATCACCACCATAACAACAACGGAACCACGATTACAAAAGCAACAATAACAAGAAAAAATAAAGACGGTTTATATTTTACCATCTGAAAGACAACCACAACGACGATTTTCAAGCTAATAGAAGCAGCTTTCAACGAAGTTGAGATCGACATCACCGAAGTTGGAGGGAATAAATTAGTGGTCAGAACATTGCGCTGGCAATTTGACGACCAGACTTCGATTCCCGTTCGGGGGATTTTTTCCCCCGGAGTTTTCTGACTCCACTCTCCCCAAAAGTCTTTTGGATGAGACTTTAAACCCAGGGCCCCCTGTGCGCGTGAACGCACGCAAGAACATCTTGCGTACACGTTTTTAAAACCTGTTCCGCCTTTTTGTAATATAGGCCATCGTGTTTCCGATTTGGGGAAAAGATGACATTTACAAAACTGCATACACACGGGGGGGCTGGATGTAAAAAAGCACAAGAAATGCTTATCTCATTATCCTCGATATGAAAGAAAAAAGAATAGAATATGTATGTATGTATGTATGTATGTATGTATGTATGTATGTATGTATGTATGTATGTATGTATGTATGTATGTATGTCTGTATGTCTGTATGTCTGTCTGTCTGTCTGTCTGTCTGTATGTATGTATGTATGTATGTACGTACGTACGTACTACGTGCGCACGCACGCTCGCGCGCGCGCGCACGCATAAATGAATGCATTCAAGCCACCGTCGATTATGCATGCTGACGCTTTGCAGACGGGTTGTCTTCCATATCAACCATCATACAACTATATCTAAACACAAAGCAATATCACCGAAAGAAAACATAACTGGGAAAAAGCAACACACTTTGATGACAGCTGCAAGAACAACCACATAAAGTATAACACGACATCACCCCCCCCCACCACCACCACAATCATTATCCTCATCATTACCATAGACACCAAGCTGTGAAATCGTCCTTTGCGAAATAGCCCTGAAGTGTTTTCCGAATGGCAGCAAATGTCTCCTTTCTTCTTTTTTACCGTCTTTTCCCTCCGTTCATCTTCCCTCATTTTCTTCGTGTCTTTCATAGAGAAAAAGCTTATCTTAACCTTCATGTTAGAAGACAAACACCCCTTCCCCCCTCACCTAAAAAGAGAGAAAAATGAAACAACCAAAAACAAAACCCTAGCACAACAATCATGATAGCGCCAACAATAGAAATGTGTGGGACGGCCGGCAATAGCCGAGTGGTGAAGATCATTTTAACTTCCATCATGTCGATCCATGAAGTCTTCGGTTCGAATTTCTGTAGCAACGTATAGTAAATTCAGGATGGGGACTTTTGCGATCTCCCAGGTCACATTCAAGTACAGACCTGCCAGCGTCACAATGTCCTTCGTGGATGTACACATGAAGAAGATCAAATATGCACGTTAAAGATCCCGTCATTCATGCCAGCGTTAGGCGGGTTACGGGAACTCCAAGATACCCATCATACATCTCCGAAGTCGGAATGCAGCTACCTTCATGGTTGCCCCCACTCCCACCTCCTCAGTACCGAGGCATATTATGCAGAATCTCACCGTTGGTGAAAATCGGAGCTCTGGCCAAGGAACGAGAAAAAAAAGAAAAAGGAAAAAAGATATCTACACAGGTCCATAATGGCCTTCATGGGATGATTTTAAAAAAATATTTTATTTTATACTACTTTGTCGGGCTGCTCTCCCCGGGGAGAGCGCGTCGCCACAAGTGCAGCGCCTACCCATTCCCCCCCCCCCCCCTCAGGGGATAGTATCTAAACACGACACCTGTGTGCATGCTGGTTTTTATGATTTTGTCATCCGCTCCTACCAGCACACAATGGCCTGCTCTTCCAAAAGGCGGAACGGGATTTTAACGTGTGCGCAAGATGTTCTGTGTGCGTTCGCACACGGGGCCTCGGTTTATTGTCTCATCCGAATGGCTTTTGACTTGACACACTCAAATATTTAATGAAGAGGGGGCGGGAAAAGGGGGGGGGGTCTCTATCAGCTTGGTTTTTTGTGTCATTTTGGACATCCATGTTCAGCAGCCTTCTGAGGCCTCTGAAATCTTTCTGGAAAAACGGCAGGAGAATGGGCCAAGACGGCAAAAAATAGACAAGAAGGGGGTGACAGGAAGAATACAGAACATAGCAGAAACAAAGAGAGGGATAGAAAAGAGGGAATTCCTAGCACAGAATTTCCAGAGGGTGGAGATATTATTTATATTGACAGATCCCTTGGCATCTCCGTGGGGGGAAAAGAGAGATAGGGTGAAAGTGAAAGTCTGGCCAAAGGTGATCATCAGATTATCAACACACTGCCCAGCACATAAAAGGCCCCATCATCATCAGTGATGGCCAGTGGCGAATTCAGTGAGCAAGAGAATGAGGGAAGAGAGGGAGTGTCCTGCTGTCTGTCCGGCAGTCAGTCCTGGAGGTCACTGACCCTCTGGCCTTACTGGCTGGCTGACTGACTGGATCGAGCAGTGACCTCTGCCCATGACTGGCTTTGACCCTGTGTGTGTGGCTCAGGATATTCAACACACACACACACACACACACACACACACACACACACACACACACACACACACACACACACACACACACACACACACAAATGCACATGACACACACACACACACACGCACACACACACACACACACAATCACACAATCACACACACGCTCGCACGCACACACACACACGCACACACACACACACACACAAACACACACACACACACACACACACAATCACACACACATGCACACACACATGCACACACATACACACGCACCCACCCACCCCCACACAATCACACACAATCACACACACATGCAAACACACATGCACACCGTCGCATCCACACACACACACATTCAATCCCCCGTCACACCCACCCTCCCCTACAGACACAGCCCTGAAGGAAGACGATTATGTGTGCTGCTTATAACGCTTATACAAGCCCCACACAAAAGCAGCTTTAGCTCAAAGAACCCGCACCATTATTGTAAGAGGATATCATCGTTGTTGTTGCTATTGTCATACTTGTTGCTGTTGTTAGGATCCTCCTCTTCATGCTTATAAAAGCATGATGATGATGATGATGATGATGATGATGATGATGATGATGATGATGATGATGATGATGATGATGATGATGATGATGATGATGATGATGAGAATGAGGACGATGATAAAGAAGAAGAAGAAGAAGAAGAAGAAGAAGAAGAAGAAGAAGAAGAAGAAGAAGAAGAAGAAGAAAGAAGAAGAAGAAGAAGAAGAAGAAGAAGAAGAAGAAGAAGGAAGAGAAGAAGAAGAAGAAGAAGAAGATGATGATGATGATGATGATGATGATGATGATGATGATGATGATGATGATGATGATGATGATGATGATAATGGTAATGAGGACGAAGAAGAAGAAGAAGAAGAAGAAGAGAAGAAGAAGAAGAAGAAGAAGAAGAAGAAGAAGAAGAAGAAGAAGAAGAAGAAGAAGAAGAAGAAGAAGAAGATGATGATGATGATGATGATGATGATGATGATGATGATGATAACGAGGGGGAGGTCGATAGCCTCGTGGTTAGAACGTTGAGCTCTTGATTTTACGGCCTGGATTCGAGGCACCAAAGAGGCACAAGGGGATTTTTCCGGGGGTAAACATCAGTGCCAACTCCACTCCCTAAAACACCTTCCTATGCCGCTATAAACGGAGGTCTCGTGTGGCAGACACGCGCTGAACATCTTGCACACACGTTAAATCCTGTTCTGCCTTCCAGAAGAGTAGGCCATTGTGTGCCGGAAGGAATAGGTAACAAAATTGAAAAAGAAAAACAAGACAAAACTACCCACGTACACACTGGTGTCGTGTTTAGACTCCATCCCCGAAGTCGGAATGCAGCCACCTAAATAGCGGGCCGGCAAGAATGGCTGCATACATTAGAATTCTCCACTGATGAAGCCTGGACCTGTGGACAAGGAACGTATACAAGTATACCGAGGTGTGTACAAGGTGTGTATGCATTGTTTGTTTATTTATTTATTTATTCATTTATTTTATTCTTTTATATCGAGGATAATGGGATACGCACTCATGTGCTTTTTACATCCAGTCCCCGTGTGTATGCAGTTTTGTAAATATTGTCATCTGTTCCCACCGGCACACAATGGCCTACTCTTACGAAAAGCGGAACAGGATTTAACGTATGCGCAAGCTGTTCTGCGTGCGTTTGCTCACGGGGCCTCGGTTTACAGTCTCATCCGAAGGACTTTTGGGGTGAGTGGAGTCAGCACTGATGTTAA
>CM060316.1:117739020-117741520 GCA_030674155.1 Stramonita haemastoma
ACATCGCCATAACAATCATCTACAGCATTTACATCAGCATCACCATCATCTTCAGCATTTACATCACCCTCATCTTCAGCATTTACATCACCATCACTATTATCTTCAGCATTTACATCACCCTCATCTTCAGCATTTACATGACCATCACCATCATCTTCAGCGTTTACCTCACCATCGCTATCATCTTCAGCATTTACATCACCATCATCTCCAATATTTACATCACCATCATCTTCAACATTTACATCACCATCACCCTCAACATTTACATCACCATCATCTTCAGCATTTACATCACCATCACCCTCAACATTTACATCACCAACAACTTCAGCATTTACATCTTCATGACCATCACCTTCAGCATTTACATCACCATCACCTTCAGCATTTACATCACCATCACCATCATCTTCAGCATTTACATCATCATAACAATCATCTTCAGCATTTACATCAGCATCACCATCATCTTCAACATTTACATCACCCTCAACTTCAGCATTTACATCACCATCACTATCATCTTCAGCATTTACATCACCATCATCTCCAACATTTACATCACCATCATCTTCAACATTTACATCACCATCATCTTCAACATTTACATCACCATCATCTTCAACATTCACATTACCTTGATTTTCAACATTTACATCCCCATCATCTTTTGCATTTACATCACCATCATATTCAGCATTAACTTCCCATCATCGTCAGCATTTACATCACCATCATCTTCAGCATTTACATCACCAGCACCATCCTCTTCAACATTTACATTACCATCACCTTCAATATTTACATCACCATCATGTTCAGCATTTCCATCACTATCACCATCATCTTCAGCATTTACATCACCATCACCATCACCCTCAACATTTACATCACCATCATCTTCAGCATTTATATCATCATCACCATCACCTTCAGCATTTACATCACCATAACCTTCAGCATTTACATCACCAGCATCATCCTCTTCAACATTTGCATCACTATCATCTTCAACATTTATATCATCAGCACCATCATCTTCAGCATTTACATCACCATCATCTTCAGCAATTACATCACCATCATCTTCAACATTTACATCACCATCATCCTCAACTTTTGCATCACCATCATCTTCAACATTTACATCACATGCACCATCCTCTTCGACATTTACATCACCATCATGTTCAGCATGTACATCACTATCACCATCATCTTCAGCATTTACATCGCCATCACCATCACCCTGAACATTTACATCACCAGCATCCTCAGTATCCACACCACCATCATCTTCAGCATTTAGATCACCAACACCATCATATTCAGCATTTACATCACCAGCACCATCATCTTCAGCATTAACATCACCAGCATCATCCTCTTCAACATTTGCATCACCATCATATTCAGCATTTACATCACCAGCACCATCATCTTCAGCATTCACATCACCAGCATCATCCTCTTCAACATTTGCATCGCTATCGTCTTCACCATTTATATCACCAGCGCCATCATCTTCAACATTTACTCTACCATCATCTTCAACATTTGCATCAGCATGATCTTCAACATTTACATCATCAGCACCATCATCTTCAACAATTACATCACCAGCACCAGCACTTTCAACATCCACATTACCAGCACCATCATCTTCAACATTTACATCACCAGCATCATCCTCTTTAACATTTACATCACCCGCATCATTCTCTTCAACATTTACATCACCGGCATCATCCTCTCCAACAATTACATCACCAGCACCATCAACATCACCACCACTAAGCCCACCATCATCACCATAGTTACTACTCTCAGAATGACCATCCCGCTGCACAACAGCCCACACGAAGATGGATTCTGATACGGTTCGATCTGACTGTGCCGGCCTCATTCATCAGAACACCCTCACCTGTCATTATACAGAGTGACAAAAACATAATAAGGGCAAGGAACGTCCAGTGCTCCAATAACAAATCAGAAAAGAGTCAAACAAAACTACCATCATCATCCTTGCAATAACAGAATCACCACCAATACATTTGAAAAACGACAAAAGTGTTCCACCAGGCCCAAATAGAATAACAAAATTAGATGACACACCTCTTCCGTCTATTGACAGAATGGAAAACATACCGAGACACACAATGCATCTCATGAGGATTTTTCGCTTGCAACAAAACATGTAGAGGAAGTTGAGCTAATTCACCAAGGAACTTAGCTCTAAGATCAGAGTACATGGGGCAGTCAAACAAAAAGTGCATTTCGTTTTCAGTTATTGACTTACAAAAAGGACAGGTTTTATCTTGCAAAGAGTCACTGTACCGATGTATATTTGCATTTAAAGGCAGGACATTAAATCTAACCTGAGCAATGGCTACCCTGAAACAATACGTATCAACATCATGTATGTATTTTTCGCTTTCAAAAATCATTTTAAAGGATCTATAACTTGCATATCTATCCCGATCTCTAACTGTAG
>CM060316.1:117746520-117754020 GCA_030674155.1 Stramonita haemastoma
ACTATAAACCGAGGTCGCCTGTGCGAACGCACACAGAGCATCTTGCACACACGTTAAAACCCCGTTCCGCCTTTTAGAAGAGTAGGATATTTTGTGCTGGTAGGAGCTGTTGAGAAAATTTTAAATAAAAAAAGACATGCACACAGGCGTGTTCAGATACCATTCCTGGAATGGGAATGTGGCTGCCTTACTAGGGAGTCAAAGACAGTCGCACACACACAACCTCACCATGGGTGAACCCGGGAGCTCTGGTCAAGGAAAAACAAAAAGAAACCTGACAAAAAACTAAACCAAAACAAACAAAACACACACACACAACCCCCTCTTCTAAATGCAAGCTCCGTAAATGGACGTACAAATCCTCTTACCTGTGGGCACTAAGAGGTGAACTGATGGTAGAGCCCTCAGTCACTGGCCATGCTATCTACACATTAACTAGCGGCTTCTGAGATGGGCGAAAACAGCACTCAATGCTTTCAGAAGGAAACAGCAGACGGAATAGATTGATAGTCTTTTCATTATGTTCATGGATCATGGTCCTCGCTAGTGATGTGGTGCGTGCCAAAAGCTACATCAGCTATTGATGACAACCTAAGTGTCAAGCATACGTTGAACTGTTGTTATACTTGGAGATTGTCTTCAGCCATGGCAAGCCTTTAGCATAGCAAACTGCACTCTCCTTTAGCCATGGCAAGCCTTTAGCATAGCAAACTGCACTCTCCTTTAGCCATGGCAAGCCTTTAGCATAGCAAACTGCACTCTCCTTTAGCCATGGCAAGCCTTAAGCATAGCAAACTGCACTCTCCTTTAGCCATGGCAAGCCTTTAGCATAGCAAACTGCACTCTCCTTTAGCCATGGCAAGCCTTAAGCATAGCAAACTGCACTCTCCTTTAGCTATGGCAAGCCTTTAGCATAGCAAACTGCACTCTCCTTTAGCCATGGCAAGCCTTTAGCATAGCAAACTGCACTCTCCTTTAGCCATGGCAAGCCTTTAGCATAGCAAACTGCACTCTCCTTTAGCCATGGCAAGCCTTAAGCATAGCAAACTGCACTCTCCTTTAGCCATGGCAAGCCTTTAGCATAGCAAACTGCACTCTCCTTTAGCCATGGCAAGCCTTTAGCATAGCAAACTGCACTCTCCTTTAGCCATGGCAAGCCTTTAGCATAGCAAACTGCACTCTCCTTTAGCCATGGCAAGCCTTTAGCATAGCAAACTGCACTCTCCTTTAGCCATGGCAAGCATAGCAAACTGCACTCTCCTTTAAAAAACAAGAATATTTGATGTAGGAATCAGGGCTGTCTGTATGGCGAGGCACTAGGAAAGGAATAGACAGACACACTCCTCATCCCGTGTGGGCTAAGAATCTCACAGGGATTCCCAGGTCAGGTGAGGGAGACATAGGGCATATTCTGGGTGGATGACCTCTAGGGTGTTCAGCTGGGGAACGCTCAACAACAACAACACATTCTAAACTACAACACCATATCAAGAACAGATTGTTACATTTTAACCTCCTGACGGCCAGAACGGTAAATCGATAGTCTCTCTCAGCTCTGGGCAGTCGAGTGGCAAAAGACTGGCAGTGGCAGCAAAGTCGTTAACATCACTACATTACCGGCTTTGTGATGGACAAACACACCACTTGCAGACGGAAAGAAAAAAACACACGAAAAGATCGACATTTTGTGTTTATCATATTCCTAGACTTTGACCCTAGCTTGTGATTTGGCCCTGGCCAAAATCTAAGTCAGTTATTGATATAAGCGAACTGCCCAATCATACATTACACTGTTGCTACGATTTGGAATGCTGGAAGTTGTGACTATCCACAAGAACACCAGACCTACAACCATTGCTGGAGAGAAGAAGGGAGGGAAGCAGCAGGCAGATGAAAGGAGGGGGGATGAATCGCCAGGAGTGGACAACGTCCCTGCTGAATTACTTCATCACAGAGCATATTGCCACACGTGAAAGAACCCACGGCAACAAGGGAGTTGACCCGGGCAAAATTCTGTAGAAAAAGCCACTCTGATAGGGAAACAAACAAATACAGTTGCATGCAGGAAAAAGAAAAACAAAAATGGGTAGCGCTGCACTTGTGGCGACGCACTTTCCCCTGGCAAAGGCAGACAAATACAGTCCAACGTTTTTGCCAGGCTAACCTGCAAACAGAGAAAGAACACACACAAAAATAACACGTAAAAAAAAATGTCGAAACATACAGCCTTGCTCAACATTGTAATCTCTTTCACATTTTCTTCAACACCACAGTTAGAAAATGGAATTGAGAAATGCGTGGGCCTTCAAGAAAATCGTTGGAGAACATAAATCGATTTCGGAAAAAAAGACCACTTCCTTTGCCATGACCATATAACAAAACAGCTTTGAACTCTCTCTCTCTCTCTCTCTCTCTCTCTCTCTCTCTCTCTCTCTCTCTCTCTCTCTCTCTCTCTCTCTCTCTCTCTCTCTCTCTCTCTCTCTCTCTCTCTCTCTCTCTCTCTCTCTCTTATTTCATTTTTGCATTATTTGCTTTGCTTTGTTTACCCCATTCTTGGGGCTGGTGGCCTGAAGAATAAATCTTGTTCATGTTCATGTTCTCTCTCTCTCTCTCTCTCTCTCTCTCTCTCTCTCTCTCTCTCTCTCTCTCTCTCTCTCTCTCTCTCTCTCTCCTCTCTCTCTCCTCTCTCTCTCTCTCTCTCTCTCCCACCAAGATGAGGCTGTGCTTCTTGTCTCAGGATGAGGTGCGGTGAGGTGAAAAAACCCAATCATCTTGCCAGATGAAATTGAACTGCCATCGATCATAAAGACGGATGGGCAGCAGATTCAGCTTTCAGCATTGCTAGCGGCTCTAGCCTAGTCATAGCAGGTTTTTACGTAGCGGATGTCCTGTAAGGGTTTGGACATAATTATCGTCATAGTGATTGTGCTAACTTTAAAATAGACACGCACGAGGCCTCAGTTAAGAGGAAACATTAAAAAAACAACAACTACAACTTAAAAATGATATCTGTGTGCCTGTCTTTTTACGACAGTGGCTCTATAAACCAAGCTTTTTTTTCTTACCCAGTGAAAAATCTCTCTTTGTCATCGGTTCCTTTATATGTGACAAACGCATGCTGGATATGGGGTTTTGGTTTATTGTTACATCCAAAAGATGGGTGCCTCAATCGCCAGTGATGGTTATATCGATTGTTGAAAAAGTTCTGCTGTGGACGGGAGTTTGAACTGGGGGTCTCTCTTTAGACAGGCACCTTGCCTCTCCACCCGCTCTCTGCCTCTGTCATGATCTTTTTCTCTCCCCTACCAGAACAGTCAATGAAGAATCACAATTTTTGGGCAAGTCGGACCTGGTGGAGCCCATTTCTCTCCAAATGGCATGCTGAGTATCTGTTAGCCACGCGACAAACCATAGATGTTATGTGTGGCGTTTGCACACGATGCCTCAGTTTAAAACCTTAGTCAAGTGGATTGTAGGTTACTGCGATCAGAACCAATTTTAACTCCAGAGGAAAAAAAATCCTCTGAAACAGACGGTAGACTGATGTCTGGAACCCACGCTGTGAGAGTGTTCCAGATGACAAGATAGAATTCTGACGACGCATCCAGCAGTGTTCCAGATGACAAGATAGAATTCTAACCACGCATCCAGCTGTGTCGCCCCAGACTGCCAGTCCACAGGAAGTGTGAAGCTGCTTTTGATTTATGGATCAGATCCACTGGGCAAGTAGCAATTGCCACATCAGGAATTTCCAGATGTTTTATCATACGGATCTAAGATTTTCCCCGTTTATTGTTCAGTAGCATGTCAGAATTTCTACACATCTGATTAATAGCAGTGTCAGAATTTTCGGACAATGTCTAGTAAAGATATCAGAATTTGTGGCTATTGTTCACAACAGTGTAAGATATTCTGGATATTGTTCACAAGAGTTTTTTTTTTGAGGTTAGTGACGAGATAGCTCAGTAGTCAGAGCACTCGCTTTCCCCAAGCCAAGGTCAAGCAGCATCGAGCATGTTTACCAATTGCATGGGCGACCGTTTGCGCGCCTTGGCTTCAGTATGGTTCCCCAGTTCACCCAGCTGTAAATGGGAACCTGCCCTCTTTAGGGTCAGGGAAGGTAAAGCAGCGAGGGAGAGGAGATGGGCGCTACCCTCAATATGCTGGCCCCTAGAGAGGCTGAGGTCTCTGGGGCCTTGCTCCTCTACGACCGCCTAGGTTATGGGACACCTTTACCTTCTACATATTGTCCGTTCCTCGGCTAGGGCTACAAAGTTTACCACAGATGACATTATGCGCATGCCGCCGTTTATGCCCACCATTAAGGTAGCCACATTCGGACTGTAGGGATTTATGGATATGGACTGATAGTTTCTCTCAAGAGCAGGGACGTTAACTTTACTGTTGTCTCTAACGAAAATGCACAAAGCGTCTGCCAGCCCCATGGCGCAGTGGTTAGCGCCCTGGAGAACGGAACGAAAGGTCACAGTATGGAATCCCATAATCCAATAGCAATGCTTGACATTTTTACAATCTCCCGGGTCAATTTAAAGTGCAAACCTGCTAGTGTCTTTAATCCCGTCACACATATTCACATGCAGAAGACCAATCTACACTTTAAAGTCCCCATAATTCATGTCAGCGTTCGATGGGTGAAGGAACACGAACATGTCCAGCATGCATCATGTACCAGGAGAGTGCGCCGCCACAAGACCGCCACCACTTACTCAAACAAGTTCCTGTTTGCCTGTATGGACTACTTTGCTTTCCTATCAGTCCGCTTTTTCTTTTTACAGAATTTTTCAAGGGGCAACTCTTGTTGCCCTGGGTTCTTTTACATGCACTGAATGGATTTTTCACACAGGACATAGCTTTATCGTCTCTTCCAAAAAGCCAGCATTCAGTATCATCACTCAAGGTCTTAGTGGATGCAGGAATAAAATCGATTCAAGCGGGTATCGAGCCCGTAGTACCTCTACACCAGCTACTTGCTCTGTGTATTAGCATCCCAGTTTTTCAGTTCAGAAAAGTCAATCTTGACGGCCTAGGGGCGCCGAACAATGGCCTTCATTTGGCCGTGTGCTGCACTGCTGGAGGTCAGTTGAGGCAAAGCCTCCACTGTCAGATCGATAAGCCATATTACATGACATTGCGGGGTCACCTGTGCCTTGCACGGCCAGGTCATTTCTGACCTGGGTTAAAGTATGGTGGACATTATTGATTATTATAACAGTGGCATTTTGAAAGTGACGAATGTAAGCTGATATGGCCTAGAGAGAGAGAGAGAGAGAGAGAGAGAGGAGAGAGAGAGAGAGAGAGAGAGAGAGAGAGAGAGAGAGAGAGAGAGAGAGAGAGAGAGAGAGAGAGAGAGAGAGAGAGTAGGTGGGTGGGTGGGTGGGTGTGTGCGGCTGGGAGGGTGGGTAGTTGTTCAAAATACATTCACAAAGTGTTACGGAATTAGTCAGATACTGAGCTGAATAATTATCGTTACTTGTCATCGTGTTTTTTTTAAATTACATGCGTGGACAGGACTGCTGAACTGCCTGTGTAAAAGTGGCGGCATGTTTGTGATGCTGCTATAATTATTCGTTTGGAGAGTTAATCCGGATTTCTATTGATCAAAGTACTAATGTACATGTATGTTTAACACTGCAGCACACCGGCTGCGAGAATGCGGCCACTGGTGTGTGTGTGTGTGTGTGTGTGTGTGTGTGTGTGTGTGTGTGTGTGTGTGTGTGTGTGTGTGTGTGTGTGTGTGTGTGTGTGTGTGTGTGTGTGTGTGTGTGTGTGTGTGTGTTGTGTGTGTGTGTGTGTGTGGTGTGCGCGCGCGCGTGCGCGCATGCGTGTGAATTCACTTCATCCTATCAGTCTTGAAATAATGAAATATTTGTATGGCGTTGCATACATAACTAGAGCACATTCTCAGAGAGATGTGATAATTTCATTTTCTTTCTGAAATTGGTTTCCATAATCAAATCAAGTGTTTTGTTTTAGTTTCTAAATTCCATTGAAACAATGCTAACTAAATTTACAAAATATTTTGTGGAGGGAAATTTTCTATTTGGCATAACCTATTCCTGTTGATGTTAGGCGGTATTTATTTCTCTTATCATACAGAAGATCCTTTTCTAGCGCTGTATGTCCAACCTCTCTGAAGTCTTCTCTAGGTCTGACGTCACCAGTACTAGTGCAAAACCTTTTTTAAACGGAAAAAGGCTTACAGACATGAAATCTGTATTTTTTACATGGACAGTAGTCAGCTTTGTCCGTGGAGGGGCAATCAATTAGTACCAGATACGCCAGAACTGGGGGCGGGATAGCTCAGTGGTCAGGGCGCTGGCTTTCCCCCAGTCAAGTTAAGCAGCGTGGAGCATGGTTACCAGTTAGTCGAGTGACTATTTGCGCGCCTTGGCTTCAGTACAGTCCCCCCAGTTCACCCAGCTGTAAATGGGTACCTGCCTTTTATAGGGTTAGGGAAGGTAAAGCAGCGAGGGAGAGGAGATGGGCGCCGCCCTCAATATGCTGGCCCCTAGAGAAGCTGAGGTCTCTGATGCCTCGCTCCTCTACACCTTTACCTTTACCTTACGCCATTACTTTCCTGGTTTCAGGATACTTTTCCACCTGCAGAAGGCTGCTCTGACCACACCTCAAAGATGAGTTTGGGGTTCAAACGACCATACTTCCTAATACTCTCAAAATTCTACACAGCACATACCAGCCCATCAGAAACAATGCAAACATTTGTTGTTGCTGTTTTGCTTTTGGTGGAAGACCAGCTCTTGTTTCACAAGTCCTGCAGCAGTTGTCCTTTCAGTTGATCCCAGGCCACCCCACTGCAGCCTGCTTGGCCATGAGGCTGCTGATGCTCTGGCGAAGAAAGGCACGAGACAAGAGGATATAAAAGAATAAAATAAATAAATAAAAATAAAGAGGCACAGGCCCAGCAGCTATTCTGAGGCCAGCATCACAGGCAGCCAGCAAAGCCAGTGGCTACAGCACCATCCCTCTTCACTCTACAGCAGGTCACACCCCTGTCTCCTCCCGTGGGGATAGATGCCGGGGGCCTGTCAGTATAAACAGCATCCCCACCCTTTGGAAATTCTGTGCTAGGAATTCCCTCTTTTCTATCTTTCTCTTTGTTTCTGCCTTGTTTCTTTTTTTTCTTTCCTGTCGCCTCCTTCTTGTCTGTTTCCCTGCCTCCTTTGTCCATTCTCCTGTCTCGGGTCCTGTCAGATGCCAACTCTTTCCCACGCCGAAGGCGGATGCACTGGGCCTGACTTGTCAGGCGGTTAACGGCAGCGCAACACATTTTTGCTCACATGATAGACAACAGTAGCTGCTGTCCTAGCGTTCGAAAAAAATTCGAAGAAGAAGAAGAAGAAGAAGAAGAAGAAGAAGAAGAAGAAGAAGAAGAAGAAGAAGAAGAAAAAAAAAAAGAAGAAGCCACCTGTCTCCTACAGTATGTTCAGGCTCACCACAGGCTGCAACCTGCAACCTGTA
>CM060316.1:117759020-117760364 GCA_030674155.1 Stramonita haemastoma
TCTCTCTCTCTCTCTCTCTCTCTCTCTCTCTCTCTCTCTCTCTCTCTCTCTCTCTCTCTCACCAATCCCCCCAAACAGAAGTCAGGTGATGTGGTTTATTGACCGCCAATGCCCCACTCTGATCGCTGTGCGCGGCCATGTTGATGACGTCAGTGGAGGGAATTTCCATTCTGACCAAGTCCTGCTCTCCTTCCCTCTGTCGGCTATTTGTGGCTATTGCAGGAAATAGGGATGGCCCTGCACTGCTGGGATTAGAAATGAGGGAGACATGCACACAGCGGTGTTGTGGGCAGTCAGTTTTATAAGCATGTTTTCAATCCAATCCAATAACGTTGCTTAGAGCCCCGCCGACCGCACAGGCCACATCGGGGCTGTCACCTCGTCACATACATATGATTAGATCTGAATTAGAGGGGGATCTGATTAGATCTGAGTGAAATAGTCTTGATATTGTAGACGGTCAGTTTTATAAGCATTTGTGATTAGAACTGAGTAAAATAGTATTGATATTGCAGACGGTCAGTTTTATAAGGATGTGTGATTAGATCTGAGTGACATGGGTATTAATATTGTTGGCAGTCTCTTTTATAAGTAATTGAGATAAGGCCTGAGTGCACCACGAATTGATATTGTAGACTGTTTTTTTAAGCCTTTGTGATTGGAACTGGGTGATATGGGTATTCATATTGTATGCTGTCACTTTTATAAGTAATTGTGGATAGCACTGAGTGACATAGGTATTAAATCTGCAAGCAGTTAGTTTTATAAATATTTGTGATTAGAACTGAGTGAAATCATATTGATATTGTAGGCAGTTAGTTTTATAAGCACTTGTGATTAGAAGTGAATGACATAGGTATTGGTATTGTAGGCAATCAGTTTTATAAGTATGTATGATTAGAAGTGAATGACATAGGTATTGGTATTGTAGGCAATCAGTTTTATAAGTATGTATGATTAGAAGTAAGTGACACGTGTTAGTATTGTAGGCAATCAGTTTTATAATTATGTGTGATTAGAAGTGAGTGACACGTGTTAGTATTGTAGGCAATCAGTTTTATAATTATGTGTGATTAGAAGTGAGTGACACGTGTTAGTATTGTAGGCAATCAGTTTTATAAGTAGGTGTGATTAGACGTGAGTGTGAGAAATACGCAGTAATAAAAAAGAGGATGGAACAGAGAAGCCTAAATAATGACAAATAATTTACTTTTTTTTTAACCCCGACTGCCTACAATATTATTAAATATTATCATATTTAATATTATATATTGAATATTATTGTAGGCAGTCAGGGTTAAAAAAAAAGGAGTAAATTATTTGTCATTATTTAGGCTTCTCTGT
>CM060316.1:117760464-117765464 GCA_030674155.1 Stramonita haemastoma
AGGTTGCGGATGCAATGCCAGACAAGAGAAGATTTTATGTGAATATTCCTGTATATTCATTCATTAAAATTAAATGATAATTATGTTTAAATGTATATAGACTGGTATTGACATTAACTGAAGATGAAACATCATTCCATAATAAACCACCAGAGTAAGCAAGGCTAGATTTGAACAGATCAATTCTGGGCAGTGGTAACATTATTTTGTGAAAATAGCGACACTCGTTTATCTTAAACTTGTTTATCAATGAAGGTGGAGCACAGCCAGACATAATTTTGAACATAAAAACTGCCTTATTGTATCTTAACTTCCATTTCAGAGGGAGAATATCAGTGAGAGAGAGAGAGAGAGAGAGAGAGAGAGAGAGGATGAAGAGAGAGAGAGAGAGAGAGAGTAGAGAGAGAGAGAGAGAGAGAGAGAGAGAGAGATATGCATTTTGGCTATCTTTGAACCGTCTCTTCGGTTTTCAAGTGGTTGGTGTGTGACCTTTTTGCTTTCTTCATCCCCACCCCCACCCCCACCCCTTGTATTCTTTGTATTTTGGCCTCATACAGACCTAAGGAATCCTTTTTACTCTATGTTCTACTGGTGAACATTAGCGCTTTATCACTTAACTATGAACACTTTTTTTTTCTCTCCAAAATGTTTCTTCGTGAACTTGGATGGCGCTGCTCTTGTGGCGACGCGCGACATGTCCTCGGGGGACAGCACCTCGAATTTCAGGCAGAGAAATCCTCCGTGACTTACAGTGGTATACAAAAGCAAATCATTAATACGGTGGAGGAGAACGGAGCTGTAGAAAAAAAAAGCCACTCTGATAGGGAAACAAATACAGTTGCAGACAGAAAAAAGAAAAAAATAATGGGTAGGTACTGTAGTTGTGGTGACACACTCTCCCCGGGGAGAGCATCCCTCACCTACTTTCGCGAAACAGACTTTCTGACACAAACAATTGTACATAGATAACAGTATCCTTAGAGTGGATCCAAAAAAATATTGAAACTGAAACCAGTTCTTTTTGAGAATTCTTCTTCTTTCTTTAGCCCCCCCCCCCCCCCCCCCCCCACGGCCTTTCTAGATCCCCCTTCTACTCTCCTTCCATCTTGTCCCATTTCCTTCTCTCAATAAAAAAAGAAGCCTTTTTTATTTGCTTAATATCAGATTCTACTCGCCATCTTTCCACCGTTATTTCCAGAACAGCATGGTAATACTGACGCTTTTTGTCGTTATTTTATTTCCTTGTCTTGTTTTCACAATCTGAAAGTTTGACCTTTTTTCCGGGAGGTGTCTTATCATTATCATTTTCTGTGGGACATAAGTCTACTACGGATTATACAATATACCAAAAAACCCCATAAAAAGTGCAATGTTGCTATCAAAATGTTTATTGCTGTTGTTGATTGTATTTTACATATTTTAATTTGTTTGTGCCTATTGTGTAATATAGCTATTGTCATTGATGTATATCATTATATTTTTATCATTTTTGTGTGAAGAAAGTGTGCCCTTGAAATTTTTTGTCTTTATATCATATGAACTCTGTTTTGCTGACGATAAACATTGTATTTTCTTATTCACATTATTTTCCTGCTCAAAGAAGACAAAGCTTATTATTTTTATGAATGAATTACGACGATTTTGACTGCAGCTTTGAAACAAAAAACTTACATCCCCCTTCCCCCCCCCCCCCCCCCCCCCTCCTCCTCTCTCTCTCTCTCTCTCTCTCTCTCTCTCTCTCTCTCTCTCCTCTTCTCTCTCTCTCTCTCTCTCTCTCTCTCTTGTGAGAGTGAATTTTTCTAAAGAACTCTGGCAGGGTCAACGTTTGGTTGCTGCGGGGTCTTTTACGTGCATTAATTTTGTGTCATTCATAGGATATAGGTTGATTGTCTCAGGTCACCAACACATTACATTCCAGCTCTGGGTAGTTTGGTTTACAGGACGTTAAGACTCACTGTAGTATGCTTTCGTTTCTTTACCTTAGTCTGGTTTGTGGATGTGGATTTATGCTTGTATGAGCTGAGTAAGCTAAACCTATGATAACAAAAAACGTTTAAATGAAATGGTAATCATTATCATTACCAACTATGGATGCTACTGCTTCTACAAGAGTGCTGCTACTGCTACTGTTGTTGTTGCTGTTGCTGCTATGACTACTACTACTACTACTACTACTACTACTACTACTACTACTACTACTACTACTACTACTACTACTACTACTACTACTACCATCGGTTTATCGGACCCCCCCCCCCCCCCTACCAACCACCACCAACTGCTCACGCAGCACTAACATACTCATGCTTTTTAAGTTAATCATGACTTAGATATTTGGTTTATACTTAAGATTATGTATACTCCTTTTCAATTTAAAAAAAAAAAACTAGTGCAAATTAGTACACGTTGAAGCGATACACAGAAGTGATCTGATTTTTCTGGTTTTATTCTGTCCTTTCCTTGAAATGTGATTTTTGTTTTAGTCTAGTGTGTAGTAAGTAGTCTCCTGTTCATTCTTTTACCCTTGTGCATGCTCTATACAACCATAGTTGTTTGCCTAGTAGAGCTAAACAAACTCAAGAAACCGTACAGATGTTGTTGATTCGGTACTGCTTTATTGAAATCCGAAAAGCAGAGTGGGCTTTTCATATCTTTCTTGCTGACCGTAATAAACGTTTTAAAATGTTTTTATTGTGACCGAGTTGCGTTTACTTTTTTTTGGAAAATATCATGGGTTGTTTTTGTTTGAGAAGATGAACAAGGTCATCAAGAGAGAGAGAGAGAGAGAGAGAGAGAGAGAGGAGAGAGAGAGAGAGAGAGAGAGAGAGAGAGAGAGAGAGAGAGAGAGAGAGAGAGAGAGGAATAGACAAACAGATTGACAGACACGGATAGATACACACTCACGTATCTGCGCGCATGCACGCAAGCGCACACACACATACACACACACACACACACTTGTATATACTTTAGCACACTCACTTACACAAATACGCATTCACCCAAAAGTACCAACGCACACACACACTGTCTACGTTTGCAAAAACCCCTCCCCAAACAAACAAACAAAAATACAAATACACCCTCCCCCCCCCCCAAAAAAAAATCCCAAACAAACAAAACAACCACCAACTAACCAAACAAAAACAACCCCTCACTTTTTCATATATTATATACAGCTACACAGAAAATGATGGAGTGTGTGGGTGAGGGGTGGGGGTGGAGGGTGGGGGTAGAGGAAGTGGTGAGGGGGGGGGGGGGGTTGAGGGACGGGGATGTCGGATTGTGCAGGGATTTAAAAAAAAAAAGGGGACAAAAAAGAGGATATGGGGGAGATAGGAAGATGCTGGCCCTAGCATTTCTGCTGTTAGATTCCTGCGAAAGCGATCAATACGTTGGCTGGTGGCATGATAGTATTATCATGCATGACCTCGCCACAGGGTGTGTGTGTGTGTGTGTGTGTGTGTGGTGTGTGTGTGTGTGTGTGTGTGTGTTGTGTGTGTGTGTGTGTGTGTGTGTGTGTGTGTGTGTGTGTGTGTGTGTGTTGTGTGTGTGTAAGTGTGTGTAAGTGTGTGTATTTTGTGTGTGTGTAAGTGTGTGTGTGTAGTGTGTGTTTGTGTGTGTGTGTGTGTGTGTGTGTGTGTGTGTTGTTGTGTGTGTTGTGTGTGTGTGTGTGTGTGTGTGTGTGTGATTTGTGTGTATTTGTTGTGTGTGTGTGTGTGTGTGTGTGTGTGTGTGTGTGTGTGTGTGTGTGTGTGTGGTGTGTGTGTGTGTGTGTGTGTGTGTGTGTGTGTGTGTGTGTGTGTGTGTGTGTGTGTGTGTGTGTGTGTGTGTGTTTGTGTGTGTGTGTTGTGTGTGTGTGTGTGTGTGTGTGGTGTGTGTGTGTGTGTTGTGTGTGTGGTATTGTTGATGTGTATTCAGATTTCAGATTCAGATTCAGATTCAGAATATTTATTGCCATTTAAGTCATGCAGACCTATTTGACACAACAAAACAAACATCAGTTTTAATTATCTTTCTGCCCAAATGATGTCCACTAAAAACATGTTGCATTCTACTTTTCTTTGTCTCGTTTCTCCATACATTCATACACATATCTAATGATATCTGCTTGATAGATATCAACTGTGATTATGTCGCTTAACTTATCTATACATTGTTTACATTCTTTGTCTCTTGTTTTAATCTTTAGTAACAAATTGTTTCTAAGTTCATTATATAAGACACATTCATCAAGTAAATGAAATTCGTCTTCTATTTTGTCACAGTTTTTACATTTTCTGTCCTCTCTGGGCATATTTTGGTGCCTCCCTTTCTCTATCATTAAACTGTGACAACTTATGCGAAATTTACAAAAGGTAATTTTATGGGTTTTGTTTTCATATGTTTATTAAATATGGTTCCATCCTGTACTCTTTGGTAGCAAAATCATAAAATTTTAGCTTTGCACACTGTTTCTTCTGGTAGATCCAGAATGTTTTATACATAGCCTCAAGCTTTCTTTGAACAGCATAGCTTAACCGATGTACATCAAGAGTACTTTGGTTTTTCCACACATGTTTAAATCCAATTGTGTAAAGAATATTTTTTACCGTATTGATCCATTTATCATACGTATTCTTCTGATACAAATTATCGTATACTATTCTAATATAAGAGTCTGGTTTTGATTCTATCAAATGAATCCAAAAGGATACTATCTGGCATATGATTTTAAGGGTCAGTGGATATCTTCCCAATTCCCCTAAAGTGGGTAGTACTAATGCTTTTTTATGAACTCCCAGTATTTGTTTACAAAATTTAATATGAAAATGTTCGTACATAAACTGATTTGATAAGCATGTCTTAAACAATTCATCAATATGAAATTCTGTTTCCCCATGAAAACAAAAAGGAAACCAAACTTCTGCTCCATAAGTTAAAACAGGGGTTATTAATGAGTCAAATAAACGCATTATTATAGTAGTCTTTAAATTCTGTCCGTGAATTGCTCTTTTAAA
>CM060316.1:117770464-117772964 GCA_030674155.1 Stramonita haemastoma
CATCATCATCATCAGCAGCAGCAGCAGCAGCAGCAGCAGCAGCTTCTGCCATTGCTGCTGCTACTTCTGCTAAAGGTATAACTTTACTGCTACTATTGCTACCACTTTCGCTGTTGCTGTTGAAAATAAACAGGAAAAATAAAACTATTTTCAATCTTTCTGATGAAATAAACAGGGAAATAAGTAAATAGATAAAGAAATGAATGACTAAATGAATAAAAATACAAAACAATTCTTGTTTCAAATACACAACCACAAAAAACTGCAGAATTCTACAGTAAGAACCCCCCCTCCCTCCACACTGAAAAAGAGGAAACCCTAACCATATTTCTCCTGCTGTAAATCCTGCGCTTGCAGCCCAGTTCAAATTAGATCTAGAGTGTCAACCAGAGAAAGGGAGATAAGCCTTAGTCAACGGTTTCTTCCCAGTCGCCTTCTCTTGAAGAAAGTGAGTGGGGAGGGGGAGGGGGGGGGGGGGGGGGGCAAGGGTTAGGGGGCGAAAGTTGATGACAGTACATGTTTAGTGTAGAAAAAAAATCATTCAATTCAATTCAAAATACTTTACTATCTCTAAAAACAGAAATTCCAGGGGGTTACAAGCCATATATTATTATAAGAACAAAAAACCACGTAAAAAAAAAAAATCAATATAGCACAACACAGGTTCTGAACATCAGCACGCATGTATGGTATGCAACTGTCAGTCAGCAGATTTCTCCCTGGGAAATTCGGGCTGCTCTGCCTGTGGTGTCATTGTGGTTTGCCATTGCCATCGGATGAGAGTCCTCCTCTCCTGTTAGCAGTCCTCCTCTCCTGTTAGCGTTACCCAGGCTGCGTCATGTGGAGGTGGGAGCAGGACTTGGAGTCTGCAATGCTAAAGCAGCATCAGCCCCCATTTACCGCCAGAGAGAGAGAGAGGAGAGAGAGAGAGAGAGGAGGAGAGAGAGAGAGAGAGGAGAGAGAGAGAGGGGGGGGGGGGGGGGCGGTCTGATGCAAAATGGTCAGAGTTGTCATGGTAATGAAAGGTCCTGACCGCCTCTGCAGTCAATACTGTTTTTGCCTTTGGGGAGTTGGGGAAAGGGTTAGTGCTCTCTCTCTCCTCTCTCTCTCTCTCTCTCTCTCTCTCTCTCTCTCTCTCTCTCTCTCTCTCTCTCTCTCTCTCTCTGTGTGTGTGTGTGTGTGTGTGTGTGTGTGTGTGTGTGTGTGTGTGTGTGTGTGTGTGTGTGTGTGTGTGTGTGTGTGTGTGTTTCATTTCATTTCATTTCATTTTCATTTTCATTTAATTTTATTCTTTTATATCGAGGATAATGGGATAAGCACTCTTGTGCTTTTTTATACCCAGTCCCCGTGTGTATGCAGTTTTGTAAATGTCATCTGTTCCCACCGGCACACGATGGCCTACTCTTCCGAAAAGCGGAACAGGATTTAACGTGTGCACAAGATGTTCTGCGTGCGTTCACACACGGGGCCTCGGTTTATAGTGTGTGTGTGTGTGTATGTGTGTGTGTGTGTGTGTGTGTGTGTGTGTGTGTGTGTGTGTGTGTGTGTGTGTGTGTGTGTGTGTGTGTGTGTGTGTGTGTGTGTGTGTGTGTGTGTGTGTTGTTTGTGTTTCATTTTATTTCATTTTCATTTCAGTTTATTCTTTTATATCGAGGATCATGGAATAAGCACTCATGTGCCTTTTCACAACCAGTCCCCGTGTGTATGCAGTTTTTGTAAATCGTGTCATCTGCTCCCACCTGCACACAATGGCCTACCTTACGAAAACCAGAACAGGATTTAACGTGTGCGCAAGATGTTCTGCGTGCGTTCGCACACGGGGCCTCGGTTTATAGTCTCATCGGAAGGACTTTTGGGGAGAGTGGAGTCAGCGCTGATGTTAATTCCAGGGGAAAAATCCCCTCGACCGGGAATCGAACTCGGGTCGTCAAATTGCGAGCGCAATGTTCTGACCACTAGGCCATCCCGTCCCCCTGTGAGTGTAAGGAAGGAGGGAGGGAGGGAGGACGAACAGTGCTGAGTTTGGGAGTGGGGGCAATGGGAAACAGTCTACTTCGACATCGTTGTTTCGCCAGCAGCCATTTGCATAATGAGTTGGAGGGAGGGGGATGGTATGGAAGGGGAATTATTTTTTTTACAAGAAAGATGGGCTTAGGTGTAGTCTGTTCCTCTCTGAATATCTTGATAACAATCAAGCTTTGATAAATGTCAAGAAGGGATCAGGAAATCCATTTCTTTCATTTCCGCGAACCTCCCCAAAGTTGGAATCTGGCTAGCACATTGGTGGAGAACAACCGTCGCATTCACAAAGTCTCAACATTGGTGAACCTCAGTAATCTAGCAGGTAGGCATACCCCCCCCCCCCCCTGCCCCCTAAAAAAAAAAGAACACCATTCAATATAGTTAATTCTATTAAGATTTTGTTGTTGCTTTTTTAAAAGCTGAAACTGACAAAAACTTTGAAATGGATGCTTTTCTGTAGTACACTGTTGTGCTTTAG
>CM060316.1:117777964-117780464 GCA_030674155.1 Stramonita haemastoma
AGGCTCTGCTGGACCTTAGTGTTTTATTATCGAAAGTTTTAGTACAAACCTGTTAAAAGTGTGTCTACTCAGAGGCTTTAATCGCCTTTAGCTCGCAGTTAGATAGTTGTTGTGCAAAGTGCATTAGTGCATTTTAAAGCTTGTGTTTCCTAGTTTATTTTGATGTATAATATGTTTAGCTTTGGTGCGCGGACAGCGAGATAATCGCTGTTGAAGCCACGTAAGGAAACACAAATTTACTCCATTTTAAGTTCCAAGTGGCGGAATCGTCTGCTGCCGCGCGGTGCTGTCTTTGCAGTCCGTGCGAAGGCTATATATTTAGGGGCGGTTAGGTGGCTAGGGAGACTAGGAGAGACTAGGAGAGACAGGTTTGCAGACTACAGTAGACTGGGTTACACCTGTAGCAGTCCAGCAGAGCACAGGAGGGAGCAGAGAGATGATGAAATAAAGACCACCAACGCCTAGCTGCTGTCTTCCCCTGAGTCTTCTTTTGCCTGGTTGCTGTACATTGTTCCTCTACTTTCCCTGTCCTCTATCCTTGCTACCGGCTCATCACATATATATGTATGTATGTATGTAATATATGTATGTATGTATGTATATATATATATATATATATATATATATATGTTATTTATTTATTTATTTATTTTTCTATTTATTCTTTTATATCAAGGATAATGAAATAAGCCCTCGTGTCCTTTTTTACACATAGTCCCCGTGTGTATGCAGTTTTGTAAATCTTGTCATCTGTTTCCACCGGCACACAATAGCCTACTCTTACAAAAAGCAGAACAGGATTTAACGTGTGCGCAAGATGATCTGCGTGTGTTCGCACATGGAGCCTCGGTTTATAGTCTCATCCGAAGGACTTTTGGGTAGGGTGGAGTGAGCACTGATGTTAACTCCAGGGGAAAAATTCCCTCGACCGGGAATCGAACTGTGTGTGTGTGTGTGTGTGTGTGCGCGCGCGCGTGCGTGCGTGTGTGTGTGTGTGTGTGCGTGCGTGTGTGTGTGTGTGTGTGTGTGTTTCAAAGAAGGAATGAGGAAAAGGTAAACAAAACAAAGCACAAATGCACAAGTAGTTGAGAGAAGGACGGCTCAGGGAGGGGGGGGGGGGGGGGCTGGAGAGAGAGCACCGATGACCAGGCTGCAGGAGGCATGGGCCTGTGGTCACGTGGTTAGTCACACTCTTCAGATGGCATTTATAAGGCGGGTATCCTCCAAGTATGGGACTAGGCCTACCCAAATGAATGGATGAGACTATAAACCGAGGCCCCGTGTGCAAACGTACGCAGAACATCTTGCGCATACGTTAAAACCCCGTTCCGCCTTTCCGAAGAGCAGGCCATCGTGTGCCGGTAGGAGCGGATGACAAAATTATTTTTTAAAAAAGCCAGCATGCACACAGGTGTCGTGTTTAGACACCATCCCTGAGGGAAAAAAATAATGGGTAGGCGCTGCACTTGTGGCGACGCGCTCTCCCCGGGAGAGGAGCCCGAGTTTCACCCAGAGAAATCTGCTGTGACCTAAAGTGGTGGGGAAAATGCTGCATACCCAAACATCCCACCATTGGTGAACTTGTGACTTGAAGCTGATGAAAAAACCCTAAAATTTGTTTTAAAAAAAGAATGAAGCGGATGGTGCTTGACTGTTACCCAATCTTTCCACCGAGCCCTTAACAATTTTCCTCTACATAGGACCTGGAAAGAGTCCCGATGACAAAAACCCCTATGACTATCATGAGGTTGGAACCCGTTGTCTTCCAACTTTGACCCTGACGTAATAACCCCTGCGTCACGGGGGCTGGCCAGTCAGAAAATGTTTTTATTAAAAAAAAATTAGTTTATACCACTTTATGTTACTTAAAGGTAAAGTTATCAAACTTCTAGCCAACATTCAGCTAAAGTCATTGAACTTGAACTTAACACAAAATCATTAAATTTGTATTAAACCTTTAAAACAAAATAAAGTAAACCAAACTTCCAGTCAACACAGTTATCCAATGTCTGAAAAGCATGCAGTTAGCAAATTTCTCATTAATAACTGTTCAAAACACACTGTCCATAAGCTTCTAATCAACATTCCGCCATCAAATTTTCAGTCAACAAATACACCAAGCTTCAACTAACACTAAGTGGCAAAACTTCTGAAAGAGAGTGATCAAAGTGCTTATCTAGACTTACATACAAGCATCAACTAGCTCATCAACCTTAGATCACAAAACTTTGCATGAACAAAACCTCAGCCAACTTCTAGTCAACGAAAATCCAACAAACAGCTCAAAGTATATATGTAACCCCCCCCCCAAAAAAAAAAAAAAAACCAACAAAAAAAACACCTCTTAAGTGTACCACAATTTTTCAATACCAGCTTGTTACATTCTTCATATACAACGAATATAATATAATGATGGTGATGTAGGCCTACAGGCTTTCTGGGGGAATATGAACTGCAATGTAAAGCCCCCCCGCCCCCCCTAAAAAAAAGGAAAAAAAGA
>CM060316.1:117784287-117786787 GCA_030674155.1 Stramonita haemastoma
AAATTTTTTATAAAAATTTTTTCAGATTGTAATATTTATCATTCGAAAAGATAAAAAAACGTTAAAAAAATGAAAACCTAAAAATTACCTTTCAAAAAATTAAGAACTAAAAGATACACAGAAAAAAAAAAGTAACTAGGTTGGAGCATCATCTTCAGAGCTGTTTCCCCCGTCCGGCCCCATATCACATGGAACCGCAACCTTTTTTCTCTTAAGAGTAGCCTAGGCCAGGGGGAGGAAAACACGAGGGATGCGCCCCCTTCGCTGTAAAAGCCAGTGCCCTGATGACCGTTTTGTCAGGATGGTGCAGTTTGTCGGCCCCATCGCCGGGATGCTGCTGTGTGTGGCATCCTTCTCCTCGGAGCACTGGGTGACCACACAGACTATGTACCGCTGGGGCCTGTTCAGCAGGTGTGAGCCGGGCAGTGGCTCTGACAATGCTACCGTCACCTGCGTCTATGTCAAACCCGGGGAAAGTCCTGGTGAGTTCGTTCTTCAAAGTTGTTTGGGTTTTGATTTTTTGGTGTTTTTTTTGTTTTTTTTTTGGGGGGGGGGTTGGTTTAGAGGGTACAGTGTGTGTGTGTGGGGTTGTGTGTGTGTGCGTGCGTGCGTGTGTGCGTGGGTGCGTGCGTGGCGTGCGTGCGTGTGTGTGTTGTTTTGTGTTGTGTTGTGTGTGTGTGTTGTGTGCTTTGTGTGTGGTTGTGTTGTGTGTTTTGTGTTGTGCTGTGCTGTGCTGTGTTGTGTTGTGGTGTTTTTGTGTGTTGTGTTGTGTTGTATTGTGTGTGTGTGTGGTGAGAGAGAGGGGACAGAGAAGAGAGAGGACAGAGAGAGACAGAGAGAGACAGAGAGAGACAGAGAGAGACAGAGAGAGACAGAGACAGAGAGAGAGCGCCTGTGTGTAAGAATACATGCTTGGAATGCGTGTGCATTGTATGTATGCGATATGATGGGATATATATGCATGTGTATGTGTGTGTGTGTGTGTGGGGGGGGGGGGGGGGGGGGGTTGTTCTCATTGGTTTCGTTTGAATAGTGGTTGGTCGATTTGTGGAGAGGTCAGGCGAAACAATAGATCGCAAAAAACGTGAGGTAGTGAGTGGTGGATATATGAATAGATGGATGGGTGGATGGATAGAGTGAGTGAGTGATGTGAGTGAGTGAGTGAGTCAGTCAGTCAGTCAGTCAGTCAGTCAGTCAGTCAGTTCACGAGGTGAGCAAGTAAGCGATGTGAGTGAATGAGCGAATGACCACCGAACAATGGGACTGATGGATGCACAGACGAACGATTGCATAGACAGATGAACAAAAAACATAAATACATGCATGTATGTAAAGATATTTTATGACGAGTGGCTGGATGAACCTGCAAACGGATAGGCAAATGTTTCAGATAAATACATACATGTTGGTAGACAGATAGGCTGCCTGCCTGCCTACCTACCTGCCTGCTTGTCTGCCTGCCTGCCTGCATGACAGACAGAGAGACAGAGAGGACAGGACAGACCGACCGACCGACCGACAGACAGAGGACAGACCTAGCATATCGTTCAGTTGATCAAATCAATGGATTAATGTGCTGCTGCTGCTGCTGCTGCTGCTGCTGCTGCTGCTGCTGCTGCTGATGATGATGATGATGATGTGATGATGACGACGACGACGACGACGACGATGATGATGATGACTTTGATGATGATCTATATCTGTATTCAGGTTATTTCGAGGCGGCCCAGGCCCTAGCATCAATAACCATGGGGATCTACGCGGTGCTGCAGTTTCATTTCGTCTTCATCCGCATCCCTCTTCTGTACCATCAGCTGCCCGCTGTCCTCTCTGTTGTCATCAGTGAGTGACAACAACCATGATCATACTGGCAATGACCATGACATGATTAGGATCTGGATTCTTAATTTTATTGTCCAACGGTGACAATGACAATGATTCTTTTATTTTTTTGGTTCCTACTGGTTAAAAGTATTGGCTTGATAATCATGTGTTGTTGTTTTTTCATATTTTGGTGGGTTACTTTAGTGTTAAGGACAAAACCACCAAAGAATGAGTGAGTGTGAGTGGTGCGAGTGCGCGACGTGAGTGAGTGAGTGAGTGAGTGGGTGAGTGGGTGAGTGAGTGAGTGAGTGAGTGAGTGAGTGAGTGAGTTTATTCTTTTATATCGAGGATAACAGAATAAGCATTTATGTGCTTTTTTCATCCTGTCCCGTGTGTATGCAGTTTTTTTGTAAATATTGTCATGTGTTCCCACCGGCACACGATGGTATACTCTTACGAAAAGCGGAACAGGATTTAACGTGTGCGCAAGATGTTCTGCGTGCTGTCGCACACGGGGCCTCGGTTTACAGTCTCATCCGAAAGACTTTTAGGGAGAGTGGAGTCAGCACTGATGTTAACTCCAGGAGGAAAAATCCCTCCATCGGGAATCAAACTCGGGTCGTCAAATTGCGAGCGCAATGCTCTGACCACTGGTTTATCCCGTTTTCCTGTGAGT
>CM060316.1:117791787-117796787 GCA_030674155.1 Stramonita haemastoma
AGAACACTGCTGCACGTCTACAGGGCGCTGGTGTGCTCCAAACTGGATTACGGATGTCAGGTCTACGGCTCGGCGAGGCCTTCCTACCTGAAGGCACTGGACCCTATCCATCACCAGGGGCTCGGATCTGTCTTGGAGTGTTCCGTACGACGCCGGTGTACAGTCTGTACGCAGAAGCGGGAGAACCCTCTCTGGCAAAAGGCCATCTGAAACATGCTCAATTACTACATGAAGCTCTATTCGGAGTACAACAACCCGGCTTACGATTGTGTTCTCAACCCCGGTTTCAGGCTAAGTTTGAGAAATCGCCCTCTGCCACCCGCCTCTGGGTATACGGATCCTTCCACATGTTCGGGAGGCGGGTATTGATTTGGGTGTCATCTGCGACCTTCCCAAGTTCCCAGAGATGCCTATGTGGATGGTGGAAACCCTGGCTGTCTGTTTTGATCTTGCCGCTCACAGGAAAGATTTCACCAGCTCCACGGCATATGGGGTCTTTTTCCGAGAACTCTGTACGTCTTATCTGTCCTACACCAGGGTTTTCACAGACGGGTCCAAGTCGGAGGAGGGGGTGGCCTGCGCCGCCTATTGTCCCACCATCAAGGAGTCGGCGCTTTCTGAGCACCTGCCTTTGGATGCCTCGGTGTACACGGCCGAACTGAGCGCTCTTGTCCTGTCCCTGCAACTGATCCGGTGATCAGTAAGAAAAGACTTCTTGGTCTGTGCGGACTCGCTCTCTGCTCTGGAGGCTATCGCTTGTAGGAACATAAACCACCCTAAGCTTCAGGAGTTCTACGAACTGTATACTTCCTTGAGACGAGACGGGTGTGATGTAGTTTTGGTGTGGGTCCCGGGGCATGCGGGCATTCGGGGCAACGAGATGGTTGACTGACTCGCCATGTGTGCCACGGAGCAGGAGGTTTCTGGGTCCACGGTGCCGTTCACAGATCTGAAACCTAGAAGCGAACAATACGCGTACTCCCTCTGGCAGAAGGAATGGAACGCTCAGACAGAACTTTTTCATATCCTCCCAACCTGAAAGAGGTTTTCCCTCTGTGTGTCAAAAACCGAAGGGAAGCAACAGTGCTCACCAGGATACACACGGGTCATTTTCATATCACTCACGTTCATTTGCTGAAAGGTGAGGGAACCCCATGGTGCGTGACTTGTGACGTGCAGGTAACCATCAAGCATCTGTTCCTGGAGCGTCGGGATGTTCAGAATAATAGGCACAAGCATTTTACCTCAGACTCCCTAAAGATCCTCTTTCGGGATGTTCCAGGAACACCATTTTTAACTTCCTGAGAAAATCGAGCTTTTTCCGTCTGATATGAGTGAAAGTGGTATAGTTAATCTCTAAGGACAAGGTTGTTTTAAGGAATCTGGTTTTGGTTTTATCTCATTTTATGAGTGATCGATGTGGGTTTTCCCACGACGCTGTGGCCATCCTGGGCTGACCCTTATGGTTGACCAGGGCATCGATACAAGCAAGGACAGTCAAGTTGGTTTTATACCCCGTTTTAAACTGTATATAGTTGCACACTTTAAAAACGAGTTTTAAAATGTGTCGAGGTGACAGCCCCGATAGGGCCTGTGCGGTCGGTGGGGCTCTAAGCAACATCATTGCATTGGATTGCATTGGACTGCTAACTGGCAGGAGAAGTATTCGTTGTTAAAAGTGATGTTGTTGTTACTGCTGTTGTTATTATTTTTCTTGATAATGATACCTTAAATCTTGTTTGTGATTTAAAAAAAGATGTTTTTAGGTGTAAGCGATAAAAACGTGTCTCCTGTTAATTGCTTAATTAAGAATGAAAGTTTCATGTCATTAAATTAAATCAAAAAGTGGAAAACAACAGAACGTGAAAGCTACGACTCTGTGAAATTGCATTCATTTTAATTTGTAAATGCTACAAATATATTATGTGACCTTAAAACATCTAAATAGCAAATTGTTCAATAAAAGTGAGAAACGAAATCTCTCTCTGTCTCTCTGTCTCTGTCTGTTTGTCTGTTTGTCTGTTTGTCTGTCTGTCTCTGTCTCTGTCTGTCTCTGTCTCTGTATCTGTCTCTGTCTCTGTCTCTGTGTCTGTCTGTCTGTCTGTCTGTCTGTCTGTCTGTCTGTCTGTCTGTCTGTCTGTCTCTCTCTCTCTCTCTCTCTCTCTCTCTCTCTCTCTCTCTCTCTCTCTCTCTCTCTCTCACACACACACACACACTTCCAGTTTGCATGTCTGTATGGCTCTCTCTCTGTCTCTGTCTGTCTGCCAGTCTCTTTCTCTGCCTGTCTGTCACTCCCTCCCCCCCCCCTCTCTCTCTCCCTCTCTTTCTCTATCTCTCTCACACAAACACAAATGCATACACACACACGCGCACGCACGCGTGGGGAGGGGGCAGAGACAGGATAGCCTTGTGGTCAGAGTGATGCACTCCTGATCTGCTGACCCGGGTTCGAATCTCGTTCAAGAGGATTTTCCCTCTGGAGTTAACATCAGTGCTAACTCCACTCCCCGAAAACTCCTCTGGATGAGACAATAAACCGAGGCCCCGAGTGCGAACACACACAGAACATCTTGCGCACATGTTAAATCCTGTTCCGTCTTTTCGGAAGAGTAGCCCATTGTGTGCCGGTGGAAACGGATGACAAAATTTACTAAATTTCTAATTCTTCTTCTTCTTCGAACACTCAGACAGCAATTATTGTTGTCTGCCATATAAGCTTAAAATGCATTGCCCTGCCCTTAAGCACCTGACAAGTCAGGCCCAGCGCATCCGACTTCGACAGGGGAGAGAACTATTATTTTTACGTCCCTCTGGGGAGAAAAGGCTGCGGAATGGACCAAGAAGGCAGAAAATAGACAAGAAGGAGGTGAGAGGAAGAAAAGGAACAAGGCAGAAGCAAGAAGATGGATAGAAAAGAGGGAATGCCTGAAAGGTGGGGTTGCTGTTTATATACCTACAAGCCGCGGCATCCCCACAGGGGCTCGCCAGCCAACCTCTAGACGCCCGTTCAAGGGGATTTTTATCCTGGGGTTAACATATGCAGAATCCACTCCCCGAAATTCCATCGAATGAGACTATAAACCGAGATCCTGTGCACGAAAGCAAACAGAACACTTGGCACATTAATTACAACCTGCTCCGTCTTTTGGAAGAGTAACCAATGGGTGCCGGCGGTAACGGATGACAAAATGTATACAGCTTACACACAGGGACTGGATGTAAAAACGCACATGCTTATGCCATAATCCTTCAAACAAAATCATGAATGAAAAAAAAATAATGAGGCTAAATGAATAAATAAAAAAAGATAAGTCTTGGGCACACAGACACAAATCCATAATCCTAGGCACAAACCCATGCTGGCAGGCACAAACCCATGCTGGCAGGCACAAACCCATTCTGGTAGGCACAAACCCATTCTGGTAGGCACAAACCCATTCTGGTAGGCACAAACCCATTCTGGTAGGCACAAACCCATTCTGGTAGGCACAAATCCATAATCCTAGGCACAAACCCATTTTGGTTAGCACAAATCCATAATCCTAGGCACAAATCCATAATCCTAGGCACACATCCACAATCCTAGGCACAAATCCATAATCCTAGGCACAAATCCATAATCCTAGGCACAAACCCATTCTGTTAGGCACAAACCCATTCTGTTAGGCACAAACCCATTCTGTTAGGCACAAATCAATAATTCTAGGCACAAACCCACAATACAACCACAACACAACACGACACAACACAATAAAACAGAATACAATATATTACTGCACAACACAGCACAGCATAACACAATACAATACAATACAAATTAACACAACACAGCACAACACAATACAATACAAATTAATACAACACAACACAGCACAACACTATACAATACAACACAATGCAATGCAGTACAACACACCACAACACACCACAATACAACACGATAAAACAGAATACATTACTGTACAGCACAACACAGCAGAACACAATACAATACAACACAACACAATACACACAACACAATACAACACAAAACAGTACAATGCAACACAATATACTACAACACAAGACAACACAATGCAATACAACACAACACAACACAATAAAAAACAAAAAAACAATAGATTACTGTTCAACACAACACAGCAGAACACAATACAACACAATTGTAACACAACGCAAAACAATAATAATATAATACAACACAACACGACGCAATACTTCACAAAACACAAAAATAGCCTACAACATAATCTCAAACTACCTTTGTACATAATATGATATCCTTTGATTTAACAGTCATTCAGTTCATTTTACTTGCTTTCTGCTATATATCCCTTTCTAATAAGTTTTTCTATCAAAGCCTTTCTTCTCCATGAAACCATGTACTTTCTTTTCAAGCAAGTTGAATAATTCAGTCATATCAAGCGCGTATGATTTGTACTTTCCTGGTGGGTATTAGCACAGTCAAGTGGAGCATATAGGTATTGCAACACACACACACAGACATAAATCTGCTAAAACCGTGTAGTTCCAAACGACGTGTGACCACACATTTCTCAATACACACCTTAAAAATAGATTGGTAACAGAATATTCAAAAACAGATCAGAGACACAAACGAGTTTTTATCGTCACAAGGTTCGATGGAACTTTATATTTTTCTGTGCTGCGTACGGGTCTACTTCTAACACGTGTCCAAAGCAATGTGTTTATATTTTAGGGACTGGTGTGTATAGCCTACGCCGCTGGCTGTGTTGAAGATATTGTGTTCGATCTCTTGATGGATTATTCATTATTGCTTCATAGTGAGTATGTAGTTAGAATAGAGTGTGTGTGTGTGTGTGTGTGTGTGTGTGTGTGTGTGTGTGTGTGTGTGTGTGTGTGTGTGTGTGTGTGTGTGTGTGTGTGAGAGAGAGAGCGAGAGAGAGAGAGAGGGAGAGAGAGAGAGAGAGAGAGAGAGAGAGAGAGAGAGAGAGAGAGAGAGAGAGAGAGAGAGAGAG
>CM060316.1:117801787-117807143 GCA_030674155.1 Stramonita haemastoma
GATGGACTGCTTTGGTTTGGTTGGGTTGGTTGGGTTGGTTGGGATGGTTTGGTTTGGTTGGGTTGGGTTGGGTTGGGCTGGTTGGGCTGGTTGTGTTGGTTGGTGAGTGGGTTGGATTGGTTGCTTGCTTTGTTACTTGCTTGCTTGCTTGCATCCTTGGTAAGCTGGATTAGGTTAAGTTGGGTTGGATTGGTTGGTTGAGGGTTCAGCAGAATTTAAAACTCACTCAAGACGGCCAGTTCTCTCCTTTGCTTTTCCCACAGACGGCCCATTTGTAAGGGTTAGTAAAAAAAAAAAATCACTAAAAAAACACAGAGTAAGAAAATAAAAAATTTTGTGAACTTACGAATAACATACTGGGTTAGTACATATCGAAAGATTAAAGCTGTCACCTTAATATTTAACCTTTGACTAGCATGAAGAAAATACTCTGAAGTTTAATGTTTAAACAGAAATAATTATATTCAAAAAAAGCATCAAAACCCTACAACCATTAACCTTTACAAGGTAACATTTTTAAGATAGAAGAGCGCGTATGTAGGTTTCTATATTCCCGCAGGTGTGCATATCATGTGCGAGCACTCATCTATTATGTTCTGGAATGCATACACACAGACACACAGACACACAGACACACAGACACACACACACACACACACACACACACACACAACACAACACAACACAGCACAACACAACACAACACAACACAACACAACACAACACAACCAGGAAAGAAACAAAAAAAAACCCACAAACATGAATTCTCTTCCATCCCAATAGTTATCAATGCCCCCTGGCTTTTTTCTCCTGCACTGTGTCTGCAGACTACTACACAGGGCTGCGTGTGGTGGAGATCATGCTGCTGGTCCTCTGCATCCTGCAGCTCAACGTCTGCTGTGACAACCGGTGGCTGGACAAGGGCAAAATGCCTGCCCTCCTCTGCTTTGTCTGCGGTAAGGTGATGGTCTGCTGCATTGATAGAAACACACACACACACACACACGCGCGCGCGCGCGCGTGCGCGCACATGCACGCGCACGCACGCGGGCACGTACGCACGCACGCTCGCACGCACGCACAGAGAGAGGAGAGAGAGAGAGAGAGAGAGAGAGAGAGAGAGAGAGAGAGAGAGAGGAGAGGAGAGAGAGAGAGAGAGAGAGAGAGAGAGAGAGAGAGAGAGAGAGAGAGAACTTGCGCTGGCAATTTGACGACCCGAGTTCGATTCCCGTTGGAGGGGATTTTTCCCCTGGAATTAGCATCAGTTAATATCAGTGCTGACTCCACTCTCCCCAAAAGTCTTTCGGATGAGACTGTAAGCCAAGGCCCCGTGTGCGAACGCACGCAGAACATCTTGCGCCCACGTTAAATCCTGTTCCGCTTTTCGTAAGAGTAGGCCATCATGTGCCGGTGGGAACAGATGACATTTACAAAACTGCATACACACGGGGACTGGATGTAAAAAAGCATAGGACTGCTTATTCCATTATCCTCGATATAAAAGAATAACGAAATAAAGAAGAAACACACACACACACACACACACACACACACACACACACACACACACACACACACACACACACACACACACACACACACACACACACACACACACACACCACGGACAGACCAACGAATAGATGAATGAGCGTATGGATGGACAGATGGGTGGATGGATATACTTTTTTAAATTGTAATTCATTTATCTTTAAATACCACTTTATATCACAACAGATTTCTCTGCGTGAAATTCGAGCTGCTCTCCCCAGGGAGAGCGCGTCGCCACAAGTGCAGCGCCTACCCCCTATTTTTTGAATGAGTGAATAAATGAATGGATGAACAGACGAACGAGTAGGGGAATGTATGGATGAACAGAGGGGTGGATGGATAAATCAATGGATAAATAAATGGATGTACAAACGAACGAATAAATAAATGTTTGGATGGACAGAGGGGTGGATGGATAAATGTATGGATGGACAGACGAACGTACGGACGGATGATTGGGTGAACAGATATGTGGTTGGATGAACGAATGGTATGGCATGGCATGGCATGGCATGGCATGGTATGGTATGGTATGGTATGGTATGGTATGGTATGGTATGGTATGGTATGGTATGGTATGGTATGGTACGGTACGGTATGGTAATGTGGTATGGTATGGTATGGTATGGTATGGTATGGTATGGTATGGTATGGTATGGTATGGTATGGTATGGTATGGTATGGTATGGTATGGTATGGTATGGCATAGCATGGATGGTATGGTATGGTATGGTATGGTATGGTATGGTATGGTATGGTATGGTATGGTATGGTATTCCTTCCTTCCTTTCTTCCTTCCTTCCTTCCTTCCTTCCTTCCTTCCTTCCTTCCTTCCTTCCTTCCTTCCTTCATTGATTCGTTCATTCGTTCATTCATTCATTCATTCATTCATTCATTCATTCATTCATTCTTTCCTTCCTTCCTTCTTTCCTCCCTCCCTCCCTTCCTTCCTTCCTTCCTTCATTCCTTCCTTCCTTCTTTCTTCCCTCCCTCCCTTCCTTCCTTCCTTCCTTCATTCCTTCCTTCCTTCTTTCTTCCCTCCCTCCCTTCCTTCCTTCCTTCCTTCCTTCCTTCCTTCTTTCCTCCCTCCCTTCCTTCCTTCCTTCCTTCCTTCTTTCCTTCATTCATTCATTTATTCATTCCTTCATCGATGTTGTGGTGGTTGTCACAGCCCTGCTAGCCAGTGTGGCGACAGGTCTGGCCTTCCATCGTGTCCCGGAGGACGAGGGGCAGTTCTGGCAGGGGAAGGACCTGGAGCTGTCGGTCAGTGCCTACCTCTCCATCCTCAGCCTGGTCCTCAGCCTCCTCCTCCTCCTCTTCAACCTCCGCTACGACCATCACCGACAACGCCAGAGAGCCGCCGAGCAGTCCCAGAGTGAAGCCATCAGAAAAGTCTCCACGTCCCAGAAAACTCAGGGTGGTGGTGGTGGTGACACGCGGGAGAAAGCTTCTTCTCCTGCCAAAAACTCCGTCGCTCCTGCTCCTTTTAACCCACAGAGAGGAGGAGGAGGAGAGAGAGAAAGCAGCAGTGATAGTGGTGAGAGCTCAGAGTCTCTCCCTTCTCCTCCCCCTACTCCTCCCTTCGTTCGGATGAAAAGCCACACTCCTTTACCGCCCATCCACGACAGGTTGACATCAGACAGCGGCAAGACACGTGGTGGGCGCCAGCTGGACACGCGTCCTGATTCCATGGAGACTGGTACCAGTTCTGAATCCGCGTCTTGTTCAGAGAGCGACGCGGCAGAGCGCATGGACGCTGAGATCGCTGCCGTCACGGGGCCGCTGTGCGCTGCAGACTATCAGCTAGAGGATGAGCATGACCCCAGTGTGTCCACAGACAAGCTGTATGCTGACGACCTGCGCTCCGCCTCCAGAGCGTCCTACCTGCACAACCGGGAGATGCGGGACAGGGGGGGAGCCGGGCTGGCGGGGAGCTACCCCTCCTGGAGGACATGCCGGCCTACACCCTGCCCCCTTCCCGGGGAGCCCAGACCCCCGCCAAGCCGCCGCCCTCCTACCAGGAGGCGCAGAGGGGGGATTACATGGACATGCCTCCTCCGCCCGTGGTCAGTGTTCCTATCGGGGAGTTCTCCTAGAGGGCTTACTGCTACTGCCATGAGAAGCCACGCAGCAAGCCTGTAGGGAGAAGGAAAATTTTCTCATGTCCTGATTCCTGGAGAGAGAGAGAAAAACAAACAAAATCAGTGCGGTAGCGAAGCCTCAAGCTGCAGTTTCATCAGTTGGGGGTTAGGGGCATTGTGTCAGACCCAGGGAATGATAAAAAGAAAAACTGATGACAAAAGTGCCAATGAATTTATTTTTGGCATGTCAGGGGGAGTAAGACGCCTGCTACTAGCTATCATGGCAATGCTCTCCCTGTGACAGGGTTACTGTTGGCCAAAGGAATGTTTCTGGGCCTTTCTTCTCAGTGAAGTGCTAAAAACACTATGTAGTTCTAGACATCATGATAGTCATCATCATTATCATTAGTGTGTGGAATTAATAATATAGTGCCGAATCTTGTATAGCAAACAAATCAAAGCATACAAACCAAAGTGTAATGCACAAGGCTGATTGAAATACATAAGGTTTTTTTTTTTTTTAAATCAGATGCATTTTAAGCTGTAAAATCGGGTCTTTTCTTTGATTTGTTTGCTATACAAGATTTTTTTCCTGATTGAAACACCTAAGGTAATAGGCCCCCTAGGGGAAAAAAGATTTGAAAGTGATTTTATGCCCCTGTGCTTGTGGACCTAGTTGGAGGTCCTATGGGGGAATTGGCAACGTCACTGGGGCGGACTGTACAGGTCTGCAGCACTGAATTTCAGCATATGACGACAATCCACAGTGGAAGAAGAAGAATTTTACTGAGTTTAGTGTGAATGCACTGTTTTCTACACTGTGTACTGTGTCGCAGACCGAATGAGTATTTTGCTTTGAAAACTAAACTTATGCCAAACGTCTGTTTGAAAACACTGTTTACTAGTGCCAAAAAGGAATAAAAACTCTGGGACTTGGGGGAAGGGGGGGGGGAGGTCTGTGTCTTCTGTGGGGTTTACTTTAAATGAACATTGTAGATATCTGTGAAATGCATTTTAAGCTGTAAAATCGGCCCTTTTCTTTGTCCAAATGGTGACATGAAAATGAATTATGTCACACCTACACTAACATTCTGGACGCGTTCCTTTATGTAAACATAGTAAAAAAAAAACAAAAAAACAAACAAAGTAAAACAAGAAAAATACAGCTTTGAGCTTTTGACGCATTGCAGTGTGTTTTAGATATCTGTAAATATTGTACTGACAACATATAAAGCGATGGCGTTCTTCTGCAACTTGCACAATTCTACTGGGATTGCATTTGACTTGCGCACTTTTTCCAAAGCACTGACGATAGGCTGTTGACTTTATTTTCTATTGCTCAATGTGGACTTTGTTTGAGAGTTTTCGCTTTTGAGTGATTACATTTTGTGCATTTTAAGATTTGGTTGATCTTTGAGTGATAATCTGTTACTTTGTACCGACTGTTTTGAATACAAAGTGGTCATGTCTCGTTGCATTTGTTTCCATAACTCTCCCACCTTATTGTGAAATATTAGTATTTAGCCGTTTTGGAGTTTTTGTGTGCATTTTTAGAAAATAATTATTTATTCACTGTAATGCAAGTAAAGCGGCTTGACTTTGAACTCTGCCTTTTTCTGTTGTGTTACTCGTTCTATTTAAGTGCCTACATGACGTTGTACATTAATTAAATTAATCTTGCATGCACGCGATTTAGATAGGGCAAATTGAGTACGACTATGGCA
>CM060316.1:117807243-117824743 GCA_030674155.1 Stramonita haemastoma
CCCGTCCTACCGCAACTTTTGCACGGTTACAGACCCCAAAGCGCCAAGACAATATGGCACCGTATGCATACACCCTCTCCGGCCATTTTCCGTGTGTGTGGCGCCGGACCTGTGGCGACTCCGCAGGCCTCAAGAGCTGAGAACGCTGGTTTCTTGCTAGCAAATCTGGTGCAGTGTACGCAACAAAAACCAAGCAGGATGCACAATAATAATGACAGTATACAGCAATATCATGCATCACGGCAAAGTGCAGGGTCCTCTCCAAATGCGCGCACACAAACAAACACACTGAAAAACACCAGTACGCGCGTGCGTGCACGCACGCATACCCATCCCCCGGAGAAAAAGGTGCGGTTTTGGGCAAAGACGGGACCCAAAAAGCCGTTTTCAGGCCCGTCCTACCGCAACTTTTGCACGGTTACAGACCCCAAGGCACCAAGACAAATAGTATGTGCAAGCGGGATTGCCCTCTTCGGGGCGGTGGTGTCGCCAAAATTCCAGTGCCACACACCTGGAAAATGGTTGTAAAGACTGTCTGCATACTGCAGAGCACGCTCTTGGTGCCGTGGGCTCTGTAACTGTGCAAAAGTGCGGGGGGCAGGGGCCCGAAACGGGCGTTTTCGTCACATCTTTCCGAAACGGGCCTTATGCTTATGCATGGTCGGGTGTGTACGCGTGCGCGCGTGCGTGCGGTCGCTGGTGTATATGTATGGGATGTTTTGTGTTTGTGCGTGTGGCAGAGACCCTACACTTACTTATGGTGTATCATTTTGTATGATATTATCATTTGATGTGTGTTGTAGGGGTCATTAATGGTTGCACTGAACCCTGTTTCTGTCCGCCAAAGTTGCCTATGTGCAAGCGGGGTTGCCCTCTTCGGGGCGGTGGTGTCGCCAAAATTCCAGTGCCACACACCTGGAAAATGGTTGTAAAGACTGTCTGCATACTGCAGAGCACGCTCTTGGTGCCGTGGGCTCTGTAACTGTGCAAAAGTGCGGGGGGCAGGGGCCCGAAACGGGCGTTTTCGTCACATCTTTCCGAAACGGGCCTTATGCTTATGCATGGTCGGGTGTGTACGCGTGCGCGCGTGCGTGCGGTCGCTGGTGTATATGTATGGGATGTTTTGTGTTTGTGCGTGTGGCAGAGACCCTACACTTACTTATGGTGTATCATTTTGTATGATATTATCATTTGATGTGTGTTGTAGGGGTCATTAATGGTTGCACTGAACCCTGTTTCTGTCCGCCAAAGTTGCCTATGTGCAAGCGGGGTTGCCCTCTTCGGGGCGGTGGTGTCGCCAAAATTCCAGTGCCACACACCTGGAAAATGGTTGTAAAGACTGTCTGCATACTGCAGAGCACGCTCTTGGTGCCGTGGGCTCTGTAACTGTGCAAAAGTGCGGGGGGCAGGGGCCCGAAACGGGCGTTTCGTCACATCTTTTCGAAAAGGGCCTTATGCTTATGCATGGTCGGGTGTGTATGCGTGCGCGCGTGCGTGCTGTCGCTGGTGTATATGTGTGCGATTATTTGTGTTTGTGCGTGTGGCATAGACCCTACACTTACTTATGGTGTATCATATTGTATGATATTATCATTTGATGTGTGTTGTAGGGGTCATTAATGGTTGCACTGTACCCTGTTTCCAGTAAAATCTTGTGCTGAATTTGTGATTAGAAAGGTGCATGGTTTCATTAGTAACAGCTGAATATAAGTCGAGTTGAATGCATATATGACTGTACATCCACACACACACTCTCTCTCTCTCTCTCTCTCTCTCTCTCTCTCTCTCTCTCTCTCTCTCTCTCTCTCTCTCTCTCTCTCTCTCTCTCTCTCTCTCTCTCACTCTCACTCTCTCAATCTCTGTTTTGTCACCATGACACTAGACTCATACATTCTACACATCACAGCACAGAGAAGACAGGTATGCTTTATTAATATCTGCAGAGCAAAGTAACTGCCAAGCCAATGATTCAAGGGAGAAGCAGAGCAAACAGTTAAAAGAATGATATAAAAGTACAAACAAATAATTGTTTCTGAGTAATAATCTATGTTCTCTCTCTCTCTCTCTCCTCTCTCTTCTCTCTCTCTCTCTCTCTCTCTCTCTCTCTCTCTCTCTCTCTCTCTCTCTCTCTCTCTCTCTCTCATAGACAGCAAAATATTAAAATTATCAGCTCCAGTTATCACAGACACCCTAACATATATATACAACCTATGCCTTGATAAGAACTATTTCCCCAACGCCTTCAAATGTGCTAAAGTGATCCCCATCTACAAGTCAGGTGATACTTCAGATCCTTCAAACTATAGACCAATCTCTATTATACCTATCCTTTCAAAACCCCTGGAAAAACATATGAATAAACACTTAGTCCATCATATAGAAACCAATAACTTACTCCATCCTAATCAGTCTGGATTTAGACAAAAGCACTCGTGCCATACAGCACTAACCAGTCTTGTTGACAACTGGCTATCAAACATTAATGATAATAAATTTTGTGGAGTATTATTTGTTGATTTCAAAAAAGCATTTGATACAATTGACCACAAACTTCTCCTTAAAAAGCTAGAACTGTATAACATTTCAACAAAAACCATACGGCTACTAGATTCCTATCTTACAAACAGGCAACAGTGTGTCTCAATAGCTACATCAACATCCAAACTAAAAACCATTCATTATGGAATACCACAGGGACCCATATTGGGACCAATTCTCTTTTCATTATACATAAATGACCTCCCTTTACATATCCATTCCAAATGTGAACTATTTGCTGACGACACAACCATACATACGAGCCATAACAACATTGACTATCTTGCAACCATATTACAAAAAAGCACTGACGAACCTGTCAAATGGACAGAACAAAACCACATGTCAATTCATCCCCAAAAAACAAAATGCATGCTTATCACCACCAGACAAAAGCGACAAAATTTATCACATAAACTGTTTAAAATCTACATAAAAAATGAAGCAATTGAACAAACCTCTCACCACAAAGTACTAGGAGTAACAATTGATGAAAATCTCAGCTGGTTCTACCACATATCTCATCTATGCAAATACTTGTCCCAAAAGTTTACCAGTTGACTAAAATTAAACACTTTCTTGACTTCAACTCAAGGAAACTGTTCTTTCAAGCTTATATACAATCCTCAATAGACTATGCAGCAACCCTGTGGGATTCTGCCAGTGCAAATACCATGAAACCGTTACTTAGCCTGTATAAACGTGGTCTTAAACTGGTCCTTTTGAAGAAAACAACCTTGCAAGAAGTGGACTATAATCAGTTGAATATTCTTCCCCTACACCAACGACTAAAATATAACAAAGGCATTATGATGTTTAAGATAATGACAGGAAATGTCCCCACCACACCCTTAAAAGATAATTTCCCAATAAATCATTCCAGAAATATGGAAAAGCCAAGAGTCCCAATCCCAAGAATAGACTTGTTCAAATCTAGTTTACTATACTCAGGTCCTACCCTGTGGAACTCCCTTCCTGATTCAATTAAACAGCACCAATCATTAACAACCTTCAAAAATCACCTCCTAAACCACTTAAAACATCAAAAATGACAAACCACACTCCCCCTCTCCCCCCCTCTGTGTGTGTTAGTGTGTTAGTGTGTGTGTGTGTGTGTGTGTGTGTGTGTGTGTGTGTGTGTGTGTGTGTGTGTGTGTGTGTGTGTGTGTGTGTGTGTGTGTGTGTGCGTTTAAATGTTTCACATGTATCTTACCATTGTATCATTGTAGCTGATTTTTAAGACTGAGTTTCACTATCCCACTTGTTATATAATAAAGATATTTAGCATCCTTATCAGTAGCCTACACTTACAATCTCTCTCTCTCTCTCTCTCTCTCTCCTCTCTCTCTCTCTCTCTCTCTCTCTCTCCTCTCTCTCTCTCTCTCTCTCTCTCCTCTCTCTCTCTCTCTCTCTCCCCCCGAATGTCTCACCTATTACCATCCATTTTTAGTCATATTTTGTACTTCCTTTTTGATAATCATGTGTGACGAATGTAATCGATTTTATGTAAAATTTTAACTAATGATCGTTAAAAAAAATATTTTAAAAAAAACCCTGAATAACTTTGTCCATTATCACATATATAATTAAAAACATAAATTTTATGATGTAATCATAAGATTGATATGATATTAGGGTTTATATATTTTTAAATATGTGCCTGACAGCGGATAGAGTATTCGTGTATTCTTTATGATTTTATTCAGAATTCAAGGCATATATTTTCCTTAGAATGCAGTTTATTGATGAAATATGTCAGAACCGGTGAAAATGTGTGTGTGTGTGTGTGTGTGTGTGTGTGTGTGTGTGTGTGTGTGTGGTGTGTGTGTGCGTGCGTGCGTGTGTGTGTGAGAGTGTGTGTATGTGCGTGTGTGTGTGTGTGCGAGCGTGCGTGTGTGTATGTGTGTGTGTGAGTGTGTGTGTGTATGTATGTGTGTGTGTGTGTGTGTGTGTGTGTGTGTGTGTGTGTCAGTGTGTGTGTATGTGTGTGTTTGTGTTGCATGTGTATGTGTGTGTTTGTGTGTGTGTATGTGTGTGTGTGAGTATATGTTTGTGTGTATATGTGTGTGTGAGAGTGTGCTTGTGTGTCTGTGTGTGTGTGTGTGTGTGTGTGTGTGTGTGTGTGAGTGTGTGAGTGTGTGAGTGTGAGTGTATATTTGTGTGTGTATGTGTGTGTGGAGAGTGTGTTGTGAGTCTGTGTATGTGTCTCTGTGTGTGTCTGTGTGTGTGTCTGTGCGTGAGTGAGTGTGAGTGTGTGTAAAACATTATCCGATTGAAAAAAAATGATATGCCTATTTCTTTTAAACATCTAGGATGTTTTATGTTGTTGTTGTTGTTGTTGTTTTTATTTTGTTTTATTTTATTTTATTTTATTTTTTATTTTTTTTAATTATAATTCTATTGGTAGTATGACTCCCCCCCCCCTCCAATAAGGATGCTAGTTTAAAAAAAAAATCCCCTTCTATCCAAATGTATGATTTATATTACATGTACAATTTTTGATAGATAGTGGTGGATTGATGTTTTCGGTTGTCTAATTCATTTTGTTCTCTTGTTTGCTCCTTATCTACTAACGCTTTTCTTTTTTTTTCCATAATCAAAAATTTTTTTTTATTGTGACTTCTGATTTTTGTCTTCTGAAAGAGTGCATTTTAATACCTTATCATATATAGTGTCCTTTATTCTTGTGTGTTGTTTGGTACTGCGTAAAGTCTTATTGTTTAGTATATTTTCAACTTGATGTATCCCTGAAAAGGGCGGGGACTGGATGTAAAAAAGCACACGAGTGCTTATCTATTATCCTCGAATAAAAGACTTTGCCTTGCCTTGCCTTGCCTTGCCTTGCCTTGCCTTGCCTTGCCTTGCCTTGCCTTGTCTCTCTCTCTCTCTCTCTCTCTCTCTCTCTCTCTCTCTCTCTCTCTCTCTCTCTCTCTCTCTCTCTCTCTCTCTCTCTCTCTCTCTCTCTCTCTCAGTAGTACCACAGGACGAAAACAAAATCTTTCATTTTCATAGAAGTAACCACAAAGTATGGAACATTTTTCGCCATGTTCTTGTAGTTACCCGTAATCTTGATTCCAATACTACTAGAGAAGTGAAACTTCAGCATACTTATCTAATCAGCACCATACATCTGTTCACGTATGCTATAAATATGTATCGAATGTTGATTACTGCGTGTTATGCAATGCGTTATATCGTGATGCTTTCCCAAATCCTCTGTGCATTGTATTGTGGCCCAAGGCCGATGTGCAATTAAAACCATTTCAGTGTTCAGTGTTCAGTGTTATCTCTCTCTCTCACATACACACACGCGCACACATACACATATTTTTTATATATAATTATTTGTTGTTATTGTTGGTGGTGTTTCTTTCTTCTTTTTTTTTTTTTTGGGGGGGGGAGCTAATTACGACTTTATTCTTAGGTGAAATTACCTCACATTTTTTCTTTGGAATTACTGATTTTCCTTTTTGTTCATTGTAGTTTATTAGGTAAGTAATGTTAAGGTTTTTTTTTTTATCAATCCACGTGTAGGCCCTATTGATCCTCTGAAATTCCATCTTCCATACATTACCAACTACGCCCTCTTCCCCTGACATTCACACACCCTTCCCCCTCTGTCTTTCTTTGTCTTTCTCTCTCTCTCTCTCCCACATTTCCGTCTAATATCACAATTTGTGAAAAGACGTTAAAATAAATTAAACACACATACACATACACACACGCGTGCGTGCATGTACCATTCCAAATTCCGATTTATTAATTTTAAGCACATTGTTTTGCTAGTGGTGCCAATAAAATATGATTATGTTTCAATTACATTCCCCAAACTAGCTTTTTGTCACTGATGGTTATATACATGCACAGTTTATACACTGAAGGGCATGCTTGGGCTTGCCACAGTTCTGAAGTATGCTTGAATTTCAACTGGAGCAAAGTTGGGGATTGATCCAGCCTCCCACTTCAACAGATGAGTATTCCTGTCAGTGCCTTCATCCCCTTTGCTTTGTGGGTATACAAAGATGTGTGTGCAGCAGGCGTAGTGTAGGCCTACACACCAAAAACTAGTGATTCGTGTCAGGTTCAAGTCTGCTATCGTGGTTAAAAAAGAGAGGTACAAAGATCTGTCTCTTACAGCAATTGAGTTTGAGTATCATTGACGCTGGCTCACATTGGTCACAATTCTCGCGTCCCCTTTAAAACTAATACCCCCAAATTGGAGGTAATAGGCTATGGAGCATAGGAGACTTTGCTAAAGTTATTGAATGGAGTTCTTCCCTGAAGGTGTATACTTTGAGTAATAACCAGATTGTGTCTGCTGGAGCTGCTCCAGACCGCTGTTGGCAGTGTCAGCATGCCATCCCTCACTCTGTGTGCTGCCAGAGGGCAAGAGAAGGTAGGAATAAACAGCCCCCTTCACTTCTAAAACTCCCTGTGCAGTTTGGGCCACAGTTTGTCTGGAAAACTGTCCTAGTAAGTTGTGACTTTCCTATAAGAGTCTCTCTGTATTCTGATGTGATGCTGCAGGACTCTCCTTCATCATCATCATCACCAACATCATCATCGTCATCACTATTTTTCTGTGCAGGTTATACCAGTTGGTTCCCCAGCAACAAGAGTAGAAATACTGACCCTGCCAGAGGAATATTCTTTATACTACAGTGTTGTAGCAGTAGAAATCCCTGTAATCGCTGTCATCATTTTCTAACCTTTTCACAAGTATCAACTGATAAACTCAGAGGTTAAAAAGAGCAATCCATCAAGCCAACGTGGCGCTAGCTATTGGACAGGGGGACTATACCCCATTGGAAGATCGTCAGATACCTCTCTTGCACCCAGACTTTTCAACGTTTTCCCGGAATGCATCGTGATCGAAGCAGTTGAAGATCGCGCTAGCACAGTGTTTTAGCAGAAAAAGAAGAACAATCACACGAATTTTCTCTCTTGCTATTTAGCCAATGTCGCAGGTTCCTGTATATTTGGAATATTGTCCGACTCATAACACACAGGTCCAGTGAAACCAGTTCAGATTCAGCCAAGACTGCATGTCGGACTTCTGTAGATGTTGACTACTGACTGAGCAGTTTTGGGCACACAGCACAGAGTAGAATCACTCTGAAGAAGGAGAAAGAAAACTTTCATTTGAAGAGAAAGAAGCAGCAGTTTGAAGTGAAAAATCAGAAGTATTTTCACATGGTGAACTGGTACCAGTTTGAAAATCATCTCCTAATGAAGAACTTGAACCATTTTCAATGAACAAACTGGACACGCTTTCAACTGAAGAACTCAAAGAAGATTGTTGAGAGATATGAGAGCTGCTTTCTGACATGTTTTCATCTGAACAATTTGAAAGAGAACGCGATGAATCAGGACAACTGTTTTCTGTTGTTAAAATGGAAGAATTCTCAATATTCAAGCAAGAACTGCCACCACTCTCACTGGAATGAATCTGGCCAGAATGTACACAACTAAGTGCTGTTGAACGATTTAAAATGTTTAACAAGTCAGGAATAGTCCTGTCACTTCCATCTTTTCTGTGTTTTGGAGACCAAGTATATGAGCCTCTGGGCAACTCGGGAAACCCTGTTGTGTGTGTGTAGGGATCAGTCCCTGTCTTCTGCTTTGAGGTGAAGTCCTCTGTGTGACGATATCTCACTTTTACCCCTGTGTCACTGGCAACATCACAGCTTGACCCTATGCTTTGAGAGGCACCATCTGCATCAGGTGAAAACGCTGCACACCTGTTGTGACTGCAGACACCTTGGCTGTCTGATCCGCTTAGGGATTCTCCTTCACTTCTTTCTCCTTCACTTCTTTCTCCTCTATCACTTCTTTCTCCTTCACATCTTTCTCCTCTGTCACTTCTCTCTCCTCTATCCCTTCTTTCTCCATCATGCCGACTCCTCGGTGGTGAATTCCGGAAACCTTGAGCAGGATCTGAAGACAACGTGTAACGTCCTCCCCTGTGAAATGGGTTGTTCAACGACGAACACACCCCGCCCTGGTCACTGCTGGAGAAGAAGTCTTCACGTGTCAAACTCGGTTCTGAAGAGGAGGCGGTGGGGTCAGCCCTGGAAGCCGCTGTACCGTGTGGCTGTGCCTCCTGTTCACACAGCTGAAGTGGAAGTTCCCGCCCTGTCCTTGCTGCAAGGCTGTCCACAGGCTGAACCCAGTCAGCGGGTTGGGGTGTGGGTTGGGGTGTGGGTTGGGGTGTGGGTTGGGGTGTGGGTTGGGGTGTGGGTTGGGGTGTGGGTTGGGGTGTGGAGTGCAGGGCGGCAGTGGTGTGAAGCGTGGCTGGCTGCTGGGAGCCAAGCAGGGGCTGAGATGGAGAGCATCCTCCCTGGGGAGAGGAAGGACGTGTACGATCTTGTTCCTCCAGCCCGGAGTCCTTTCCCAGTGATGCGTCATCATCAGCAATTCTGAAACAACAACAGTTCTAGGCCTGTAATGATTAAAGTAAATTGCACAGGAGCCACATGTAACGACGCAAAAAGTGGGGAGAAACGCCCTTGTTTCAAAAGCACCAATAGTTCATTTTATATAGGTTTTTTTTCTTCTAAATTTGTCAAGATACTGTCCCATTCTCCTTGGTGGATCGGTGTTTCTAGATGGTAACGCGCCTTGCCTAAAAGCAAAAAGTCCGGGTCGGAGTGCGCGGTGGTTTGTACCCCGTTAGGACCCAAAACTTTTCCCCCATCCATTAGACCCTGAGTGGTGGTCTGGGCGCTAGTCTTTCGGATGAGACGATAAACCGAGGTCCCGTGTGTTACACATCACTATTTAGCGCACTTAAAAGAACCCACGGCAACAAGGGGGTTGACCCTGGCAAAATTCTGAAGAAAAAGCCACTCTGATAGGGAAACAAATACAGTTGCTGACAGGAAAAAGAAAAACATGGATAGGCGCTGCACTTGTGGCGACGCGCTCTCCCCGAGGAGAGCAGCTCGAATTTCACGCAAAGAAATCTGCTGTGACATAAAGTGGTACAAAATACAAACATACATGACAACACACCAGGTGAACAGCCCAGCGGACAGAGTGTGAAGGTCATGATCTGTTAGAAAGCCAGGGTGCAGGGCTGAGTCCTTGCTGAGGTGTGGATGTGAAGGGGGCTTTTTTTCTTCGAGTTTTCTCCCCCATTCCTCGGTTACAGCTCCGAAGTTTACCAATGGTGAGATTGTGCGTATGCGACTGTTTTTCGACCTCCATCAAGGAACCCGCATTCTAGCTTCGAGAATGATGTCTAAACACGACACCAGTGTGCTTGTGGTTTTCCAGTTTTGTTGTCGTTGCGTTTTCATTTTTTTTTAAAGTCATCTATTCCTACCGGCAAGCAATGGCTTACTCTTTCGAAATATGGAATGGGTGTACAAGATGTTCCGAGAGAGAGAGAAGAAGAGAGAGAGAGAGAGAGAGAGAGAGAGAGAGAGAGAGGAGAGAGAGAGAGAGAGAGAGAGAGAGAGAGAGAGAGAGAGAGAGAGAGAGAGAGAGAGAGAGAGAGAGAGAGAGAGCGCAATTATATAATCATATAAATTGTGATGTGTCACTAAAGAGTCTTTGAAGAGTGCTGTTGTATACATCAACATGTTCCAAAATGTAGAAAACGGCGAACATAAAAAAAGCCTGTCTACTAGATTCATGGGGTCGGTCATCTTCTCCAGCTGTCGAATCCTGAAGTATCTTTACTTCAGCGGGTCATGCTGACCCCAAGCATACAGGAAAGTTCTTCTTCGTCTGCTGCTAGATGTGCATTGAACTGACCCAAAGGAACTGATGATGATATTATTATCATACATTTTTATATTATCCTAATGAGGACTCTCTTTGAATGTAGCAAGAGAAAGCGACTGGGAAAAGAGCAAGGAGAGGGATTTGTTTTTAAAGATTTGTACTTTATTCTGTTTACAGAATTTTCTCCTTTTTGTTTTTCACCACAATAATAATAAAGGTGCAGGTGTTATGTCAACAGAAACACGGCAGAAACTGATGTCTGAAGTCATTGTTAGGGGGGTTTCCCTGTACAAACTCGCTGGTAGGTCTGCTGTTGTTGTTGTTATTATTATCATCAGGCGTTCCCCAGCTGAACACCTTACCGTGGATCATTCAGAATAATGCACTTACTTCTCACATAATTATCACACCCAAGAGTCACTGTGAGGCCGGCCCTAAGTGCTTGATGGATGAGAAGTTTCTGTGCGTATCATAATTTATGGCTGTTTTCAAGTACCTTGTCACATTGGCAGTCATATTCCAACTTCAGAGGATTTTTTTCGCGGTTAATCAATGGGTAGTACTTCTTGTTATACTATGAAGTTTTAGAGTTTGTCATGAATGGAGGGAAATGTAGAACTTAGCATTTTGCCTCCCGTAATTACTGAACGGAGGCAAATGTGGACTTTAGCATTTTGCCTCCCTTAATACCTGATACACCTTTTATCTGTCCCTGCCTGCTGGATTAGTAACAACCCCCCCCCCCCCCCCCCCCATCACCCTCCCCTCCCCCTAACACAATAATAATTATATCCTTAATGGTCAAAGGGGTATAATGTTCTGTCAACCCACGTTTCAGGACGCGGTTCTTTCCCTTTATTTATTTCAGTCTGGTTCTTTGTTCATACAGTTCTTGAAATATCATGGAAAACATTTTTGAGTAGCGTTTCAAGAAGCGCGTGATGAATATTGTACTTCATTTTGCTCCACGTTGCTGAGCAATCCCTTTGTAGGAGACAGCTTAACTGGAAACATGTGAGGAAACCAGATACTGTGTAGTAGATTGAAAACAAGTGTGTGAAGTCCACGCTTTGCTTTCAAGATATTGACGTTTTGGGCTTTTTTTTTCATCATGCGCACATTCAAAGTGTTACAGCTTCATCAATCTGTCAGGTTTATCCATAGTATCTTGGACTGTGTATCTGTCAGTCTGTCTCTGTATATAATTTACTGACAAGAGTAGCGTACTCATTGTCATTAGAATCAGTTTCAGTTTGTTTAAAACGATTATTCTCAAAACAAACATGACAGAAACAAGTCTATGTCTGACAACAGCATTTTCTGCAATTAAGCAACTGAAAAGTAACGGCATAAGGTCAAATGTTTTATACATGTTTTTTTCTTTCTTTCTTTGCCTGGAGATCTCAACATTCTTACCTTCGAGTTAGAAGAATACCTACTAGAGTCTAGGCCATTGTGTGCCAGTGGGAACAGATGACAAGATTTACAAAACTAGCTGCATACACACGGGGACTAAATGTACAAAAAAATGCGCATGAGTGCTTTTTTCATTATCCTCGATATAAAAGAACACACACACACACACACACACACACACACACACACACACACACACACACACACACACATATATATATATATATATATATATATATATATATATATATATATATATATATATATATATAAAATATATAACACAACACCACACAGCTTTCAGTCATGTCAGTGAATCTTACGGCAGCATATCAGATCCCCAAAGAGGCCAATAGTTGTTTACAGCTACTGCTTTACCAATAGATGTTGACAGCTACTGCTTTACCAACAGATGTTTACAGCTACTGCTTTACCAATAGATGTTGACAGCTACTGCTTTACCTTGTTTACAGCTACAGCTTTACCAATAGATGTTTACAGCTACTGCTTTACCAATAGATGTTGACAGCTACTGCTTTACCAATAGATGTTTACAGCTACTGCTTTACCAATAGATGTTGACAGCTACTGCTTTACCAATAGATGTTGACAGCTACTGCTTTACCAATAGATGTTGACAGCTACTGCTTTACCAATAGATGTTGACAGCTACTGCTTTACCAATAGATGTTTACAGCTACTGCTTTACCAATAGATGTTGACAGCTACTGCTTTACCTTGTTTACAGCTACTGCTTTACCAATAGATGTTTACAGCTACTGCTTTACCAATAGATGTTTACAGCTACTGCTTTACCAATAGATGTTTACAGCTACTGCTTTACCAACAGATGTTGACAGCTACTGCTTTACCAATAGATGTTTACAGCTACTGCTTTACCTTGTTTACAGCTACTGCTTTACCAATAGATGTTTACAGCTACTGCTTTACCAATAGATGTTTACAGCTACTGCTTTACCAGTGCTGGTGTCTTCTTTGTAGGAAACTAAGCAGCCTTCTACTGAATATCATAGTAGCATCTCAGTCAAAATGTCCGGTAGTGTCTGCACCTTTCCAGATCCCTCGCCATAGCCCCCCTGTGTATTCTGCACGCCTAGAAGACTGGCATCACCACAGCTTGTGCAGCGTTGTCACTGAAGGCACAAAGAGAAGATGGAAACATTACTTGTTGATGGACAGACGCTATGGCCGAGTGGTTCAGACAGTGTGACTTCAATCTCCTGGGTCCATGAAGTCCTGGGTTCGAATATCGGCCACGGTGTCTGGTGAACTGAGGGTGGGATTTTGTACCATCTTCAAGTTCAACTTCAAGCGCAGACATGCCAGTACCTCAATTCCCTTCGGGTATATATATACGTGCAGAGCAAATGTGCACGTGAACGAGCCTGACAGTGTTCAGTGGGTGAGGAAATCACGAGCACATTCAGCAGAGCACCCTGTGCCAAAACATGAACTGCTCTGAAGTCGGAATGCTGAGGCCAGCAGGCAGACACACCTCCTGCAGAGTTACGAACACGAGGGAACAGAGAGAAGAGAAGAAACGGAATTACTTACAGGCGATATCGTTGATCTCTGCATTGTGTCTGCCTGTCTGCTGGTGAAGACCTCAATGGTGCTGTCTCCACCTGGACAGAGAGATTCGATTTGATTTATTCTTTTATATCGAGGATAATGGGATAAGTACTCTTGTGCTTTTTTTCATCCAGTCCCCGTGTGTATGCAGTTTTTTAAATGTTATCTGTTCCCACCGGCACACCATGGCCTACTCTTACGAAAAGCGGAACAGGATATAACGTGTGCGCAAGATGTTCTGCGTGCGTTCGCACACGGGGCCTCGGTTTAAAGTCTCATCCGAAGGAGAGAGAGAGAGAGAGAGAGAGAGAGAGAGAGAGAGAGAGAGAGAGAGAGAGAGAGAGAGAGAGAGAGAGGAGAGAGAGAGGGAGAGAGAGAGAGAGAGAGAGAGAGAGAGAGAGAGAGTTATTCTTTACCACCTCCATACCTCAGTGCACTAATGATCAAACAGCAGCAGCACATTTTTCGAGCAATGGATATACAAAAAATCTGGTTTAAACACCTTTAAAAACCCCGTTTCCATCACAATTACATGTGTAAAAGAAATCCTCCGCCTTTATTAAAGCAATTAATCTATTCAGAAGCAGATGCCAATACTCACATACTTAAACAATCTAAGCAGGTAGTGTCCATAAGGTAGATACATAAAATGTAGATTCAAATTTCCCCAGATATCAGCTGAATGCAAAGAATTCCAATGCAGACAAAACAGAGATGAAAAAATATGTAAGGGAAAAAGTTAAGCAAGAGAGATTAATGGAAAGGAAGAAAAAAACAACAGAAAAAACACATTTGTGGTCACTTTCTAGTACACACGAACATGTATTAAAATATTTTTATCATTAAATTCTTAAACACACAGACATATATCATCAAATTTTAAAGCGCACTTACATTCATAATTAAACTGTAAAACACAATACATTTACCATCACTTTCTCAAACACATGTACATCTATCATCACTTTCTCAGAACATATTTACCATTACTTTCAATCTTTGTCATTCTAACTGCCAACAACTGTGCACGTTCCCCCTGGAGATGCAGAAAGAGATAGTTCGGGTACAAAATCTCCAAAACGGGACAGCACTGCTCATACTTGAAACAACAACAAACGCTCAACATCCTCATGAAAAGGGATATATATATATATATATATATATAAATTTATATATATATGTGTGTGTGTGTGCGCATGCGTGTGTGTGTGTGTGTGTGCGTGCGTGCGCGCGCATGCCCATGTATTGCACATCAAAAATATCAGAAAGTGACAAGAAAGACGTAATCAGATACTCAACAAACAGGGTAAAGCCTGACCTCTGTGTCAGCCCTGTGGGCGCCAGATCCCCCCTGCTGCCTGTGACGCTGCTGAAGATGCTGCAGACAGGCAGAGCCTTTGGCCCTCAGGGCGGCTAACACCAGCAGCACACACACCACCACTGAGGCGGCCAGGGACACGGACACCGTCACATCAGCGGGGGATTCCGGGCTGTGGGCAGCACAGGTCTCCAGCACCTGGGCGATGCTCAGGACCTGGCCTCTGCTGGACACACACTGCAGCCGTGTCTCCGGCCCTGACCCTTCGGCAGACTGCTGCACCTGACCACCACTGCTCCACCAGTGAAAGAAGTCTGCGTTAGAGCAGGCACAGTTGAAAGGGTTGCCGCTGAGATGGACGAGAGAACGATTCGTCATGATCGTATTCAGAACCATTCTGTCTGAGGGGTCAAGAGTGATCAACATGTTGTGGGACAAGTCAAGCAGGGACAGTTTATGCAGGTGAGTCATTTCAAGGGGTAAGGTCTGGAAGCGATTCCAGGCTAAGTTCAAGGTCTTCAAGTTTGTCTGGAACTGAAGCGTTCTGGCATCCAGGCTGTATAACTGATTCCCAGACAAATCCAGGCTCTCAAGCTTGGTTAGTTTGCTGAATAGACGTGCAGAATGTACACGAAACTTCTCTGCATCCATGCGCATGCTAGCCATGGATAGATTTCTCAGGTTAGGGAGACGGTGGAAGACAGAGCCTTCAATAGAGGTACAGTACCCACTGCTTAAGTCGAGACTGGTCAGCCTGGTCAGTGACAGAAAAGTGACTGAGCAAGAGGCAAAGCTGGTGCCAGACACATCCAGGGATTTCAGGGAGTTGGAAGAAGGTCTGAACTCCACGTAAGGGGGAGAGAGCTGACTCTGGCCTGAACGCGGAGCAAATCTTTAAAGTTTTCAGTTCAGAGGACACAGAGATGATCATGGTCATCTGGAGAGACGGGTCAGAGTAATCTGCCAAAGTCACGTTGTTCAATGGTAGAAAGTTGAGTGACACATCCACGTAAGTGATTTGGTTTAAAGACACTACCGAGGAGATGTCTAGTTCATACAGAAGATTGTTTTTCATAATCAGGGTTTCTAGCTGTCTCAGAGGCTTCAACACTGTGCCCGGAAAGGTCGTGAGATAGTTGTTTTTCAGACACAAAACTTTTAGACCAACAAGATCAGAGAAAGACGTTACCGACAGTGTCTTCAGCAAATTATCGTTAAGGTTTAAAGTAGCAAGTATCGTCAGCCTCCGGAACATACTTGGGAATATATGTTGAAGTCTGTTGTGACTCAAATCAAGAACTTTTAGCCTGGGACTCCCTGTAAAAGTTCCTGGAGACAGCGCAGCAATTTGATTGTGACTGAGGTACAATGAAAACAGTCTGACCAAACCGCGGAACGCATACCGAGGCAAAGCTAGCGGATGGGGGAAAAGTTTCGGGCCCAAACAGGGGATCAACCTCACCCCACACACTCGGACCCGGATTTTCGCTTCTTAGGCAGGCGAGAGTTATCTGTAGACTACCGCTCCACCATGGCTAAAGTCATACACTGATGACATGATCACACATTTTTTGTGTGCATTCCATGATGTGGCAACCACGTCATGTTGACATTGTCTACTGTGTTTCAAACGTTTCTGGGTTGTTTGTTTTGTCCCGGCCCCAACCCACCCAAAGACTATTATGTAGTATTTGTATTCTTTTTGGCTTACTTTTATTCCAATTTGTTCAGCTTCAACTTTTTGGTTTGGATTTTTTGTTTGTTTGTTTTTGTGTTTGTTGATGCTGTTGTTGTTGTTGAAGAAGAGGAAGATTTTAAATCCCAGTTATTTGCAGGATATAAATTTCTTTTTAACCAAGCTGTGAAACTCGTAATGCAGGGGAGATGATCAGAAGATTTTTTTGTGGATAAGAAATGGATTGTCTCCCTTTGTTAAAAAATAACAGAATAGACGTTGACTATCTAAATAATTTAATTTTCATTCCTAGGCATGGTTCTTACTATAAAAAAAAAATTAAAAACCGCCTAAAATGATGTCATTGAAAGATATTATTTTCTAGAGTAATTGTGAATCTCTGCTAAATCTATTTTTTTCTAGTGATGGAGAAGTTGTAAGTGGTTGTCTGCCCTTGTTTTCCTTCACTTCTATTCTGTTTCCTCAATAAATTAAGAATTATGTGCTTTTAACTGAGAGAAGTTGTTTGGCTTAGAGGATCATGTGCTCTATAATTTATATTATTTTGTTCATATGTCCCACCAGAAAACTCTCTATACTCGAGTGTAATGTTGGAAGTGGGATAAGTGTACTTGACGATTGTGTATGTGTGTGTGTGTGTTTATGTGTGTGTGTGTGTGTGTGTGTGTGTGTGTGTGTGTGTGGTGTGTGTGTGTGTGTGTGTGTGTGTGTGTGTGTGTGTGTGTGTGTGCGCGCGCGCGCGTGTGTGTGTTGTGTGTGTGTGTGTGTGTGTGTGTGTGTGTGTGTGTTGTCTGTCTTTTCTATTACAACTGACCGGTGTCAGAGGGCTGGTCACTTAGCCATCAGTATTTCTCCCCTAACGAGAATGAAGATGGTCAGATTCCACAGACTGCACTGAGGGCCCGGAATTCCTCAGGCTAGCTGTCCGTCTGTCTGTCTGTCTGTCTGTCTGTCTGTCTGTCTGTCTGTCTGTCTGTCCGTCCGTCTGTCTGTCTGTCTGTCTGTCTGTCTGTCTGTCTGTCTGTCTGTCTGTCTGTCTGTCGGCAGCAGCAGTAGCAGTAGTGGTCATTTTGTGTGGAGTGTGCAGCTGATGACAGACCGATGGTCAGTCTGTGATGGGTGGTGACTGAAAAGACAGAAGGTCATTTCAGTTGAATGGGAAACCGATGAAAACTTGTTATTGCTGTTTGTGGTGAGAGAGGGGAGAG
>CM060317.1:0-2500 GCA_030674155.1 Stramonita haemastoma
GGGCATAATTGATTTGTAAAGCCTAAATATCCCATGAATTACTCAGCGTTATGCTCTGTTGCCATGGAAACAGTCCAATATAGCCAGTAAAACTAGTTTCAAACTTCTATACTTTTTTATCTACAATAACTGCAAGAAACACTTTTTACAAGTATGTTTTCAACCTAAACTTTCAAAATTTATTATGAGATATTCCATATTCTGACATTTAGCAATTTTAATACTAAAACCAAAGCTGCCCCCCCCCCCCCCCCCCCCCCCCGCGCGGCCATAAAAAGTACATTACAACATCATTTGCATCCATTATTTGTATAACCCCATGCACATTAGAGGAATGCGGATGACAAAAAAAGAAGAAAGTGCGAACGGATTTTCACCAGTGTGTTGGTTAATGCACTTGCTAAAGCGCTTGCTGAGCTGCTAGTGTGATGAACTGAATGTAGAACACTATGTGGACTATCCCTCTTGCTGTCACATCTCTCTCAGGCATCTGATAGGTACTGTTGCCTACATTTCCATTTCTGTAATCATTTCGTTTGCCAGTATATATTTTTTCTGTTCTATTGAAACATTATTTTTGTACGTTCCTCTACTACAGCTCTGAGTTCACCAATGGTAAGAATTTGCGTAAGCAAGAGAGAGAGAAGAGAGAAGAGAGAAGAAGAGAGAGAAGAGAGAGAGAGGAGAGAGAGAGAGAGAGAGAGAGAGAGGAGAGAGAGAGAGAGAGAGAGGGAGAGAGAGAGAGAGAGAGAGAGAGAGAGAGAGAGAGAGAGAGAGAGAGAGAGAGAGAGAGAGAGAGAAGAGAGAGAGAGAGAGAAGAGAGAGAGAGAGAGACAGACAGACAGACAGACAGACAGACAGACAGACAGACAGACAGACAGACAGACAGACCAACCGACAGACCAACCGACAGACCAACCGACAGACCAACCGACAGACCAACGACAGACAGACAGATTAACAGACAGATTGACAGACAGATTGACAGACAGACAGATTGATAGACTAACAGATTAACAGACAGACAGACAGACAGATTAACAGACAGATTGACAGACAGACAGATTGATAGACTAACAGATTAACAGACAGACCGACATATGAACATACAGACTGGCAAGGAAAAACACACACAGAGACATCACACACACACACAAAAACAGAAAAAAACGAGTCACAGTCAGCATCCCCACTTTGAAAATCTTATCCAAAAATATCACCATCACTCATGACCGTTAAGGTCTAACAATTTTCCTTACTTCTGCCCCCCCCCCCCTCCCCCCTCTATATAACCCCTCCCTATTCACCCCATCCATTGCTCATTTTTTCTCCATCCTTCACTGTCAGCTTCTCAGTGTGTGTGGAGGATAGTGTGGGGGATGGGGAGAGAGGAGAGGAGGAGGAGAGAGAGAGAGAGAGAGAGAGAGAGAGAGAGAGAGAGAGAGAGAGAGAGAGAGAGAGAGAGAGAGAGAGAGAGAGAGAGAGAGAGAGAGAGAGAGAGAGAGAGAGATAGACAGACAGACAGACAGACAGACAGAGACAGAGACAGACAGACAGACAGACAGACAGACAGACAGAGGGACACAGATAGAGAGGGAGAGAAAGAAAGACGGACAGACAGAGAGAAAGAGAGACAGATACAGAGAGAGAGAGAAAGAGAGGAGGAGGAGGAGATGGAGGAGGAGGAGGAGGAGGTGGAGGAGGAGGAGGAGGAGGACCAGACATTAGATAAGGAGGAGATGAGGGAGCGGGGTAGGGGAGGGAGGAGAATGAAGGATCGTGCATTGTCCTGGAAGGGGATGGTCTCGTGCCCTCCAATGATCTGTTGTGGATCCTGGATTTACATTTTCTGTAGCCACCTGTCCACCTCTTCTGTGGTCTCCGACTATTTATCACACACCCTTTCTTGTTGCTTTTGGGCTTGGATGTCGCCTCTGTTTTTAATGCTGTTTTTGGTTGTTATTTTTGTCGTTTTTGTGTCTGTTTCGTTGCGGGGATGGAGGGTTGTTGGCTTTTTTTTTTTTTTTTTTTTTTTTTTTTTTTTTTTTTTTTTTTTTGGGGGGGGGGGGGGGTATATTGGGTGTGTGGTTCCAGAATTTTTTAAATTTTTGTTCCATGGCTAGAACTTCGAGGTTTACCAATGGTGACATTTCACGTATGCAACCTTTTTTGTCCGACCATGGAGGTAGCTGTATTCCAACTTTGGGGATGTGTGCTGGGTGTGTTTGTGTTTCCATAATTTACCGAACGCTCACATCAGTCCCAGGATCTTTATCGCGCATGTTTTTGTCTTTCACATGTGTATATAAATCACGGGATATAACGCATTGTCAGGCCTGTGCTTTGAGTTGACCTGGGAGATCGTAAAAGTCCCCCCGCCCCTAATTCACCAGACACCGGCGAAATTCGAACCCTCGACTTCATGGACTCATGGGATTGATGTCAAACGGTCTTTACCACTCGGCTAGAGTGTCTGTCTGGTTCGAGAGTAACACTTGAG
>CM060317.1:7500-15000 GCA_030674155.1 Stramonita haemastoma
TGTTGTTGTTGTGTTGTTGGTGGTGGTGGTGGTGGTGGTGGTGGTGGTGGTGGTGGTGGTGGTGGTGGTGGTGGTGGTGTGGTGGTGGTGTTATTGTGCGTTCCCTAGCTCAACACTCTGGAGGTCACCCAGAAAGTGCACTCATCCCACTTGGGAATCACGGTGAGATTGAAATAGCACACTGAATGAGGAGTTTGCGAGTATGACTGTTTTCAAGTACCTCGCCATGTAGGCATCCATACTCCGACTTTAGAAGATTTTTTTTCTCCTTTAAAGGAAAGATCAGGTTGTCATGTTAAGAGCTTTCATGGCTGAAAGCATAACAATCTCAACACAACATTTTCCAACATAACAACATTGTAGCGTAGGCTTTGGCAATTAGCTGACATTGATAACTGAAACAGCTTCTGAACTGGGCCATGATATCTATTTTTTCCGTTATTTGGGTCGCGTTCTCAACTGCATTGATATGAAGCAATCTGTAGTTAAGAAGAAAAAATCCAGGTACCCTCTGACCCTGTTTGCGCTTTGGAACGTCTTAATCCATTTAGTGACAAGAAAGCGTGTTAACGACACTATGGGCATCTCAGCATTGTTTGATCTATAAGGTAGGGTAGGAGTCAGTACTCGCTTTAGTCTTGGAGAAAAATATGTGTACATAATGGCTCAGTGCCAATCTGTACTGTAGATCTTCTCTGTGTGACTTAGGATCACAAGCCTGACATACTGCTAAATGAAATCTTTTCTCTGTGTGTTTCTTCTTCTATATGTGGATCTGTCTGTCTGTCTGTCTGCTTGTGTGTCTGCCTGTCTGCATGTCTGTCTGTCTTGGTCTCTGTCTTTGTCTCTGTCTCCTGACAGAGTTATGATATGGTCATCAGGGGAAAAGGAGGAACGCGCTAGTGGACAGTTGTTTTTTCCTTCTAGGCATGTCTACCATCGGTGAAATGTTGTTGATGGTAAGCTTGTTATATGTCATTTTGTTTATTGTTTATACTCGAACTGTTTTGTGGTTTTATGATTGACTTGTTTTATGTCTTTTTGTTTATTGGATTTACCATCGACATGTAATATCTAGTTCCCGATGAATGCTCCATACCTGGGGTTTTTGTTAATGTCTTTAGGGTGAACTATCTTGGGATGCTTAGCAAACCACCGACAATTATATAGTTCATTATGGGCAAGAGTTTTTGGGGGGACGGAAGGGGGTGCTGTGTTTTTGTTTGCTTGTTAAAGTATACGATACACGTACACGCACAGGCATAATTATGTATCAAAGTACGAAACATTGAAGACTTATAGACACAGTGATATATATATATATATATATATATATATATATATATATATATATATATATATATATTATATATATATATATATATATATATATATATATATATTATGTGTGTGTGTGTGGCGCTCCACCCGAAATGAGTCGCTTAGCACATTACCCAATTTTGCGCTAGGAGCCTTTAAAGGCAGGTGGGGGTCAAGTTGTCAATTTTGTGATTTTGATTGATTATTAAACTAGATCTGTTTATTTATCTTATAATGAAATATCAAGGTATAATTTTTATTTCTTTTGCTTTTAAATGTGTTTTGAAAATGCCAAAGCACTCATTCTGACAACCTGTTACTAAAATAAACTTGCCCGTTTTCATTTTGTCTCGTCCTACAGTCTATCATTTCAATTTGTAATAATGTTGCACAGAATTGTCCGATTTTCAATCTGTTTTTTGTATTTGATAGCCACTTTATTGCACATTAATAATATGTCAATAACTAAAGATTGACCTCATGTGCACTCCGTCTCATTATGTGGTGGAGCGTCACATATATAATATATATATATATATATATATATATATATATATATATATATATATATATATATATATATATATATATATATATATATACATACTAACTGTGGGCGGAATCACAAACCCACACGCAAACATTTTAACGTACGCCTATAAATAAACTTATAACAGTTTCCACCTTGATATAAGCACTGGATTAAGCCTTGGACAATAATTGTTTTAGCGAGAACTGCTTTTTCGTACTACTTTGCAGGTGAGAAAAATCGCCTATGGAAAATCATGTCACACTGACATTTTCTTGAGAAACTGAAGCTAAATCCAAACGATCATTTTCAAAAAGCGTTATTAAACCCTTGAATGAACAAAAATCAAAACAATGAAACCATTCTAAATTAGTTCATCTGCAATTTAGTTGGCAAGTAAACAATGACATTGTATAATACATTTTTGAAGATGGAATAACATTATTCGCACAAATCAGCTCCTGTAAGAATAAAAGGGGGTACATTTAGGTCTTTCGTGTCAACAGGCTATTTTAAAAAAAATTAGTTCTATTGTTCCTTAATACGCCCGATTACTTTCTCTATTACTTTGTTCATTCGTCTGTCTGTTTCTTGAAATGATTTTTGTCTATTTCTTTGACTCCTCTACTCACCTCTGTCTTTTGAACATCTTTCGTAAATCATAGACCACAAAGACAAGTGGATATAAAACGCCGGTCAAAATCACATTAATCTCTGCTCTACAAAGCAAGGCCTTGCGTGAGCATTAACATTACCTAGTTTATTATTTTTGTTGTTGTTTTCTTTTCCCTCCATTTTTTATGTTTATACTTTCTTGTAGCGATGCATTCCTCTCTGGCTTTCACTGTGTGTGTGTGTGTGTGTGTGTGTGTGTGTGTGTGTGTGTGTGGTGTGTGTGTGTGTGTGTGTGTGTGTGGTGTGTGTGTGTGTGTGTGTGTGTGTGCTGTGCGTGTGTGTGTGTGTGTGTGTGTGTGGTGTTGTTGTGTGTATGTGTGTGTGTTGAGCGTGTGTGCCTGCGTGCGTGCGTGCATGTGTGTGTGAGAGAGAGATTTTGTGCCCAATGCGTACGCACGTATGCAGATAAATATTTTCTTCCTCCCTCCCTTCCTCCCTCATTACGCAAAACAAAAAAGTGATTTAGTGTAACTCAATATGAAAAGGTCAGTGTTGTACCTTGTGGATAAACAAACAAGATCAAGAGATGTTTTTCATTCATTTGTGCTTGTAAAAATCTGTGATTCTCTTTATGCACACACAAGCCGGTGTACGTTTGTAATTGGGTGGGTAAGTGAGTGAGTCTGTGTGTGCGCGCGTGCGTGCGTGTGTGTGTGTGTGCGCGCGCGCATGTGTGTGTGTGTATCTTCTTCTTCTATCCCATAGTCTGTTTAGACCGTAGGGGTGCCACGGAAGACCTCGCAACCAGCTCTCTCCATTTTCCTCTGTTCTCGACCTTTCTCCAGGGTGTCACTCAGCCTGAGACCCGTCCACTCTAGGATGTTGTCCTCCCGTCTCTTTCTCTGCCTGCCTCTCCTTCTCCCGCCTTGCACGGTTCCTTGCAGAATCGTCTTGGCAAGCCCTGTTGATCTTGCGACGTGCCCATATCACTTCAATTTGTGTTTTTTGACTGTGGCCAGAAGATCCTCAAAGGGCCCGATGGCTTGACCGATTCTGATTCTCACTTCCTCGTTAGTAATGTGGTCTTTGTAAGAGATGCCAAGGAGTCTGCGAAAGCATCTCATCTCTGTGGCCTGTATTCTCCTCTCCAGATCTGCTGTGAGGGTCCATGACTCACAAGCATACAGGAATATTGAGATGACCAGAGTGCGCATCAGCCTGATCTTTGAGCTGAGCGAGATGTTCCTCTTCTTCCAAATGGTCTTCAATTTTGTCAGTGCTGTAACTGTCTGTGCAATCCTTGCGAGTATTTCAGGCTTGGATCCCTTGTCTGTTACAATTGCTCCCAAATACTTGAAGCTTTGTACCGTTTCCAAATTCTGACCACCGACCCTGATGTTGGTGTTGATGCCGTTGATGATGTTGGTCATCAGCTTGGTCTTCTGCGCACTGATCTCCATGCCATAGGCTGTTGAAATCTTGTCGAGGCGTTCCACTAACCTAACTAACTCTGTGTGTGTATACAGAAAGATAAGACGTATGTGCCTTCACCTATGCATGAGAGCCTTTTCACGTGTGCATACAAGGTTTTACCATTTTGCAGGCGCATTTTGGAAATATATGTGTATATGTGTTTAGTAAATGTGTGCGTGCAACTTTTTTTTCTTTTTCTACCTTGCTTTTATTTGTCTGGGATACTAATATTGTCTTCTATCTACGATTGCAAGCTAGCACGAAAACACTCAAAATACAGTTACATTGTTTTTTTTCAGAAGAAATGAAACACTTCACAAGCAAAATGACGTTGCGTCCACTTCAAAGATAACCTTTAGAAATGTTAAGTTCTTGTGATAGTCATTGTCATTATTCTTTTGATGATACATTCATTCTAACTTCTTACGGGGGTGGGGGTGGGGGTGGGGCGATGTTCGGAAATTTACAAAGAGTTAGTGAACTATGATTTGATTTTAAACTCCTTTGTATTGTGTATATATATATATATATATATATATATATATATTATATATATATATATATATATATATATATATATATATATATATATAATACAAAGGAGTTTAAAAGAGGGAGAGAGTATACATATATATACATATATAAATACATATATTATATATGTCTCTGTGTGTAGCCGGGTGCATGCGTATGTTTGTGTACGTGAGAGAGAGAGAGAGAGAGAGAGAGAGAGAGAGAGAGAGAGGAGAGAGAGAGAGAGAGAGAGAGATTTTGATTTGAGCTATTTTTTTTTAATGCGATTGTTTGTATGCGAAATCTAGCGTGAGAGGGAGTTAATTATATTACCTCCCATGCGATCAGAGACGTCGCAGGGTCGTGTTTCTAAATCAGGACACACTTGTGAATTGTCCGACACTATGTTTTTTGGTAGCGGCAGTAGTGGGAACAAATCCATGCACAACAACATTGTCATACTAAGAATCCAACAAAAAAGACTGACATTCAGCTGATGTCTTCCCCTGAGTCTTCTGTTAGTTTAGTTTAGTTTAGTTTAGTTTAGTTTATACCACTTTATGTCACAGCAGATTTATCTGCGTGAAATTCGGGCTGCTCTCCCCAGGGAGAGCGCGTCGCCACAAGTGCAGCGCCTACCCTGTTGTCCATTTGCTATGAATTGTTCCACTCTTTCTCTATCCTGCCCTAATCATTCTTGTCTTTCGGTGCCAGATGTCTAAATGCTATGTACGAAGTAGAGATTGGTAAAGATCTTAAAATACTTAACTGGTATTCTGTGTGAGAAACACTGTTCAGTAAGACTGGTCAATCTGAAATACTTTTTACCAAGGAATAGGAACCGCAAAACTTTGCATCTTTTATTTTTTAAACCAGATAAGAATTATTTTGTCTTTTTTCTAGAATATGCAGGCACACTTTTCAGATAGCGAAGACATTGTTTTATATTAAGTAGAGTTCAAGAATTGATTTTTAAAAATATATGGTAATGAGAGAGATAGAGGGTGAAAAAGAGAGTGTGTATGTCACTCACAAACAGAAAAGATAGAAACTTACAGTATTTAACATTTTCAACACAGTTTTATTGTAATACGAATTCCTGTGCATCGCCAACATTTAAAACAATGCAATCAACAACAACATACAAAAAGTACATGAAGCTACCAGGTTAAACAAAAGGGAGAGAAAATAAACAGGGAATGTGAGCGTATGTGTATATGAGTGTGTGTGTTTGTTTGAGTGTTTTTTGTGTGTGTGTGTGTGTGTGTGAGAGAGAGAGAGAGAGAGAGAGAGAGAGAGAAGAGAGAGAGAGAGAGAGAGAGAGGAGAGAGAGAGAGAGAGAGAGAGAGAGAGAGAGAGAGAGAGAGAGGAGAGAGAGAGAGAGTATTTGTGAAGGATACGATTAAATTAAGCTTAGGCAGAAGTGTGAGGTTCTGGGTTCGTACCCAGCCTCGCCCCTTCTTCCCAGTTTGACGAAAAAATTAAACTGAATGTCAAAGTCATTCGGATGAGACTATAAACCGAGACCCCGTGTGTGAATGCACGCAGAACATCTTGCGTACACGTTTAAAACCCCGTTCCGCCTTTCGGAAGAGCAGGTCATCGTGTGCCGGTAGGAGCGGATGACAATTTATTAAAACAAAAACAAGCATGCACACAGGTATCGTGTTTAGACACCATCCCTGAGGAAAAATCGGGGAGTTGGAGTCTCAAGGCGGCTCGGAGCTGTATAATGGTAACGTTCTGGTGGTTTCTGCGACAGTACTGGAACCATTCGTATGGTCATTGTCTTTCCAATGGATCATTCCATGGCGTGGAGAGGGAGGGGGGGGGGGGTCTGCTGCATAGGTAACAGCTTGCCCTCCATACTTACTTACCCAGGCTTTGCGCTCTAAAGACTAGAGCGCAACTCCATAGTCTTCCGAGACTGATGGGTGCCTTCTCTCTCTCTAGGCAGACAACATGTGTACGTCCTACACACTTCCTGCTTGAAGACAAAGTGACAGCTGTTGTGTAGAAAATGATCCTTTACACATATGCTGTATGAAACGACATGATTGTGTCAGATACAGTGATGTCATGTGGATGAGCGGTCTCAAAGATCATGCATTGGACTAAACCGAGAACTAAAACTTGACGTTGATAGTAGTGATCTGGGTGCATGTTTTGTAGACAAAACAACAATCCGAGTGGGTCTGGCATCAGCTGGGCTAATAACGAAATGACAAATAAATTAAAAAATACAAAACGAGAGCAAAGACACGAAATATCAATCATCACCAGCAATATGACCACAAAGGGGGGCATAGGAATTGTGTGGATGCTTCAGGTTTAAACTTCCTTTTTGTTTGATTTATAACCAAATTCATCGTGCATTATCTTTTTAGTGGGTGCATCAGATGCAACAGAGACTGCCACTCCCGCATTGGACTGACCAGCCACAGCCGGCGCTGTCGCTGAACAAATGCATTTCCTTCTGGCGCGAATTCCATAGTCGCCACCGACTGACGGAGGCCGACTGGGTGCCATCTATTAGTGACTATGCTAAGATATATGGACATATACAGCTATTGAAAACACACACCCTCAAACAAAACAGAGTCAAAATACAGCGACCATCATTGGATGATAGGTACCCAATAATTCCCTGTTTCTCCGGCCCACTCCTTATGTTTCCCGCCCCTTTCTTTGCCATTCTTCATCTCTACCGCTACCTACTGTCACCTTCCCAGTGCCCCTGGATGATGGATAGACACTGGACATAAGAAGGGGGGGACAAAAATGGAATGAATGAAGGATTGTTTCTGTCTTAACCTAAGAGAGGGGTCTTGCCCACAAATGCTATGTTTTCTGTGCCTTTGCCTGTCTGCTAATTTCTTTGTTTCTTGGTAATAATTGTTTTCCCTCTTATCGTGATGCATCTCTTTCTCGGAGATTTATTCATCTGTCCCTTTTTCGCGCGCGCGCGCCACACACACATACATACATGCATATAAGGACACACACATAGACACACAGACACACACTCAATCCCCACCCCCACCCATTCA
>CM060317.1:20712-23212 GCA_030674155.1 Stramonita haemastoma
AACCATTTTAAGGGTCTGCACTGATAAAAACGCAAGTAATTTGGGTTTCCCCCGTAAGAATGAATACAGGGGGCCTGTCACTATAAATACCACACCCCATTTTCTGGAAACTCTGTGCCAAGAATTCCGTTTTTCTATCCCCCTCTCTGTGTTGCTGCCTTGATTCTTGTCTTCCTGTCAACTCTTTTTGAGGTTTATTTCATGCCTTCTTGGCTAAGTTTCCTGTCTTTTTATCAAGAAAGACTTAAAAGATAACAATTCCCCCCCCCCCCCCCCCCCGAAGATGAATGCGCTGGGCCTGACTTGTTAGACGTTTAAACAGCTGCAAAATGCTTTTTCGTTCATAGGACAAGACATCCATAGCTGCCGCCTAAGCATTCGACGAAGAAAGAGAAGAATGGGGTTATACAACACAGTGTACACAACTCATTCGGATGAGACTACAAACGAGGCCCCGTGTGCGAATGCACGCAGAACATCTTGCACACACGTTAAAACCCCGTTCCGCCTTTCGAAGAGTAGTCCATTGTGTGCCGGTAGGAGCGGATGACAAAATTGTAATATGTATATATATATATATATATATATATATATATATATATATATAATGGGTAGGCGCTGTACTTGTGGCGACGCGCTCTCCCCGAGGAGAGCAGCCCGAATTTCACGCAGAGAAATCTGCTGTGACATAAAGTGGTATAAAATAAAATAATATAAAATAGATGAAATTATGCTGCCTGGCTGAGACAGTCGACATAAGAATGGGCAAATCGAATGCAACTGTAAGACAATGTGAAGATGCTGTGTAGCATAACATGGTTATTTATTTGTTTATTACTGCACTCGTTTTATTTGTGAGATTACAGTTTTCCGAGTTTAATTGTGTATTTGCAACTGTAAGACAATGTGAAGATGCTGAGTAGCATAACATGGTTATTTATTTGTTTATTACTGTACTCGTTTTATTTGTGAGATTACAGTTTTCTGAGTTTAATTGTGTATTTTTGTTCTAATTTGCTTATTCAACCCCGTTGCTTGTTTCCAATTCCAAATACTTTATTATCTGAAAACAGCGAAATTCAGTTACCTGTGTTTACTTAGTGTTGTAGGTGTTAGTGTATTGTTTATCTAATTTTCTCCTTCTGTGTATTCATGCTTTATGCGTATTTTGTTTATTTTGTTTATCTGAAGGACTCCTTGGCCGAGTGGTTAAGACCTTTCGACTTTAATTCATGAAGTCGTGAGTTCGAATCTCGGCAGGGTCTGGTGAATTGAAGGTTGAGATTTTTACGATTCCCCAGGTCAACTTCGAATGCAGAATTTTCAGTGTTTTCATATTTTCGTGTATTTAAGTCTCACAGAGGATCTAATATGCACGTGAAAGATCCCAAATGTATGTAAGTGTTGATTGGGTTACGGAATCACCAACTCCCTCACCACAGTGGAAAAGCGGCCACCTTCACGGTGGGCAAAAACTGTTGTATACACAAAATCTCATCAATGGTGATTCACGAATCTCTGGCCAAGGAACTGGAAAAAATCGTTTTTGCATGTTTTGGTCTATTTGTTTCAATGTTTTGTTTATTATTCTAATCATTGATGTATGTGTCTATTTAGGGTTTGTATAACCCAGCAGATCGGTGGGTTTTAAAATTAAACAGTCACAACATAACAAAATCCACGTGAAAAGAAATTCCAGTGACAACTGACAAGTAACAGTAAATGAATGTGTTCCTGAAGGGTTTTTTTTCGCGGGGGGGGGGGGGGGGGGGGGGCTGTAGGAAATAAAGGAATGCACTCCACAAAATGTGCATTTACTATGCTGCAGATACACGACAAAAAGCCTTTGGGATGAGTTTATATGCATAAAAGGTAAAGGTAAAGGTGTCCCACACCTAGGCGGTCGTATGGGGAGCGAGGCATCAGAGACCTTAGCTTCTCTAAGGGCAGCATATTGAGGGCGGCGCCCATCTCCTCTCCCTCGCTGCTTTATCTTCCCTGACCCTAAAGAGGGCAGGTACCCATTTACATTAGAAAAATAAAAATTAATAAAGATCATCATCGTCGTCGTCGTTGTTATCGCCGTCATCGTCGTCATCATCATCATCATCATCATCATCATCATCATCATCATCATCATCATCATCATCATCATCATCATCATCATCATCGTCGTCGTCGTCGTCGTCGTCGTCGTCGTCGTCGTCATCCCATCCACCACCGCCACCGCCACCGCCACCACCACCACCACCATCATCATCATCATCATCATCATCATCATCATCATCATCATCATCATCATCATCATCATCATCATCATCATCATCATCATCATTAAAACTCGCCGATAGCTTACTGGCACGCTTGATGTATGGAAAACGCCCAAAAGCCACAGGTAGAAGACGACGCAGTGCAATCGGTTTTTAATAGGACGGGGAACAATCCACCGCAGCTTAGAATATATGTAGCACTACGGTGTTAGCTCCCTTGCCACAAGAGC
>CM060317.1:28212-30712 GCA_030674155.1 Stramonita haemastoma
GGAGGGAGGAGGGGGACAAGATTTACAAAACGGCCTACACTCAGGGACTAGATGTTAAAAAGCACATGAAGGCCTATTCTATTATCCTGGATATAAAAGAATGAAAATATAAATAGTCTCTCTCTATGTCTCTGTCTCTCTGTCTCTCTGTTTCTCTGTTTCTCTCTCTCTCTCTCTCCTCTCTCTCTCTCCTCTCTCTCTCTCTCTCTCTCTCTCTCTCTCTCTCTCTCTCTCTCTCTCTCTCTCTCTCTCTCTCTCCTCTCTCTCTCTCTCTCCCTCTCTCCTCTCTCCCTCTCTCTCTCTTCCTACCTGTCTCTCTCTCTTTCTGTCTGTCTGTCTGTTTTGTCTCTGTCTCACTCTAAACAAAACAGGATAATCATAAACAGTTTATGTAAAAAAAAAACCAAAACTATCAGAGATCCTGCGAATACTCTTAAGAATACACCAACATATCTGGTATCAGACACATAGCCCATGTTTGGTGTCGGGAGACCAGTCAGTCTGACTGCAAATGTAGTAAACGTCTGTAGAGCAATGCGTGTGGGTAGACACTTTTTTTTACATGAACCATAGTCAATGATATTCAGCAATACTTCGTCTACAAGAAAGAAAGTAAGTAATGTACATAATGATTATGTACATAATACAGTAAGTGAAATTGCTGTATGGTCATGTAGCTGTAAATTGGGACGTTACGAAGACAATGACCCCCCCTATATATATATATATATTATATATATATATATATATATATATATATATATATATATATATATATATATATATATATATATATATATATTATATATATATATATATATATATATATATATATGTGACGCTCCACCACATAATGAGACGGAGTGCACATGAGGTCAATTTTTAGTTATTGACATGTTATTAATGTGCAATAAAGTGGCTATCAAATACAAAAAACAGATTGAAAATCGGACAATTCTGTGCAACATTATTACAAATTGAAATGATAGACTGCAGGATGTGACAAAATGAGAAACGGGCAAGTTTATTTTAGTAACAGGTTGTCAGAATGAGTGCTTTGGTATTTTCAAAACACATTTAAAAGCAAAAGGAATACAAATTATTCCTTGATATTTCATTATAAGATAAATAAACAGATCTAGTTTAATAATCAATCAAAATCACAAAATTGACAACTTGACCCCCACCTGCCTTTAAAGGCTCCTAGCGCAAAATTAGGTAATGTGCTAAGCGACTCATTTCGTGGTGGAGCGCCACACACACATATATATATATATATATAATATATATATATATATATATATATATATATATATATATATATATATATATATATATAAGTAGTGGTTTTCTGGTAGACTGCTCAGAATCAGTTGGATAGATAAAAGAACAAATGAAACCATATTATAGGAACTGGGAACAACAAGAACACTTTCAAAATAAATAGATAAATTAAAAAAAACAACAAAAAAACAACAACAACAAATAAAACAAATACGGAATCTGATATGAAAGTCACTCTCTAGAAAACAACGACACGAACCTCATGAAACCTGTCTCTCAAAGCGAGACAGAGAGAAAAATGCAAATAAAAAAGGTAGACGACCAGCACCGAATCCTGTGGCATGCGAATCCAAGAAGTCAGCAGGGCCAGCGAAGACCGGAGCAAATGGAGAAGGAGGATCATGTCGGTGTCATTGGGTGTGATGGCTAACACCGAATTCAGTGATGCCGACAGGGGAGATATTAAACAAGCTTAGGGAGTTTAGTTGGGGGCGCGATAGCTCAGTGATCAGAGTATTCGCTCTCCCCAAGACAAGTTAAGCAGCGTCGAGCGTAGATTACCAGTTGGATGGGTGACCGTTTGCGCGCCTTGGCTTCAGTATAGTCTCCCCACCTCACCCACCTGATATGGGCGCCGCCCTCAATATGCTGGCTCCTAAAGAAGCTGATGTCTCTAATGCCTTGCTTCCCTACGACTGCCTAGGTTATGGGACACCGTTAGGGAGTTTAGTATGTTGATGTAGACGTGTTGATGGGGTAATCTTTTAAACTTTTGCTATAGTGATTATTGTTGAGAAAAAAGAGCGTATCTACAAGAATGATTTTTAGGAGATGTAACAAAGTTATCCATGGATACAGGCACGTACACAGGCAAACACGAACATTCAGGAACAGAACAGATGTTTGTGCAGTAATATTTTATCATTATTCTAATATCTAGATGGAACGGTTTGTTTGTGTGTGTGTCTGTGTGAGTGAGTGAGCGTGTGTTTGTGTGTGCATGTGTTTAATTATTTTATCTTATTTGAGTCTTTTATATCGAAGACAATGGAATAAGCACTCAAGTACCATCTTACATTCCGTTCCCGTGTGTAAGGTGTTTTTTTTTAAAAAAATTTGCCATCTGTTCTCTCCAGCACACAATGGTCTACTCTTCAGAAAGGTGGAGCAGTTTTTTAACGTGTGCGCTAGATCTTTGCATCGTTTGCACGGGACG
>CM060317.1:33212-35712 GCA_030674155.1 Stramonita haemastoma
TCTGGCTTGGTCACTCCGCTAGTGTTCAGTGGTGCTGTTTCACTCTCAACATTTGAATATCCCCTACTCAGCACTCTGTAGTACGTAACGCTTCACCACATAATGGGTCGCATTGCACCAGAGGTCAATAATTAGTTATTGACATGTTATTAATCTGCAATAAGATGGGTTATACAATACCAAAAAAAAACCAGATCGAAAATCGGCCGATTCTATGAAAAATTATTAAAATTTGAAATGATAGACTGCAGAAAATGACAAGTTTATCTTCGGAATAGGTGGTCAGAATGAGGGCTTCGGTATTCTAAAAACACGTTTAGAGGCAAAAGGATACAAAATTATGACTTGATATTTCATGAAAAGGTAGAAAAGTTATTATAGTTTTATAATCAATCAAAATCTCAAAATCGACAACCCGACTCTCACCTGCCTAAAATGCCTCCTAGCGGAAAAGTGGTTCAGATGCTAAACAACTCATTTCGTGGTGGAGCGTCACTTTATTACAGGCCGAGTTGAGGAGCCTAGTTCTAAACCATGCTGTTTTTAACATTCAAGGGCTTAATAATTATTTCCAGCTTCGAACTAAAGAAAAGCTGACATGTAATGGAGACAGGATAGCGATAAACACTTAGAACACTGTGCTGACATTTTGATGTAGTTTATGGAGTCACTGGGCTATAGACCATCCTGAGCTTAATTAAAATGCTTGCATTTCTTTAAGATCACGCGCGCGCGCGCGTGTGTGTATGCATGTGGGTGTGTGTGCATGTGTCTGTGTGTGTGTGCGTGCGTGCGTGCGAGCATTCCTCTGTGTGTGTGTGTGTGTGTGTGTGTGTATGTGTGTGTGTGTGTGTGTGTGTGTGTGTGTGTGTGTGTGTTTAATTTGATTTGATTTTTTGATTTTGTTCTTTTATATCGAGGATAATGGAATAATCATTCTTGTGCTTTTTTACATCCAGTCCCATGTGTATGCAGTTTTGTAAATGTCATCTGTTCCCACCGGCACACGATGGCCTACTCTTACGAAAAGCGGAAGAGGATTTAACGTGTGCGCAAGATGTTCTGCATGCGTTCGCACACGGGGCTTTGGTTTAAAGTCCCATCCGAAGGACTTTTGGGGAGAGTGGAGTCGGCACTGATGTTAACTCCAGGAAAAAAAATTCCTCGACCGTACTCGAACCTGGGTCGTCAAATTGCCAGCGCAATGTTCTGACCACTAGGCTATCCTTTCCCCCGTATGTAAGTGTGTGTGTGTGTGTGTTGTGTGTGTGTGTGTGTGTGTGTGTGTGTGTGTGTGTGTGTGTGTGTGTGTGTGTGTGTGTGTGTGTGTGTTTACCTACCATCACATTCGGTGCATTACGACTTCAGAGATGTGTCTATAAACAACACCTGAGGGCATAATGTTCTTTTTCGATATTGTCACACGTTCCTATTGGCACGACCTGGCTAAGTCTTCTAAAAAGCAAAACGGATTTAACGTGCGCACATGATGACTACTTGCGTTCATATTCGGGACCTCCAGGTAAAGGTAGAGGTGTCCCAAAACCTATTTGGTCGTAGGGGAGCAAGGCATCAGAGACCTCAGCTTCTCTAGGGGCCAGCATGTTGAGGGCGGCGCCTATATCCTCCCCCTCACTGCTTTACCTTCTCTGACCCTAAAGAGGGCAGGAACCCATTTACAGCTGGCTGAACTGGGGTATTGTGCAGAAGCCAAAGCACGCAAACGGTAAACCATCCACTTGGTAACCACGCTCGATGGTGCTTAACATTGGCTTGAGAAAAAACGTGTGTTCTGATTTCTCAGCTGTGCTGTCCCCTCGATTTGTAGTCTCATTCAAAGGACTAGGTTTGGAAACTTCCACGTTCTCAAGAAGTCCTTCATACATCCGTAAACAAGACTTCGCTTTGTAGCCTCAACAGAAGGACTTGTATCACAACGGATCTAATAACAGTGCTAACTCAAACAGAGAAAAGCCGTCCTCGGAAAACACGACTATAAGGATTCGAACCTGTGCCTTCATTCACCTTCATATCAAAAGTATAACAATCTAACCACTAGAATACTTTTCCCTGCAAATCGCAGTAGGTAGTAAAAATATAGCTGCTTTTTGTTCTGTTTTGTTTTGAGTTTTTAAAACAAAATCAGAGGCATGAAGCATCTTTAAATGGATGCAAACTAGTTCTGTGAGAAAGAGAAGATGTCTTTGAAAGCTGGGGTAAAGTGCTGTGGAATTCTGGGATGGCGTATCATAAGGGCGATTACTCCGTCTGCTGCTTTTCTTTTGTATCCCCCCCCCCTGTCGATTGATGGAAACATTTTCCCCTTCTAACACCATGCTACAAGTGTTTAAAGACAAAACAGTTTGGAGAGAGAGAGAGAGAGAGAGAGAGAGAGAGAGAGAGAGAGAGAGAGAGGAGGAGAGAGAGAGAGAGAGAGAGAGAGAGAGAGAGAGAGAGAGACAGACAGACAGACAGACAGACAGACAGACAGACAGACAGA
>CM060317.1:40712-43012 GCA_030674155.1 Stramonita haemastoma
ACTTGTGTATTGAAAAAAGGTGTTTTCCTCTCAAGTTTAAACAAGCAAAAATCATTCCAGTACATAAATCAGGGGAATACTCTTCTCCTTCGAATTATAGGCCAATTTCAATTCTCTCAATAATATCTAAACCCATAGAAAAACACATACAAATATCGCTAAGTTCTTACTTTATTAACAACAGTCTAATAAATGAAGATCAATCGGGGTTTCGTAAAAACTATTCCTGCCACACTGCTCTAACTCAGCTTACTGAAAGTCTCTTACACAACATAAATAACAATAAATTTATAGGACTCCTTTTTGTTGACTTTGAAAAAGCATTTGATGTGATTGATCATTCTCTGTTATTACGCAAATTAGAAATGTACAAACTGACACCTGATATTATTCAGCTTCTAAAAAGTTTTCTGTCAAATAGGCAACAGCTTGTAACTGTTGATAATCAAACATCAGCACTACTACCTAGTAGCTATGGGGTACCACAAGGCTCAGTATTGGGACCTCTCTTGTTTTCAATCTTTGTAAATGACTTACCCTGTTTTATTCAATGTAGCTGTGAAATGTTTGCTGATGATACCACTCTACTTTGTAGTGATTCAGACCCTTGTAGCTTATCTCGCAAACTTCAATTAAGCATTGACAAATTGATTACTTGGACTCAGTTAAACCATATGTCCTTAAATGCACAAAAAACAAAGTGCATGTATGTATCAGCAAGACAGAAAAGACAAAAAATGAGAGATAAGTTCCCACCTCTGTTACTTGATAGCAGAATAATTGAAGAAGTTGACTCTCATAAACTTTTAGGTGTCACCATTGACAAAAATATGACTTGGACTGATCACATTATGTCACTAGGAAAGCGCATTGCTCACAGGTTACGTCAATTATCGAAAATCAAACACTTTTTGAATCATCACTCTCGAAAATTGTTTTTTTTGTTGTCATTTTCTACCTATTATTGACTATGCATCAACTATATGGGATACCTGTAGTGAAACGAACTTGAAATTCATTCATCGTTTATATAAAAGAGCAGTAAAACTTGTCCTGTTAAAATCAAGTACCCTGACAGTTGAGGATTATAAGAAAATAAACGTCCTGACTTTTCGAAACAGACTTTCCTTCAATAAAGCCATGTTTATGCAAAAAGTTGTTAACCAAACTGCACCTCCCAAGATTACCAATACTTTCAAAATCAATCAACACAGACAACCATTTGCTGACATTTCCAAGACCCAGAAATAATCTATATAAATCAAGCCTACTATATTCAGGTAGCGACCTATGGAATAAGCTACCAAAAAATTTGAAATGTATCAAAAACAAAGATAATTTTAAAGCACATCTAAAAAAATATTTCATAGATAAGTGTATAGAACAAGACTTGTAAACGTTTACATTTGCTTGTGATATAACATCACTCTTTACAGTTTCATTCCAACGTACTTGTATTGTGGCTTGTGTTACAACTGAATTAAAAATGTTACATGTAGCATGTGTGCGAGGGACAGATAGATGAATGTATCACTGATAGTCATTTTTATCATTATAAATATGGTATGACCACAGTTTATATGGTCATTTATATTCATCTCTTGATGTTACTTTTAAGGGATAACAATTTGCTGATGACTTGATAAGATATTAGACCTTGATGGTTGATTTTGCTATGTGTGTGTGTGTGTGTGTGTGTGTGTGTGTGTGGGTGTGGGTGTGTGGGTGTGGGTGTGTGTGTGAGTGAGTGAGTTGGCGTGTGGTTATTGTTGTTGTTGATACTGATGGTGTTTGGTTGGGCTTTAACATTTTATAGGGGGGGGGGGGGGGGTTGCCTGATTTTATCTGTTTCATTTCTCTTTGGTTTGGATGTTTGTTCTGGTGTGTGTGTGGTGTGGTGTGGTGTGTGTGTGTGTGTGTGTGTGTGTGTGTGTGTGTGTGTGTGTGTGTGTGTGTGTGTGTGTGTGTGTTGATACAGTACATGAGATATTTAGTTATAGGAAATGTTGATTTTTTTTTTTTTTTTTTTTTTTTGTATACATGTGCTTTTTGTGGGATTATTTCTTGTTTTTTTGTTTGTTTGTTTGTTTGTTTGTGTTATATATATATATATTTGTTTTTTATTATTTTATTTTATTTATTTATTATTATTTTTTTAAATTATTGATTGATTTTTTTTTAATTATACAATTGATAAGCTGGTGCTCAAGTTAGCTGCGATTTTTTTTTATTTATATATATATTTTTATATATATATATAATATATTTTTTTTTTTTATGTACCTGAATGCACTTATTTA
>CM060317.1:53112-63328 GCA_030674155.1 Stramonita haemastoma
TCAGGAGGTCGTGGTTCTGCCTCCGTTCTTATCTTTTTGAGAAGGAAATTAGGTGTGTGTTTGTGTGTGTGAGTGTGTGTGTATGTGTGTGTGTGTGTGAGTGAGTGTGTGTGTATGTGTGTGTGTTTGTGTTTTGTTTGTGTGTGTGTGTGTGTGTGTGTGTGGTGTGTGTGTGTGTGTGTGTGTGTGTGGTGTGTGTGTGTGTGTGCACATGTGTGTGTGTAGCCTATGTGAAAGAGTGAGTCTTACAGTGCATTATCAGTATCGTTATTGTTATTAGTATTGCTTTTGTTATTGTTATTGTTGTTATATCATCATTATATTTCCTTTGGTTCCTTTTCAGTTATTGTTGGCGTTGTGAGTTGTAAAAAATGTTGTAGCTCAATATTCGTTGGGTGGGGTTTTCTTGGTTGTACTCTACTTGTTTGCTTGCTGCTTCATTTTTGTCAGTTTGTCTGGTTTTTGTTGTTTATTTATAAGTCGTTATTTGGGGGTATTTGTGTTTTTGTTTTGTTTTGTTTGGGTTTTTTTTTTTTTTACTACAGATATGGCTTGATAAAAAAAAGCAAACTTAATAAAATTTTGACTTTAACTTTGACCTTGACTTTGACTTTGATTTTGACTTTTACACTCACACACACAGAAACACACACACACACACACACACACACACACACACACACACACACACACACACACACACACACACACACACACACACACACACACCACACACACACACACACACACACACGCACACATGTGCTTTTTACCCATATCAAAACCCGTAATGGACACAATCATGTAAAATATTCCGATTTAATTATTAAAAATCAAATCAGAAATAATCGCCACATACATCCATAATAACTGAGCAGTTGGAATGTCGAACTCGATATCCTACAGTAAGTAATGGCGTAGGTTTGAAGCCACCATTAGATAAGTCTCTTATTCCAGGGAATCTTTCTCTTTAAGTTAACACACTGGATGTAAAAAATCACAAGAGTGCTTAATCCATTATCCTCGATATAAAAGAATAAATCAAATCAAATCAAATCAAATCAAACACGGGGACGGGATGGCCTAGTGGTTTGAGTGATGCGTTCGTGATCTGCTGACCCGGTTCGATTCGCGTTGAAGATAATTTTTCCTCTGGAGTTAACATCTGTGCCGACTACACTCCCCTCAAAAATCCTTCGGGTGAGATTATGAACCGAGGTTCCGAGTGCGAACTCGTTGCAGAATATCTTGCGCAAACTTTAAATCCTGTTACGCATTTGTGAAGAGCAGGCCATTGTGTGCCGTTTTGAACGGATGACAAATATTACACAACTGCACGCACACGGGGACTGGATTATAAAAGCACATGAGTGCTTATTCCATTATCCTCGAAAGAAAATATCGAAATAAATACAATGTTTAAATAAATTGATGAACGCTGCCACCACATAGTATACGCGCGCAAGCTCGTACGCATGCGTACTTGTGTGTGTGTGTGTGTGTGTGTGTGTGTGTGTGTGTGTGTGTGTGTGTGTGTGTGTGTGGTGTGTGTGTGTGTGTGTGTGTGTTGTGTGTGTGTGTGTGTGTGTGTGTGTGTGTGTGTGTGTGTGTGTGTGTGTGTGTGTGTGTGTGTGTGTGCAGAGGTGGATGTTTGACTGTCCTATCTTATCTTCAAAGAAAGTATCTTTAGGTTTTAGGCCGTGCTGCTTGTGTGTTTAAAATCTCGGATTATTGCTTTTCTGTTGCAGTCTTTCATAATGAATCACTCACGGATTGATAACCTACATCTAGTCTAAGCAGTGGAATTGGAAATGTCGAAGAGATATCCTAATCATGAAAAAAATCATCATTAAACCAGTTAATTATTATCTTGTAGCCAATTTTCAAAATATCAAATAAACACCAGCCGACAAAATTATTGCATCGAACTTTCCTATTCATCATACTCAGAAATTAATTATGAGAAGATTACAGTTCATGAAATATATCTAAATGATCAAGGAGAAAACGACAGCTAAAACTAAAACAATGCAACACTGATAAATATTGTGTTTACAACATCACATCACCATCATCAACAGACAGCAACAAAAACGATACATCTCTAGGAGAGAGGAGAGGCAAGGGTGGAAGAATCCATTAAAAGGACGAAATGTTAGACCAGCTATTTTGAATTGGATTCGAGCTGTAATTGGTAGCCAGTGGATTTTCATTAAAAGTAAAGTAATGCGATCTTTCCTTGATTTCCTGAAAATCGAGCGTCGGTCAGTACTGAATGTCTTGTAGACGAGGAAGTTACTGAGAAAAGACACGAAGTGGTACAGTGTGGATTGTAGTAGCCATGGTAACTCAGCATCTTAACAGCACCACCACCACCACCACCACCACCACCACCACCACCACCACCACCACCACCACCACCACCACCACCACCAACAACAACAACAACACAACAAAAGCAACAGCAATAGCAACGTCTGTGGTGCTCTTAAGTTATTTTCTTGTCGTGTAATGACTCAAGAACTTTAATTGCATGAGCATTTTTTTCTCCGTTTTTTCGTTCCTCGGCTAGACCTCCGAGGTTCACTACTAATGATATGTTTGCGTCTGTATGTTTGCGTTTTATTCCCCTCATTCAGGTAGCTGCATTCCGGCTTCAGGGATGAGCCCTGACTAAAAGTAACTGGAGGTTATTTTCAAACCGTTTAACTGATCGTTGTATATCAACTTGGACGAAGAACAATTTACACCACCTCAGAATGACGGCACTAAAAAGATATCATTAATGTACCCCCCCAAAAAACGGCACTAAAATGTATTAATTAAACCAAGTGTTTTCTTCATCGAACGCTCAGACAGTAACTGTTGTCTATCATATTAGTAGTAGGCACCCATCAGTCTCGGAAGACTATGGAGTTGCGCTCTAGTCTTTAGAGCGCAAAGCCTGGGTAAGTAAGTATGGAGGGCAAACTGTTACCTATGCAGCAGACCCCCCCCCCCCCCCCTCTCCACGCCATTGGAATGATCCATTGGAAAGACAATGACCATACGAATGGTTCCAGTACTGTCGCAGGAGCCACCAGAACGTTGCCATATACAGCCCCGAGCCGCCTTGGGACTCTAACTCCCCGATTATTCCTCACGGATGGTGTCTAAACACAACACCTGTGTGCATGCTGGTTTTTTAAAATATAATTTTGTCATCCGCTCCTACCGGCACACGATGGCCTGCTCTTCCAAAAGGCGGAACTGGGTTTTAACGTGTGTGCAAGGTGTTCTGCGTGCGTTCACACACGTGGCCTCGGTTTATAGTCTTATCCGAATGACTTTGACTTTCAGTTCGAGTTTTTCGTCAAACTGGGAAGAAAGGGCGAGGCTGGGTACGAACCCAGAACCTCACGGTTTACTTGTTGGCAGACAAACGTCTTAACCATCCTGCCACCTTCCTTCCTGTCATATGAGCGAAAATGTGTTGGACTGCCGTTCAGCGCCTGGCAAGTCAGGACAAGCATATCTTTTGAGTCTGTCTGGAGAAAACAGGCAGGAGAATGGACAGGGATGGCCGAAAATAGACGGGGAGGAGGTACCAAGTAGAGACGGAACAAAGCAGAAACAAAGAGATGGATACGAAAGAGGGAATTCCTAGCACAGAGTGTCCAGAAAGTTTAATGGGTATCTTTTTATTCTCGTTGTCTGGGGTTTGACTTTTATCTTTATTGATATAAAATTATGTTCTAAGTATAAGATCTTTGAAAGTAGTCTTTGGTTATTTTTGGGGCCAGGTTCGCACAGTAAACTTGACTCAGTGAAAAAATCTCAACTATACAACAGGACAGATGGATTTAAACAAATTAGCCAACGGGAAAAAGAAAATGATATTGTGTAAAGTAAATTGGATTTTGAAGTTAAAATTGGTTAGACAAACCAGTTACTGCCTACACAGGTTTGTGTTTTTGTACACTAAAATGTTATGTCAATACACTTGCTTAACCTTAATTTGATCTTAAAACATACACGCCTGCGCAGAGAGAGAGAGAGAGAGAGAGAGAGAGAGAGAGAGAGAGAGAGAGAGAGAGAGAGAGAGAGAGAGAGAGAGAGAGAGAGAGAGAGGGGGGGGGAGAGAGAGAGAGAGAGAGGAGAGAGAGAGAGAGAGAGAGAGAGAGAGAGAGAGAGAGAGGAGAGAGAGAGAGAGAGAGAGAGAGAGAGAGGAGAGAGAGAGAGAGAGAGAGAGAGAGAGAGAGAGAGAGAGAGAGAGAGAGAGACACAGGGGTAGACAGAAACACAAACAGGCATTTAGACACAGACAGAAGACAGACAGACAGACAGACAGACAAAAGCGTGCATTATCTGGCTGGCTTTAAATAATGTCAAATGATCGTTATATCCTATGGTGGTGTATTAACAAAACTACAATTACTGCGATTAGCAATGCACGTAAGGAGGCTGTGCCAGCTTGATAAATCACCCCTGCCCATCTTTAGTATTGTCTACCAGTTTTCTAATTCTAGATTGTTACCGATGAGTATGCAACTTATTCCTGTGACGGACTAATACATGATTATATGCATGCATATGAAACGGCCAAATGGTAACACACTACCTATCTTATGAAAGAGCTCGTTTCTTTGCCTTTCAATTTCTGATTAATAAAATATTCTTTGTCAGACTTTTTTTTTTTTTTTACTTTACATTTGTATTACTTTTTTATATTTTCAGGAAAACTGTCTGGCACTCCAAGAAAGATACTCTCCGCCTACACGTGAACTGGAAGAAAAATTCTACAATCAAGAGCATCAGTGTTTGGACACAGCAATGACAAACATCTGGGCATGAGACGTGGGGAGTTTGCATTCAACAGCTCATGATAGCTTTGGTTTTTCTTCCATGGGTTTCAGAGGCCTGTGAATTGTGATGCTGTAGCCCCCATTTACCGCATGGAATGTTCTTTTGTTCAAAGCATATCTCATCAGTGACAGTATAGCTTGCTGAAGACAGAGTCTGAGGTGAATTTTGGTGATGCTTCTATTAAAAAAAATCAGGTAGGGATGTGCGTTTTTAACAAAAAGTTTATTTGAAGAACTGACAAAAAACAAATCTTGAAAATAAAAGCGAAATGTTTCATTTCGAGAATATCTAGGAACGGTTGTACAAAAAAGCTGACTAGTGAATTGCTTGGTGTTTATCACACACAGGTTTGGACCGGAGAACAACTTTTTTTTTGCTTAATTGTGCAAACTTTTTCAATCAATGCTTTTTTATATTTTAGTTAAACACATAGCTGGATGATAATTTGCAAATGTTTTCCTAGAGTACCCATTAAGGTTTTCAAAGACACATTTAAAGCTAAAAAACTAATGTAAAACAAACGCATTGTTTTAATTGGAAACCTTAAATATTGCTGTCGAAAAAAGATTGAACCAATTACGTTTGATGTTAAAATGAGATGGAAACTCATTATAAAAGATGTGAGGCAGTGATATGCAGTGTAATGCAATCTCATTCAAACTGGTAAAAAAATAAAAAAAGTATACAAAAAATTATAGCAAAAAAGCTTAGAAGAAAAAGAACTTTCTATTAATTTCTTGACAGAGAGAAGGGTTATTTACAAATATGATTCATTACGAGCATTTTCATGGAATATGAATCAAAAAGCAGGTCATCCTTTTTTGTAAGGAAGACGAAAATAGTTTTTAATTTCGCTAAAGAAAAACGTTTTCTACTTGCTGAAACTCCAAAGGACAGAATCCTCTGAGAGTTGTTAAGAGCGTTTTCTTCTTTGATCCATACTTTCATTTTGTTTTAGAGAAAGAACGACAAGCTGGCATTTTCTAAGAGTGTTTTTTCTTTGACACTGCGTATCTTCATCTTCAAAGAGCCTGGCCATCTTTACACAACTTGCCCTACATTGTTCAGTGTTTGAATTTACCATGTTTGATCTCACAAGAACATAACAGCATCTTGAACAGTTTCAATACCAAAACCTGGTAAGAAATCGACCAGGTTTTACACACTTTGTCAAATGTATTTACTGTCAAAGCAATTCTCTCGTCCTTTTTTGTTTTATAACAGAATGGTTATTTGTTCATTAAAGTGGTTTTAATTATTCTAAAAAGGAAAAAAAAAGAGAAGCATGCTTTAAACGTAATCAGGAATCATTGTATTACAAGCTACATGCTTTTTGAAGAACAACAAAAACAAAAGAAAACCAATAAGACAAAAGAACTATTCTAAACTTTACGGGCAATGACCTATTCAAAGAAAGGACAAAGAAAGACAAAATAAAATTAAAAAAACGCATGTAGAAACATGCAAAAACTAAACGAATGAAAGAAAACACATAAAGCAAAAAAACACAACCTAGCTCAGGATATTCCTAGAACGCATCAGAAGAAAACAGAAGAGAAAAAGAAAGCAAAGAAAAAGAAAAATTAATCAGGATAAAATCGATTTACAGCTAACAGTTACACAGATTAGTCCCATTCCCACCCATTCTCTGAACTTCTTGTTCCAATTCTAGTTTTTCATGTCAGTGTGTCGCGTGCACAAAACGAAGAACAGTAAAAAAAAAAAAAGAAAAAAAAAAGAAGCATACAAAAACAGTACCACTAACTTCTACTAATCAATTGATTCTCCATACAAGTGCTCATAATATATCAAGACATGCCACGTAATAATTATCTTCAAAATAAGTAGTTGACTTCAATTTCAAATCGCTTTCTTTATATGTTTAAAGGTAACGTAGCACATTTCACATATATGATAGACAACAATAGTTACAGTCTGAGCATTTGACGACGAAAAAAAAAGAAACAACGACTCGATTCTCTCAACAACAATAACTAAACATGGACATGTCAGAAGACATCGAGATCTCTCAGAAGACTTCAGTGGACCTGCACGTATCATCTCAGTGTTAGAGTAAAGAGTTCGAATCTGTGAAGCCTGATTAGTTTTTTTATAATTTGTATTAATTGTTGTGGTCGGGTCGTGAGTCAAATCAGGCATCATGGCGGACAAGGATGACGCCACAATTGCCAGAGAGACGCTGGAGTGTCTACGGAGACCTCAGATAATGGGTTAGTGTGTGTGTGTGTGTGTGTGTGTGTGTGTGTGTGTGTTTGTGTGTGTGTGTGTGTGTGTGTGTGTGTGTGTGTTGTGTGTGTTGTGTGTGTGTGTGTGTGTGTGTGTGTGTGTGTGTACGTACGTTTGTCCCTGTCAGTATCTGTGTTTTCGTCCACCTGTGTACCTGTAAGTCTGTTTAGATATGTTTCTGTCTATACTTACATGTCTGCCTACCTATCCCTATATCTATCTACCTAACTGTCTGTCTCTCACTCTCTCTTTCTGTTTCTATTTCCCTGCGTGTCTGTCTGCTTCTCTGTTTCTCTCTCTGCCTATCTATCTGTCTACCTCTCCCTCTATGCCTATCTTCCTGTTTGTCTGTTTGCTTCTCTATCTGTCTGTCTGTCTGTCTCTCCTCCTCTCCCTTTCCCTCCCTCCTCTCCCCCCCCCTCTCTCTCTCTCCCCCCCTTACCCCCCCCCCCCCTCTCTCTCTCTCTCTCTCTCTCTCTCTCTCTCTCTCTCTCTCTCTCTCTCTCTCTCTCAATACCTTCCAGAAAATCAGTGTTCCATTCTGCCTATCTCCATGCATCCGTGTTTTTCTTGTTTGTCTCTGGATCTGGTCTTTTCCTCTGACTTTCTTTGTCTACCTTTTTATTTCTCCGTCTGTTTGATTGTTAGTCTGTTACTGTGCATAATTTTTTGTTTGTAATTCTGTCTGTCTGTCTGTTTTTTTCCTTTCTTTTTTTTCCATTCCCTTTCCTTCTTCTTCTTCTTCCTCCTTCTTCTTCTTCGAAATTCTTCCTCGAAATTCTTCTTCGAAATTCTTCTTCTTTTGTTCTTCTTTTTGCTGGGTTGACTTTTTCTGTTTAGTGAAGTCACTTTTAGCTTTACGATATGTACCAAGCTAATTCAAACCTTTTTGTAATCTCCACTTGGGATACTAATAATCTCTAACCTGCAGCTGAAATCGGAGGGTGTGGCATATATTTCACAAAGAACTGGAATAGGGGAAGAGAGGCAGGGTATCTGTAGATGATACGCTTGTAAAATGCAGAAGAAGCTATTTTTGATGATTAATTTTCAAGCTAGTTTCTTTTGGCACCAGCGAGATTGTTCTGTTTTATATAGGAAAAGGCTTCAATACGAACTTGTCAAATATATGAAAAAAATGTCTTTGAAGTTTTTCGTTCAAGATTCTGGAGGGTAGCTGCGGATTTTTTTGCTGTCTTATCGGGTTCATTTTCTAATCCCTGACTCCTGTCATCTGTCATTTGATCAGGTCATCATTCTGTTGTCTCTGTGATACAACGACTAGCTGATCGATGTTCCCATGTGAATATACTGGGGCTCTTTTGGTAGAAATAGCACCGCCCCCTCCCCCTCCCAATGGATATTTTACGCTAGAAATGTCTCCCTTTCTCTTTTTTTGGTTTTTGTAATGTCCCTTACTTTTTTCTCAACTCCCTCGTTCTTCTTTTGCCAGTATCGTCCGTTTACTTGCCTTTTTCAGCACTGACTTTAACTCTTCTCTTGTTTTCGCTGTATGACATTCTGCTTGGATTATTTTGTGTTTGTGTCCAAATTTTCGATTATGTACACACACAAATATCCACAGGAAGCATGATATTTGCCCAAATTGCATTTTTGTTATGTGTTGGTATCGTACCTTCAAGTGCTTAATATCCTTTTGAGTGCTTTCTTTCAGCCTGGGGATGATAAATTAAGCGGAATGGCAGGAGTCCTCTGCACGGTCTTGCTTTATTGGCCTTATATTAGTTACTTGGTATCATGGCTTTGTTTGATTGCTTGTTTGGTTGGTTTATTTAGTGTTTTGGATTTTTGCTGTTTTTTCCTTAGATAGATAGCTTGATGAAAGAAAGCAAATCAATGCATATTCAATGTACCATCTGGGAATTAAAAAAAAAAAGACTTTGACTTTGAGTTTGAATTTGACTTTGACTTATGAAATGATTGACGGTGTCAGGTCTTAAAAGGGATTGCGTGATATTGATGTTCAACTTGCGGAGAATGTTATTGGAATAGCTAAAAGTAAATAAAACGACAGCCCCGACATGGCCTGCGTGTTCAGCAGAGCTATAACCAACATGAACTGAAACCAAACTGATCAACACCTTCGGTAAATTGGCCAAACTGTGGGACATCTGTTGGCTGATGAGTCCATCATTCTGAATTTCTGGCCTTGCTACACCTACTGTATAAAGTTGAACTCTATGAGTCTTGTTTGTGTGTATATTTTCGGATTTTTTTTGTTTGTTTGTAGATTTGTTTTTTCAACTTTTAAGTTTTGTCTATTCTGAACATGGAAAAGGAACTGCTATCGTCTTTATGCTGTCACCCTTCTATTGTGGTTTCGGTGAGTCAGGTTTTTTATTCAGAAAGGTACAACGACAACTTGAGTGTCTTAACAATCCAATTTTGCTTTATTTACTGTGTGTGTGTGTGTGTGTGTGTGTGTGTGTGTGTGTGTGTGTGTGTGTGTGTGTGTGTGTGTGTGTGTGTGTGTGTTTGTGTGTATTTGTGTGAGTGTGTGTGTGTGCATGCGTGCGTGCGTACGTGTGTGTATGTGTGTAGCTTTAAATATATGGGAGTTATAGCAAAAAAGAAAAAAAAATCAAAACTGAAAATTCTTTTTCACGATATCCCAGACCACAGCTGCAATGACCAAACTTAAACACAAGAGCATCACCATCAGCTTCAAGATCAGACTGATGCGTTTTCCTTATCGTGTCCATATTTTTGTACGCATGTGAAACATGGACAATAACAGCAGACATTGAAAGAAGGGTACAGGCAATGGACATGAGATGCTTTCACAAACTCACTAGTATCTTATACATAGATAATGTAGCTAACGCTGATGTTATAATCAGAAAATAAAAACGCCATTGGGCCGTATGAAGAGCTCCTGACTTAAGTGAAAAAAACACGCAAACTGAAGTGGTATGAGCACGTCACACGAATGTCTGAACGGGCAAAGACTGTCCTGTAGGGAACGGTATAAGGAGGGAGATGAGGAGGCATACAGCCACAAAATCGATGGGAAAACTTCCTCAGAGAGGGGACTGGCACTGAGTGCAACAACACACCACAGAAAGCAGAGAACCTCTGAGAACGGTGGACGCTGGTTGCAAAA
>CM060317.1:63428-75928 GCA_030674155.1 Stramonita haemastoma
CCTTGCCCCCTTGTGTGGAAAATGTAAAACTCAGTCGAAACTGCAAAACGTCAACTTAAACAAGTTAAAACTCCCTGATCAGTAGACACTATTCCACATTACACAGGGAGTTTTGCCCCCGGAAGCTTCCAGCCCGAGGGAGAAATTTCTTATCTCCGTTGAGCCTGTCCACTTCAGGACAACAGCCGCATAGCGACACAGCACACACGAGCGCTCCGTCCAGAGAATCCCCCCACCCACGCACCCCGCCCATAACATCTCCACCCTGTTCGAGTCAATCCTGATACGGACTAAGTCATCACAAACTTATGACACGTTAGTTCACACTTTATGTTACGGGGACTAAAGCAAGAACTGCTGCTTTGACTTGGCCAGTGCTATAGCGACAAGAGGTAGCAGCGACCCTGGCTGCCTTGGAACTTTTGCACAGTGCAATGGACATAATGATCCCATACCGTTGTGACGCGACCCACATGTTGTAACTTGTTAGGAGTCTGCTGACAGATGGTGGGGTGTAGTATGGGACAGGAGGATGAAAGGGGGTAAGCCTTACTGGGTGAAATGAGATGTCTACAGTTACGCTTGAAGTTGAAGATTATTTTACTATTAAAAAAAATAATTGTCTCTGTTTCTGTCTCTATCCGTCTCTCAGTCTATATCGTTGCGGTTGTGTGTGTGTGTGTGTGTGTGTGTGTGTGTGTGTGTGTGTGTGTGTGTGTGTGTGTGTGTGTGTGTGTGTGAGTGAGAGAGAGAGATGGGGGGGGGGGGGGGGCAGGACAGACAGACAGACAGACACAGAGAAACAGACAGAGAGACACATAATTATACACAGACTAGACAGACAAAGCTTCTAGAAACAGATCAACGACCCCCAAAATCGGGTTTGATGTCAAACGGAGGAGCACAAATATTATACGAGTGAAAACAGAGACACAGACAAACACAGTACAGACAAGATAAATAGACAGAATAACAGACAGACTGACTGACTGACAGACAGGCATACAGACAAACAGGCAGGCAGGCAGACAAACATACAGACAGACATATAGACAGACAGGCAGGCAGGCAAACTGACTGAGAGATTGAATGAGAAAACATATATGCAGACAGGCATGTAGGCAGGCAGACAGGTGGACAGGCAGGCATGCATGCAAACAGAGACAATTAGGCAAGCAGGCAAACAGACAAGGGAGGCAGGCAGGCAGGCAGGCAGGCAGGCAGGCAAACAGACAGGCAGGCAGGCAGGCACGTAGGCAGGTAAGAAGACAGGCAGGCAGGCAGGCAGACAGACAGGCAGGCAGGCAAACGTTATGCAGACATGTCTGCCATGCAGACAGGCAGGCAGATAGGCAGACAAGCAGGCAGGCAGGCAAAGAGACAGGCGAGAAGGGCGGGGAGGTGGATGGGGGTGTAATGTGGCCTCATTTCCTGTGGGCAAACAGCCGCTGCCCAATCCATAGACCATTTCCTCCCCGCCTGCCTGCCTGCCCGCCTGCCTCTTCACCCACCCCCTAGCTCTGTCAGGGCTCCTCTTCTCTGTCTATCTGTCTGTCTGTCTGTCTGTGTGTGTCTGTTTGTCTGTATGTGTTTTGTTTGTTCTCTGTCTATCTGCCTGTCTGTCTGTGTGTGTCTGTTTGTCTGTATGTGTTTTGTTTGTTTCTGTCTGTCTGTCTCTGTTTGTTTATGTGTTTGTCTCTGTCTCTGTCTGTCTGTATGTCTGCCTGTGTGTCTGTGTCTGATTTTGTCTCTGTCTTTGTCTGTCTTTGTCTGTCTCTTGTTTGTCTCTGTCTCTGTCTGTCTGTCCTCTGTCTGTCTGTGTCTCTGTACCCCCCTCTCTTTCTCTATTATTATGTATTCATCTATCTGTCTCTCTTTGTAAGTGTTCGTGTGTGTCTATATTCGTGTATGCATGTATACATGCATACACGTATAATGTGTGTGTGTATGTGTGTGTTCGTGTGTGTGTGTGTGTGTGTGTGGGGGGGGGGGGTATATATATATGTGTGTGTGTGTGTGTGTGTGTGTGTGTGTGTGTGTGTGTGTGTGTGATTGTGAGTGTTCAGTTGTGTGTAAGTGTGTGTGTATGTGTACGTTGTGTGTGTGTGTGTGTGTGTGTGTGTGTGTGTGTGTGTGTGTGTGTGTGTGTGTTACGTGTGTGTGTGTGTGTCTGTGTGTGTGTGTGTGTGTGTGTGTGTGTGTGTGTGTGTGTGTGTGTGTGTGTGTGTGTGTGTGTGTGTGCCCATGTGGATATATGCATATGCTTGCTTTCATATGTACAATGAAGTATACAGTTTCTGAGTATATTGTAGCATATCATTATGATAATGTATGGTTGATCCTGTGATTACTGTTTCCATCTGAGCATCTTCAGAGCCACATTCATACATGTTCTTACTCGTTTCAACATGCTTAATTCCGTGGGTGCATCTTACCTTCGATATCTTTTTAATTAAGATTTGATTATTTGGAGATGGTTGTTGCCTGGAAGTTAATCTCACCTTGATATTTACTCTAAAGACGGCATTTCAAACTATGTTTTTGAAAGAAAAGAAAGATGTTTTCTCTTAATGTATAAAGCAGTCACCTACAATTTCACAAATAGAAAAAAACCCAATAACTCAAAAACTACCCATTATTATTCCACCAATAAAACATGGCTACATGTCAACTACTTCTGAACAAATACAGCCTTCCCAAAGGCACTTCAGAATGGCCTTTGTTCTTACCACAGTCACTAAACACCACATGATGATAACTGCTAGGAAAGAAGAAACTACAAAGGAACGTGATAATGTGATGAAAACAAGAAAGACAAAACAAAACAAGAAAAAATCATCTTTATACAGAACATTTTTTCTTGATAGATTACTAATCATGCCAAAGAAATATTGCTGTAGGAAAAGCTACCCCTAAAACATCATTCATTAGGTTTCCATTATGCAATCATCCCCATTCCTGAACCACTTTAGGTCCCATATGGCAGTTCTCTGGAGACTTCAGACTGCCCTCTCTGCATACCACGGTCTCTAAACGGCACGTGATGCCCCGTTTGGCAGGAGGCGGCAGAAGTGAGGGAGGGCAGTGCTGAAACACTGGTCACGCTCAATCCACGGCTGTGTTGCCACGCCAGCTCCTGTGCTGTGGTCTGTCTGTGTCTTGTGGGCCACCTCCATGCACACACAGCAGTCAGTGGGGAAGGTTGGTGGGCAGAGAGGCCAGTGCTCAATCAATACACTGCTGGTGTCTGCTAGCAGGCCTGCACCACACGTCTGCTGGCACAGAACGTGACTCCTCATCCCTCCCTGTCTCTGCTTTGGAACACACTGCTGTTTGTCTGGGAGGGCCAAGACTCATTTGGTAATTGTTGATTTGTTATATTTCACTGATGTTAAAAGTCATGTCCACAGCAATTCCTCTCGAGTGCTTGTGGTTTTTATTGGGTTATAGCAGATGTTTTGTTGATCTTTTTGTTGCTGTTGGTTTTTTCAGATGTTCAGTTCTCCCGGGGTAGAGTACATGTAGGATCAATATAGTCCATTAACAGAGTTACATTGTGTTATATCTTGTCTTGTCAGCAGCAGGTCAAGATGTACAGAATGTTCTGAGAATTCTCATCCATGATTGTGGAGACTTCACTGACATCTGTTGTCAAAAGTAAAACATAAAACTATACAAAATGTTGATGCTAGTTTCAGGTTGATTTGTCTTCTCAGTCTGTATTCAATTATTACTTTACTCTAGATGAATTTTACAGAGACAGTGATACTTTCTATCTTCAAAATCTGTAATATTTTTGGGGACAATTTTTTGTGTACAGGACATTGAGAGTTGATACAGCAGCTTTTTTTCTTTTTGGTATAAAGTATGAGTCTCTTGACATTAACAAACTGTCTACATTCCACACGAAGAATCTCAGGAGAATACTGCGCATCTTCTGGCCTGAGACCATCTCCAACCAAGAACTCATGGCCCGCTGCGACCAAGAAAAATATAGATACCATCATTATGCAAAGACGATGGAGATGGATAGGACACATCAGCCGACGGGAACAAGGGAACATCGCCCGAACAGCCCTCCACTGGACACCAGACGGAAAACGCAGGCGAGGACGACCCAAGAACACCTGGCGTCGGACAATAGAAACAGAGCTGAAGACCCTCCAACACTCCTGGGGAACCATTCAGAAACTGGCCCAAGACAGGCAGGAGTGGAGAACCTTTGTTGCTGCCCTACATGCCAAGAAGGCATAAAAAGGCTTTGGATTGGATTGGATGGATGAGTCTCTTAGAAGACTTAAAATGATGGAGAGGAACAAAGTGTTGTCAATATGTTTGAAGAAACTGCTATTAACTAGCAAAGAAGAAACTACGAAAGAAAGTGTCAGTGTGATGAAAACAAGAAAGGCAAAGGAAACAGAATTTTAGTCAAGAAAAAAACTTCTGTACAAAGAACTTTTCTTTGGGATAGCTTAACAATCATACTGAAAGAAAACTTGTTGAAAGAAAAGTTGCCCCAAACACAATTGTAAGCAACATTTCTAATGCGAAGAAAAAGAAATATCTCTAATTCAACACAGCAAATCACAATATCGAGCTTCACCGAGGTCCAGCATCAACAACATTCATTAGGTTTCCATTATGCAATCATCCCCATTCCTGAACCACTTCAGGTCCATATGACAGTTCTCTGGAGACTTCAGACTGCCCTCTCTGCATACCACGGTCTCTAAACGGCACGTGATGCCCCGTTTGGCAGGAGGCGGCAGAAGTGAGGGAGGGCAGTGCTGAAACACTGGTCACGCTCAATCCACGGCTGTGTTGCCACGCCAGCTCCTGTGCTGTGGTCTGTCTGTGTCTTGTGGGCCACCTCCATGCACACACAGCAGTCAGTGGGGAAGGCTGGTGGGCAGAGAGGCCAGTGCTCAATCAATACACTGCTGGTGTCTGCTAGCAGGCCTGCACCACACGTCTGCTGGCACAGAACGTGACTCCTCATCCCTCTCTGTCTCCCTGACTGTCTCTGCTTTAGTACACACTGCACGATGTCTGTTAGGGATAGCAAGGCTCATTTGCTAATGGCTTACTTTGTCATATTTTGATCATGTTGAAACTAATATCCAAATTAGTTCCTCTTGAGGGCCTTTCGTTTATCATGTTCTGTAACAGTAGTTTTCTGAGCTCGTCTTTCGGTAACTTTTAGTTTACAAAGACACAAAGTGATTTTCCTTTGGAGAATTGGTAAAGTACAGGCATGCTGTTTGCTATAGGAAGCACTGACTGGCATTTCGTGATCACACAAGGAGATGAAAGTGTATGGACATACAGAGCATCATCATTAACCCTGCCTTTGGAAGCTTCAAAGTGTTGAGCGAATATTATATGGTAAAACTGTTTACAGTAATGATGAAAGGTATGTGTATAAGTTAGAAGGGATTGTAAATATCATTGTATCTTGTTTGTGTTTTTGTTATCTGAGAACTTGAAAAAAGAGAACTAGGAAAAGAATATATGGTATAAACGATAAAAGCACATAAAGAACATGTAAAGCAATAAAATGTTTGCGAGTAATATACGAAAAAGAAATCCTCTGTGTCTCTAAAGAGGGGCAATGACATGGAATTTCAAGTCAGAGACTAAGCCATTAACACATTGCTTTCGCAGCTAATGCATGTATCAGACCACCTGGTGCTTGGGATATGCAGAGTGTGATGTTTTATTTAATGTATCTTTCTCAGAGGTAACTCAACCACAACTGACGGGGTTTTTGCTTTATGGCCCAAAACGACTGGAATTTGTAAATGCAGAATTGTTTTGTGTAAAATCTTGAAGCCATTGCATTGTTGCTGGTCTCGTAATCTCTCTCTCTCTCTCTCTCTCTCTCTCTCTCTCTCTCTCTCTCTCTCTCTCTCTCTCTCTCTCTCTCTCTCTCTCTCTCTCTCTCTCTCTCTCTCCCTCCCTCTCTCTCTCTCTCCCTCTCTCTCTTATTCCTTTATGTTGTTTGGTACTGCATATAGTTTTACTGTTTAGTATCTTTTTATCTTGATGTTATCCCTGAAAAGGGCGGGGACTGGATGTAAAAAAGCACATGAGTGCTTATCTATTATCCTCGAATAAAAGAATCTGTCTTGTCTTGTCTTGTCTTGTCTTGTCTTGTCTTGTCTTCTCTCTCTCTCTCTCTCTCTCTCTCTCTCTCTCTCTCTCTCTCTCTCTCTCTCTCTCTCTCTCTCTCTCTCTCTCTCTCTCTCTTTCTATCTCTGTCTCCTGCGAAAAACAGTCATGTCACAGATCCATCACCTACCAGTGATACCTTTACTATCGTAGTGAAGTTTCAGACAACAAAGTTGCCACGCTTGGGCAAAACCACTTCAAACAGAATAGAAGATGAACCCAAACAAAGAATCGACTACAAAGATACACCCCATACCTCTCTATAATATCATTCAGAACAAACCGGGAAGGGGTAAGGAAACATTCCATGCCCACATTATTTAAAAAAGAAAAAAAAAGAAGAAAGAGGTGGGGGGTTGGAGGAGAAGGGGAGGGGAGGGATGATGGGGGGAAGCTATTCAAACAAGCTCAAACAATGCCACACAGTTTTTGTCGTCAACTTGCTAAGCTAAATGCCAACAAAAACCAGCACGTTTTGCACTAGGCAACAAACGTGGAAACTCGATATCTCATCAGCAAATACGTAGTTATGCGGCAAATTGGAATGCAAAGAGGAGGAAGGAGGTTGGGGTGGGGGTGTGTGCAGATGGTGGGGATGGTAGACGTTTTGTGTGGGAGGGTGTAAAATGGTGTGATGTGGTTGGTGCCGTGAGGCGTGGTTAGGTGTTGCCGGGTGACGTGGTGGCTTATGGTGTGGTATATGGTAGAACGAGATTTGATTCTATACATGCATGATTTGCTTGAGATAACATTTCAAGCAGTTAAAGACAAAAAGATCCCCCCCTCCCCCAAAAAAAAGAAAAAAAAGAAACGAAAACAAAAGCAAAAAGAAACGAAAACAAAAACAAACCAGCATTTTAAAGAGGTACAAACAAATTAATGACATAGATATTATTATTATCCACGGGTATGACACTCTTTATATTTCAATGTTAAGAAGAATTACGAAGAAGAAGAATTGCGAAGACGAATTGCGAAGAAGAATTGCGAAGAAGAAGAAAATCCATCTGATCATTTTTTATTTGGTCAATATACACTATCATTGTCTTAATGTGCATTCATTCTCAGGAAAACACACATGTTTTGCTATTGCATACTTTTGCCCTACAAAACGTATGACTACACAGTATGATAATGACCATAACTGCATTTGCTGCAGAGCAAAAACATGTAGATTTAAAACAGGCAAGAAATGTAAAAATGTGTGTTTAGGTTGTCATTTCCTCCCGTTTGAAGAAGTATTTGTTGTTTTTGTTGAATTTCGTTGTTAAAGAAGTGTATATTGAAAAGTGCCTGCAGCCAACGGGCAAAACATTATGTAATAGAATAGGATATTGCAAACGGAAACACCGACAAATCTGATGACGACAATACTCCAAGGTAAGGTTGAGGGCAGAAGGATAAGAGGCAGATCACCATCATCCTCCATTGCCAACATCACTGAGATCAGTGGTCTGGGAGGGCTACAGGAGATCGTAGAACTCGAGAGAGAGAGAGAGAGAGAGAGAGAGAGAGAGAGAGAGATGAGAGAGGAGAGAGAGAGAGAGAAGAGAGAGAGAGAGAGAGAGAGAGAGAGAGAGAGAGAGAGAGAGAGAGAGAGATGGTAAACCCAGGTGGCATTGTGTAAAGTTCCTACCAACAATTGCAGCAATGCACACATTGAATTTAGAGTTTTTTGTTTTTGTTTTACTTTTGCTTTCAGTACGTTAAACAATCTTTTTTTATGGATTTGGCTTGTTTGATTTGGTTTTTTGTTTGTATCTTTTTCGTTTGCATTTTCTTTTAATAAATTGTAACCCCCTTGGGTAGAACCAAACATAGGAAGGCTTTCATCATGTCACCGTGTAAGGTAACTGGGTTGTAAGTGAAAATGGTAAGTATGACACGCACACACTGAAAACAAACCCCTTTATTTGATTTTTTTTTTACCTGACCGATATAATTTCTTGCTCACCGACATAATTATACTGTCTGTTTGCCTGTACCTCTCTCTCTCTCTGTCTTTGTTTCTCTGACGTCTTTTATCCTCCACCCCCCCCCCCCCCCTCTCACTCTCCCCCTCTCTCTTTCACTGTCTGTCTCTCTGTCTGTCTCTTCTCCCTCCACATCTGTTTTCCTGTCTGTCTGTCTCTGTGTCTGTGTGTTTATCTCTCCATCTTTCTCCCCCCCCCTTCTCTCTCTTTCACCCCCTCTCTGTCTGACTCTCTCCCTCTCTCCTTCTCTCCCCCCCCCTCCCCATCTCTCTCCATCACACACTCTCTCTCTCTCTCTCTCTCTCTCTCTGACACACACACTCTCTCTCCCTGTCTCTCTCTTCCTGTCTCTGTCTCTCTCTGACCCCCCTCTCTCTCTCCCTCTCTCTTTCTCCCTCCCTCCCTCCCTCTCTCTCTCCCTCCCCCCTCTCTCTCTCTCTCTCTCTCTCTCTCTCTCTCTCTCTCTCACCTGACAAGGTGCTGAAGGCGGCCCCATACCTCATCTCAGGGTCTCATCATGGCTCTCTCACCTCCACACGCCCCACGTGAGGGGGGCCTTTCCTCATGAATATTTATTGCCTGATTAATCCGGCCGCCCACATCATTACAAGGGGGAGGGAGAAGGGGGAGGGGGGGGGGGGTAGGAGGGAAAGACAGGGAGAAAAAGAAGAAAAAAGAAAGAGGAGGAGGAGGAAGAGGTGGAGGAGGAGGTGGAAATGAAGAAAGAAGAAGAGAGAAGAAGAAGAAGAAGAAGAAGAAGAAGAAGAAGAAGAAGAAGAAGAAGAAGAAGAAGAATCGCAAAGAAGAAGAATGGCGAAGAAGAAGGAGAAGATGAAGGAGGAGGAGGAGGAGTAGAAGAAGAAGAAGAAGAAGAAAAAAGAGAAGAAGAAGAAGAAGAAGAAGAAGAAGAAGAAGAAGAAGAAGAAGAAGAAGAGAAGAAGTAAAAGAAGAATATTCTTTCCTTCATTCTTAGCTTCCTTCATTAATTCATTCATTCTCCCCACGCAAGAAATTTAGTAGTGTTACACACACTTCCCCAAGAACTTGACTAAATCAAGTATCTGATCAAGATATAGGCCTATCGGCAATGTGCCGATAAAACAAACCCAGCCAAACATGTTGTGTGCAGTCGAGTTTTTAATCTAGCCAATGCTAATGCGAATGAGATCTTTGAAGTGCATGGTTCATCCTTCATGTCTACACACACGAAGCTGCTTACACACGGGGACTGGATGTAAAAAAAGCATATGAGTGCTTATTCCATCATCATCAATATAAAAGAATAAATAAAATAAGAAAATTCAGGTGATCACGAGTCTGCACAGAAACTGAGAATGTGAAAAATCATGAAATTCCATACGTTTATTCCACCAAGGGCTGCTAAGATTCGAACTCTTTCCATACTCATCGCAACCAACAGTTAAACACTCTCTACTACCTGGCAACATGACAACGCACAGATATGATCAACACCCCCTCCCCCATCTCACCTCCTACTCTTCCCAATACACTTCCACTCAAACCTGTCGCACTTCCTTACCCCCCCCCCCCTCCCTATCTCCCACCCCCCACCTCCATCACCCCAACCACTCGTTTTCATGGATCAGAAGTTTGGGAGAGGGGTCAAGTTTCATAGGTGACAGTATTCAGGTGCTGAAAACATTCGCCCCAGCAGGGGCACGGGTCAGGGAGTGTACATATGCAAGTGTACAGTGCGTTCCTCACTTTCCTCAATAGCCAAATTTGCTCCAGAAAATTCAAAAAACACTTTGATCTCCGTTTTTTTGTAGAGGAACGTGTGTATAAAGGGAGCCCCATTAGTTTTTGATACACTGTGGGGTTTGGGTTTTTTGTGTGTGTGTGTGTGTGTGTGTGTGTATGTTGTTGTTGTTGTGTTTGGGGTTTTTTGCTTTTTTTTTTTTGGGGGGGGGGGGGGGGAGGGGTGTATTTTTTGTACGGATGAGCTAGATCTAGGAGGAAGGATATTTTCTAGGACTACTTTTTGTCCTTGGTGTCTTATTGAGCGCTCGCTTATGTCCAATTGTCGCCTGGCGTAAACTGTCACTGAACACGATACTTACAGATAAGAAATACAATGTTTTGATGATGTTGATGTTATAAGGACATAAAAAACACTGATTAAAAGCTGTTTGGGTTGGAAAAAAAACGCCTGAAAAACAAGTCGTTTTCTTCTTCTTTTTCTTCTTCGAACAATCAGATAGCAAATAGTTTTGTCTGTCATATGAGCAAAAATGGGTTGCATGCGCTGCCGTTATTAAGCGCCTAACAAGTCAAGCCCAGTGCATCTTGTTTTGGGGGCGTGAATCAAAACACTCTATTAATATCAATTTCAATTATATTGACCACAAACTGTAAATCTTGCCGTATAAGAAATAGCAGTTCAGAAGGACATGTGGTAAACGCACTTCCTTACCTTCTGAAGTTTATGAAAAGACAAAATCCCTGCAATGAAGGTCACAACTATATTTTCTTTGGCATTCATTTGTTCAGTTTTTCTTAGTCTAGTAATGACTATTGATGCCCCGTGAAATTTCTTGTTCGCTAAGGATATTTTCGGCTTCATCAAGTGTGTTGTGTAAAGTGGTTTGGACTGGGATAACCCAGTCAGTCACAAAGATCTAGCTTGGGGTTGGCTAAAGTGCAGTTTCGATCCAGTGTTCTTGTTTTTTTCTTCTAATATGAGATAGATATCCTGATGTTTGATATCCTGATATGTTTGATGTTTGATCCTGATATCCTGCATGTGCTGTAATGTAAATATGAATTATTGTTAGCAGTTCAAATAATCATACAAGCCTTTTTGTGGTCGTCACACAACCTCTATAGTTTAAATCGAATGTATTAGAGGTTTTTCTCCACAACGCTGGTCGCAGATTCGTTTTCTTTGGTTTTATGCTTTTAAATTCCTTGAATGAAAGTTCTTATTTCACCAATGATAGATTCTGCCTATGTTATCGTCTACCCACCATTCAGGTAGCCACATTCTGAGTTCAGGGTTGGTGTCTATACACGACTCCAATTTTCATGCGATTAAATAAAAGATTGTCATCCGTTTCAACAAGCACGACATGGCCTACTCTTTCAAAAGGGGGAATAGTTTTTTGTGTGTGCGCAAAATGTTCTACGTGTGTTCACACACGGGACGTCGGTTTAGTCTCATCCAAAGGAGGTTTGGTGAAACAGGCGTCGATGCTGATGTTTAACTCCAGGGGAAAAATCCCCTAGAAAGGGCACCTCGGTAGTGGCTTGAACCGGAGAGGCAGATCCCAAGCTGAACGATCTAACCACTGGGCTATCCCATATAGCATGTGGAATTAGCTCGGCTACAACATCAGCTATACGTGATTCTCCTCTTCTTCCATTCTTCCTCTTCGTTCTCCTGGTCATCATAATCATCATGATCATCAAACCATCATTTTAACTAAAGCCAGAAGAGACATTGGGAAAAATCCAGTGGTGGGTTTACTCTTCCTACTTTTTCAGCAGAATTCAATTTAGACTTTTCTGTTTTGCAATGAATTACAAGATAGACTGTGCTTCTGAATGTGAGTTGTACAACCAGAGCTATCCAACGACTACCATTTTACTGTTAGATTACTTCTTTGTTTAGCATTCCTTGGAGATTCCTGATACAGGAACATGTCTGTCATAACGCGAATTGCCTTCAGGCAAGATATGTCGTGTGTGGGACCACCCAAGACTATATATACGCGATACATAAAATAACCTTCTCTCAGGCAGAAAACAACATTGTGGTCAGATTTCTCCCACATGGAACATAATATACTGCCGAGATTGACTCGCTATGTTGCATAGAAGGTAGACAAGGTTCCGTACAATGTCGACATTTCTTTCATGTGGAAAGATCTTATGGCTGGATGGCTTTCATGTGTCCAATGACTTTGTGGAGATGACCCCCGTGTGGGGAAACACGAGGTGGAATCCCTCTCTTGCGGGGATGGAAAGGCAGAGTATCTCTCTCATAACCTTTTGGAGGAGATGTGTATTGTGTGTGGAGTGATCTTTAAGCCAGCTTTCCCCTGTGTGTAAAATGACCTTTAGAGATACACTGTTCATGTGTGACGTGATCTTTAGATCAGAGAAGTTTAGAATGTGTGGAATGGCTTCCAGACGAAAATCCTTTACTGTCGTGTACTGTGACCTTTAACCAAGGTATATGTATATGTATACATACATGCATTATAGATGGGTGTTCTTACGTGTTGACACTTTGGGAGTCACCTACAATATTGTGCACTCTGACTCACTCAACCCACCTAGAAATTACTGAAGGATTGAAAGTACAAACTGGATGACAAGTGTGTGTGTGTGTGT
>CM060317.1:78428-82298 GCA_030674155.1 Stramonita haemastoma
GTGTGAGAGAGACAGAGACAGAGGGAGACAGAGACAGAAAGAGAGACAGAGACAGAGAGAGACAGAGGAAGACAAACAGACATGTAGACAGACAGAAATACACACACAACCACACAGACACACATACACACACACACACACACACACACACACACACACACACACACACACGCCCCCACCCTTTCTTCTTCCTCCCCACACCCTACACAGACACAGATACACACAAGTCACGTACATGTACAAATTGTGCCAAAACTTACACCTGAAACAGCAAAAACAAAACGAAACAAACCGAACTCCAACCAAAAAAAAAAACCCTGGAGAGGGCAAGAGAGTGCACTTTTGAAAAAAAAACCCACCCAAACATAAAGAACACATCAAGTAAACGTGAGAAGGAACAAAAGAAGTTTCACTCCCACAGAAGTTAATTAGCACGTTGAAGTAACTGGACACAGAAAACATGGGCCTTGCTGGACACTTCATCTTGGAAACATTTGCATTTGAAAAAGCAGCAGGAGAATACAGAGGGACATAAACGAAATCAGATTCCAGACATATGGACTCCTAGCACGCACGTGTAATAATTCTTCCCACTATTATAGTTTGTGCAGGTGCGTCCTACGTTTGCTTTCAAAACACAATGATGGTGGAAGATGAAAAGAGAGAGAGAGAGAGAGAGAGAGAGAGAGAGAGAGGAGAGAGAGAGAGAGAGAGAGAGAGGAGAGAGAGATGAGAGAGAGAGAGAGAGAGAGAGAGAGAGAGAGAGAGAGAGAGAGAGAGGACAGACAGACGGACAGACGGACAGACAGACAGACAGACAGACAGACAGACAGACAGACAGACAGAGACAGACAGAGACAGACAGACAGATAGACAGATAGAGACAGAGACAGAGACAGACAGACATATAGACAGAGAGCAACAGGGAGAAACAGACAGAGAGAGAAAGAAACAGACAGAGAGAAACGTACAGAAAGACACAGACAGACACATGCACACACACACAGACACCACACACAGACACACACACACAGACACATCCACAGATACACAGGCACACAGATACACGCACACACAGATATAGACACACGCGCGCATGCGCATACGCACAGAGAGAGAGAGAGAGAGAGAGAGAGAGAGAGAGAGAGGAGAGAGAGAGAGAGAGAGAGAGAGAGAGAGAGAGAGAGAGAGAGAGAGAGAGAGAGAGAGAGAGGAGAGAGAGAGAGAGAGAGAGGAGAGAGAGAGGAGAGAGAGAGAGAGAGGAGAGAGAGAGAGAGAGAGGAGAGAGAAGCACGCAAATATGGAATCTATCACATACTCGTGGTTCTGTTTTCTTTTCTTTTTTGTTTTTAATGTTTTAAAATTATTGAGGGAAAAGTGTGTGTGTGTGTGTGTGTGTGTGTGTGTGTGTGTGTGTGTGTGTGTGTGTGTGTGTGTGTGTGTGTGTGTGTGTGCGCGCGCCTGCCTGTCTGTTGTGTGTCTGTCTGTCTGTCTCTGTGTGTCTATATTTGGAGCCGTGTTTCTTATTTCATCACAAGACCATTGTATTCGAACCAAAATACTGACGACGCTTACAAAGATAGCAATGTAGTCATAGCCACAACAACGATACAATTAATGAACATATTTAAGATAATAAAAAACGGACAAAGAGGTAAGAATAACACACACATTAACACACACAAACACAAATACACACACACACACACACACACTCACAACACACACACACACACACACACACACACACACACACACACACACACAAAACCGACAGACACACACATTGGTGATAGACAGACAGACAGGCACACACACAGAATACAATTCATCTTACCTCTGTGCGGTTTTTTTTTCTTTAGAGGTCTTGAATGCTCTTCCTCAGTCCAGACCTTGCACCCTCTCCTCCTCCTCTCTCCTGATTCTCTCATATGGGGCTTAGACTTGCTAGGCAGTGGGACAGAAGTATGGGGTGTGTGGGGTGGGGATGGGGATGTAGAAGGGGGGTGGGGGTGGGGGGTGGGGGTAGTGTTATCAAGGGAAAGAAGGAAATCGATTAAAAAAAATGAATGTCTACTTTTCTGACATGAATTAAACGAAAGAAAGAAGTGCTACAACGAGTTTGGATTTAGAACAAAAATGCTTAAATTTTTTTTTTTAGGTAGGTTATGTTTTAGCCGAAGAAGGTTGTAAATAAGCCAAAAATTTGTTCTAACAAACACTTTGGTGTTGTGCTCTTTACTTTTTGTTTTGTTTTCATAGGGGAAAAAATCAACTATATATGATGAACATTAAGAAAAAGTCAAAATGTACGATCTCAATTTTTGTTGTTATTGAAAGTAATCATCTTAGTGACGCAGCCACAATGTTCTGTCTCACTGAATTGTTGTTAGTGACGATGAATATGTCTTTTTTTTTTCTTTTTCTTCTTCTTTGTTTTATACTTTTGATGAAAACGACTGCAATTTTTGTAAAGTTTTGATCAAGATTTGTTCATTCCAAAAACAGTCTGAACAAAAATGCCTTAACTTAGTTTTTTCCTAAATCTAATGTAAAGTCATCGCTTTCATGGTGATTATCCATATACCTTATGAAAAAAATCCACATGTGTTTTGCTATAATTTTATTTTGAGGTGTTTTTTTTGTTCCTCGGTTAGAGCTCCACTAGTGAGTTTTTCTTATTCAACTCTTGTTACACACCATAGAGGTAGCCGCGTTACGACTTCGGGGAAAAACGTTTTATTTCACCATAATTTTTGACTGCCAAACAATTACATCTTACAAGGCTGGAAACCTTTTATCCGGTAAGTTAGAAGCTAAAGTGAGGGAACAGGTGGGAATTGTAAGGAAGGGGGGGGGGGGGGAGGGCAAGTGGAGGTTCGAAGGAAAAAAACAGAATGGGAATTAGGAAGGTAAGAGGGGGAGGGGGTGGTGGTATTTTTTGTCTTGATGAAGGAGGCGGTGAAGACATCCCAGGGAGGAGAGGACAGGTATATCTGCCGCCATCGTCTGAAAGTGAATGAAATTGTGAATGATTCATGAGCGCAGGACCTTCTCCCGTGTGTTCTTACTCTCCCTATCGCTCTGTCTGTATCTGTCTGTGTGTTTGTCTGTGTGTTTGTCTGTCTGATTGTCTGCCTGTCTGTCTGTCCGTATGTCTGTCTGTCTGTCTCTCTGTCTGTCGACTGTCTGTCAAGCTGTTTTATTATCTGTCTGTCGGTCTGTCGCTCCGTCTTTCTGTTTCTCAACACATAAAGAACCATAACTTACGAACTAGCTAACCATCTAACTAGTTAAATCGCTATCTAGGTAACCTGCAAAGCAACCAACAAACCAACCAAAAAACCAACCAGACAACCAACCAGACAACCTATCAACCAACCAACCAATCAACCAGCCAACCAATCAACCAACCAACCAACCAACAAACAAACCAACCAACTAGCCAACAAACCAAGCAATCAACCAATCAATCAGCCAACCAAAAAACCAACCAATCAACCAACCAGCCACCCAGACAACCAACCAAACAATCAACCAACCAACCAACCAACAAACCAACCAACCAACCAACCAACCAGACAACCAAACAACTGACTAACTGACTAACTAACTAACTAACTAAGCAAAAAAACTGACTACGGAACAAACAACAAGCTAATTATTTTTGTCCCGATATTTGTACAATCGACCTCAAATCATACTATTTCATATATTTTACTAATTCCAAGGAGGCTATACCACACACAGACACGCACGCACGCACGCACGCACACACACAGATGACAATATTTACACAACTGCATACACACGGGGATTGGATGAAAAAAACACTCGAGCGCTTATCCCATTATCCTCGATGTAAAAGAA
>CM060317.1:94898-99898 GCA_030674155.1 Stramonita haemastoma
GAAGAAGAAGAAGAAAACAACAAACAACAACAACAACAACAACAACAACAACAACAACAACAACAACAATAACAACATATAAAAGAAGTGTGGCTGTCACAACTGATTAACATTTGGGAAAAAATGTTTTACGATTTAAGGTGATTCTATAAGAAATGTTGTGACGAAAACAAATGGCTTTGCACCTTTACATTGTAACACGGCTGCACTAGATACATTTTATCATCTTCTTAGAACTTCCCGGTTCTTGCAATGGAAAAAAACAAAACACGTCAGAAAGTTTGAATTGCAGAGAACACGCAGCATCTGATCTATAGCTTTTGTTCAAAAAAGAAAACCTTACCTAGAATCGATGCCTTTTTCATGCCTTTATCCACATTTCTATTACAGATGTACCGCCTCGTTCAGTGAGTGTGGAGAATATTACCTGATATAAGTTTTATTCCTTTCACTTCAGACAAACTTCATACTCCTTATCTATTTGGTTAAAAACATACATTTGACACGACTGTATATCGACTTTTCCCTTTGGCAATGCTAGTCTCAAAATTTGGTTGAGTAACTGATTGCACGAACGTAGATTGTTAATAAGTAAGTATCCTTTGAGAACAGGATAGCCCAAAGTAGGACTTCAAATTAAGCTGAATAAATTGCAAGAGTACATTTTGAGCTGGGGTTTAAGGATAAACAAATCAAAAACAAAGGTAATAATCTTTACGAGATCACCTTCTAAAATTCCAATTCATTTTAAATGTGGAGAACATGTAATTGAAACAGTAGAAACATATAAATATCTAGGTGTCATTTTTCATCAGAATGGTAAGTTTCAAGCAACTCAAGAACATTTAGTAAAACAAAGCAACAAAGCATTCTACGCCTTTAAAAGAGCAGTTCATGGACAGAATTTAAAGACTACTATAATAATGCGTTTATTTGACTCACTAATAACCCTGTTTTAACTTATGGAGTAGAAGTTTGGTTTCCTTTTTGTTTTCATGGGGAAACAGAATTTCATATTGATGAATTGTTTAAGACATGCTTATCAACTCAGTTTCTGTATGAACATTTTCATATTAAATTTTGTAAACAAATACTGGGATTTCATAAAAAAAGCATTAGCACTACCCACTTTAGGTGAATTGGGAAGATATCCACTGACCCTTAAAATCATATTCCAGATAGTATCCTTTTGGATTCATTTGATAGAATCAAAACCAGACTCTTATATTAGAATAGTATACGATAATTTGTATCAGAAGAATACGTATGATAAATGGATCAATACGGTAAAAAATATTCTTCACACAATTGGATTTAAACATGTGTGGAAAAACCAAAATACTCTTGATGTACATCGGTTAAGCTATGCTGTTCAAAGAAAGCTTGAGGCTATGTATAAAACATTCTGGATCTACCAGAAGAAACAGTATGCAAAGCTAAAATTTTATGATTTTGCTACCAAAGAGTACAGAATGGAACCATATTTAATAAACTATGCAAACAAAACCCATAAAAATACCTTTTGTAAATTTTGCATAAGTTGTCACAGTTTAATGATAGAGAAAGGGAGGCACCAAAATATGCCCAGAGAGGACAGAAAATGTAAAAACTGTGACAAAATAGAAGACGAATTTCATTTACTCGATGAATGTGTCTTATATGATGAACTTAGAAACAATTTGTTACTAAAGATTAAAACAAGAGACAAAGAATGTAAACAATGTATAGATAAGTTAAGTGACTTAATCACAGTTGATATCTACCAAGCAGATATCATTAGATATGTGAATGAATGTATGGAGAAACAAGACAAAGCAAAGTAGAATGCAACATGTTTTTAGTGGACATCATTTGGGCAGAAAGATAATTAAAACTGATGTTTGTTTTATTGTGTCAAATAGGTCTGCATGACTTAAATGGCAATAAATATTCTGAATCTGAATATGAATCTGAATCTGAATCTGAATCTCACACACACACACACACACACACACACACACACACACACACACACACACACACACACACACACACACACCACACACACACACATGGCTTGTTGAAAAAAAAAGTCTAGTCCTTACTCGATGTACCATCTGGAAAAAAACTGGGTTTTTTACTTTGACAAAAGAAACAAACAAAAATCCCCTTTCACACACACACACACACACACACACACACACACACACACACACACACACACACACACACACACACACACACACACACACAAACATCTCTCACACACACAAACATCTCTCCACACACACACACACACACACACACACACACACACACACACACACACCACACACACACACACTCTACCACACACAACACACCACACCAACACACACAACACACACACACACACACACACACCACACACACACACACAGCGCACACACACACCACACACACACACAACACTACACACACACACACACACACACACTTTCTCGTTGTTAGTTTACCATTTGCACTGAGCCACCCGCACTAACTTTTTTTCAATTAACAAGAACTGGGGTCTCCAATAAGTGTTGTCCCACAATTCAGACATCCACTTGCTGAGAAAACCTCCCCCTCCCCCCTTCCTACCCCCATCCTCCCTCTCTCTGCCATTCCTGACCCTCAAACCAATCACTTTGTCTGCCACCCTTTTTTACGTTCGCCAGAAAACGGCGAAATTCTGGGACTGGCAAATAACGAGTTATTGGCAAACAGGGGGGTTGCCAGGTGAATGATGGCAAACTGAACTCAGCTGGTTTATACCCTGGTATGCCAGGGAGTGCGTGAGACTCCAGACATCGACTGTGGCCCTGTGTAAAGTGGCTACATTTATTTTGAAGGGGAGGTGTGTGTGGCCTAGCAAAGTATAAGATCTTCGACACGTACAGTTGATCATTTTTTTTATATTGAATCTTTGATAAGTCATTTTAACAATGATTGAGAAGTTGGTACCTGCACTTGTTTTTCTTTCAATACTTTTTCCTCAATAGTACAATTGATCCTCTGAGTGTTGATTAAAACGCTGATATGTTTTTGTTGTTGTTTTAGATGATCAGATTAGCTTTTGAATGTAGGGGATACATATTGTAGGGATAAGCCTTGAGAAAAAGATTTCCAAAAGATCTTTAGAGATCGTTTCTTTGATGAGCTAGTAATACTTAATTAGCTGTCAAAGGGATTTGAATACAAAGTCTAAGACTTGATAAAATTTTAATGTATGACACAAAATGCTGGTTTTTTGCTTTCGGTTTTGTTTTTGTTTCGTTTCTCGGCTGGAGCTCTTAGGTTCATCAATGGTGAGATTTATGGGTATGCGACCGTTATCATCCGCCCTCATTTAAGGTAGATACATTCAGAATTGGGGAAAGTACTGGTTCAACCACTAGGACGTTGTGACCTTTCACCTCTGAAAACAAAAAACTAATTAGAAGAGAGACAGCAATAACACTACCGAGAAGTATCATCGTGAACAATAACACAGACACAGACACAGACACAGACACACACACACACGCACACACACACACACACACACACACACACACACACACACACACACACACACACACACACACACACACACACACACACACACACACACACACTTCAGAACATAATTATTTTTTCCACTTCCCATTTTTTTTAATCTGCAAACATGGAAATCCACAATTTGCTAGCGTTCATCAAATACACTGTCCTTACTTCCTTTCCCCTTCTGTTAGCAGGCAGTATAAAGTTCTACACGCTGTTTCTTCTCTTAATCCAGACATCTATGGTTCGTAAAAAAAGAAACTAATACCTTTCTGACAGGCGTGACCCACGTAGCAATGAGTGCATGTGTCTGCTGCCGTTTGATGTCCACCATAGGACGTGAAGTTCTGGGGTGGATAGAGAAACAGTTACTGGACAAACGGGGCTGTTACTGGATGGTTGTTACATGGAGAGATAGAGTTTGCTTGTTTGAACACCAGACATGTAAAAGAAAGGGGGAAAAGTGTGCTATATTCTATACTATACAGACCTGTGCAGAAATATGTAGGCATATTTTTAACTTGTAAGATAAACAATTGCTAGGAACGAGTGCAGTACAGAATTTTCAGCAGATGCACACGCTCTTCTATATGTTTTTTGGTGTGTTTGGTTCAGACACACACACACACACACACACACACACACACACACACACACACACACACACATATATATATATATATATATATATATATATATATATAATATATAATATATATATATATATATATATATATCTGTGTGTGTATACATCTTAATATAGATGTACATTCTATACAATATATAATTATACATATATCGTTCACCAGTTTGGTATGTTTGTTTCTTTGACTTGCTCGTGTACTTGTATTTGTATGCATAAAAAGTGTCTGCATAACAATCAAATCTTTGCTTATTACAGGATAGGGTTAGGAAGAAGCCCATAGCTTGGTGACTTTCCTCTATATTGTGTCGTTGTTTGATAAAATGGCCATTAAAAAAAGTCTGTTTAAACCAACAGAGAAAGAGATTTGAAACATATTGATGATACTGTTTCCAGCACAGTTTTGAGGCAAAAGTTACCGCTGTATCTGCAAAAAGTAAGGACACCGAAACTAAGTCATGAAGAGAGAGCACAGATTGTGATGGTACACAGTGTCTCTTAGGTGACTGTTTCAATAAAAAGAGCGGATTTCTGAATCTCCATCCCCGCATCCCTTTTTTTCAGACAAGGATATAAGTGTGAACACACACACACTCACACACGCACGCACGCACGCACATACACACACGCACACACACACAGCGCACGTAAGCACGCGTGACCAATGGCGCACTTTTTATGCTTGAACATATTCTAATGCAAATGAAGTCAAAGTAGGAGAAAAAGAGTACAGCAAATATCCCCATCCCCCTAAAAAGATAGAGAAAAGGTTAAAAAAAAAATTCTCTGAAGAAACGTGCATCTGTGTCAATATATT
>CM060317.1:104898-119898 GCA_030674155.1 Stramonita haemastoma
ACACCACACACAACACACACACACACACACACACACACACACACACACACACACACACACACACACATGCACATACATGCACATAAACGCGCGCGAGTGCGTGAGCATGCATACACATGATTAAATACACACATCTGTCCTTGTTCTACATTGGACGAAACAGAAAGAAAACGGTAAACTAAACAAATTAGGAATAATAATGTCAAGCAAACTATCCTCCTATATGGCTGTGAATCATGGACTCTGACAGCAGAGTTAGAGAGGAGAATCCAAGCATTCGAGAACAAGTGCCACAGAAGACTCCTCAGAATATCATACAAAGAACACAAGACCAATAACTATGTGAAAGAAGAAATCAAAAAGCGTGTGGGCCCCCAAGAGCCTTTGCTCTCCACCATAAAGAGGAGAAAGCTGATGTGGTTTGGTCACACCACAAGACACAACACCCTAGCAAAAACCATCCTGCAAGGAACAGTCGAGGGCAAGAGAAGAAGAGGCCGCCAAAAGAAATCATGGGTTGACAACATCAAAGACTGGACCGCCCAACCCCTGCAACATCTCCTACTAGCCACACAGGATCGTGAAGCATGGAAAAAGATCGCTGTTGCGTCTTCTCTCATGTCCCCCCTACGTCCTTTGGGACATGGGACTGAGTGAGTGAGTGAGTAAACTTGGATTTATTTTAAACACAATAGTCCCAAATTAGATAAAAACCATAATGCTATCAAATTAGATTGCTTTGACAGCTGATAACACTCATGCACACTTTAAACACGGTCGTGACATTAAAATTATTCTGGTGTTTTTTTACCAGACACTATAGGAAAACTAAACTATGTCTGTCTGTCTGTCTTTCTGTTGTGTGTGTGTGTGTGTGTGTGTGTGTGTGTGTGTGTGTGTGTGTGTGTGTGTGTGTGTGTGTGTGTGTGTGTGTGTGCTTGCACGCGCGTGTGTTCGATGCAGCGATCTTTTGGATGAGACTATAAACCGAGGCCCCATGTGCGAACGCACGCAGAACATCTTGCGCACACGTTAAATCCTATTCCGCTTTTCGTAAGAGTGGGCCATTGTGTGCTCGTGCGAACAGGCAACAAAATTTACAAAACTACATGCACATGGGGACTGGATGTAAAATAAAAAAGCACAAATGTACTTATTCCATTGTCCTTAATATATATATTTTTTTTTAAAGAAAGAATATTTGGTATATTCTGCATTACTTCGCGAGTTTCTTACCACTACATTGTAAGTTTCTCTTTGCTTTCTTATGTGTAGTTCTATAAACACACACACACACACACACACACACACACACACACACACACACACACACACATCAGGAATAATGATTGTTTTCCAAGGGTTCAAGACGGGCACTCAAGTAAATCTTTTCATGAGGCCATGCACCAAATAGTGGCTACATTCAACGCACCTCTCCAGTAAAAACAGAGAAAGAAACAGATGGATCGCGACAGATAAACAAACGTCAATTTATCAAGCAATCTGCTGGACACCTTATTTGCTTATAAAATGTTTGTTTTGGTTCGTGCGAGTGCACAAGACTCAAGAAAAATGCGAAAAACATGATGGCCTAAATATCTTTGGTGCCAGATTTGTTTTTAGTTATGCAATCTGTGTTCAATGTAATATTATTTACCTGTGTTTCCTTTCGTGGACAGTTTTAGTCATACTGTGACTTAATCACAGTTTCTTCCGAAAGTAAACCCATAGGTCAAAATCAAGAGTAATAGGAATCTTATTTATTTTTATATTTATTCTTTTTTTTTCGAGGATAATGGAATGAGTTACCGTGTGCTTTTCATACATCTAGTCCCCGTGCGTATGCAGTTTTTAAATGTTGTCATTCATTTCTCACTGGCACACAATGGCCTACTCTTCCGAAACGTGGAACGGATTTCAACGTGTGCACAAGATGTTCTGTGTGCGTTTGCAAACGGGACCTCAATTTATAGCCTCATCCGAAAAGAATCTTAAGACCAGAGCATATTTGAAACGATTCCTCAATATGTTTGAAAGAAAGATATGCCTTCAATTGATTGAAATTCATGCAATTTGTCGTTAAAATAATACACTCTCTCATGCCTGCTTTGTTTATTATGACCTCTGTGAGAACAATACTTGAAAAGGTCACTGGAATTAGTGCTTTTCACAAGTTCTGGCAACTAGCAGAAAGAATGAAATATTGTTATCAAACAAGGAAGCTGACACTTCTAAAGGAAAATCATATAATTATGCAAATAAATTATCTTTTATTTTGAACATGTTTACTTGCAGGAAAGCACATAATTTTCCCACCAGATGATTTTCAGAAGAGTATTCTTTCTGCTTTTCTCGTAATTATCCAAGCATCGAAGCTCTACACAAGAGTTGTCCCCCCTACTCAGACGTTCATTGGTTGAGATAAACTAATCCCCCTCTGACGTATGTCAACCACGAACCAATCAGGTTGTCTGCTGTCTGTTTACCTTCTCCAGAAGACGTGCAGATCTAGGGTAAAGAGACAATGGATGCTTTGAAAGAGGTGGGGTTACTGAGGGAATCGGGGAGAGCTGAGGGATTTTAGGTTTGAAGTGGGGGCATAAAAAGGCTGATGGGTCAGTCTGGTTTCTCTTCAATTAAAGAGAGCCTCTTTTGCTTAAGGGTGAGGCCGGCTCTTCAAGGAGGTTAAAGACAGGGTCACGCTGGGTGCATTGCTTTGTTTGGGAAAGCTTTGTGTAGGGCTTCCCTGACTCAGGATTTTGATTGTTGATAGTATCACTGGTTAAAATCATACAAACACACACTCTCAGACTAAAACACCAACACGAACACACACACACACACACACACACACACACACACACACACACACACACACACACACACACACACACACTGAATCATAAACATACTCACAGACACACAGACACAACACAGACATTCACACCCAAACACACACATTGACTTTGACTTTCACACACACAACGCACACACGCACGCACACACACACACACGCACACACACACACACACACACACACACACACACATACACACACACACACACACACACACACACACACACACACACACACACACACACACACACACACACACACACACCACACACACACGCACAATAACATTAACACACACATGCGCACGCGCATACGAGAGAGAGCGCGAGAGTAAGAGAGTGAGAGAGCGAGAGAGAGAGAGAGAGAGAGAGAGAGAGAGAGAGAGAGAGAGAGAGAGAGAGAGAGAGAGAGAGAGAGAGAGAGAGAGAGAGAGAGAGAGAGAGAGAGAGAGAGAGAGAGAGAGAGAGAGAGAGAGAGAGAGAGAGAGAGAGAGAAGAGAGAGAGAGAGAGAGAGCATGTTAGAGTTGTGTTTTCCTTTGACAATTTGTACATTATAGTTAAACCTTAGGAAGCGTGTGTTTGTGTCAAAGCTTAATCTTATCAAGTAAGAAATATAACTCAACACGATGATTCTTATCAAATTAAAAATGTTTTCAAATACCATTCTGATGACTTCTTTTGCATATTTTGCCATCGTGACACCTATGTCATCTCGGTCTTGACAAGAACCTTTAAGACTAATTATGTTTTAAAAGTCCTCTTTTAACAAATGCACGCGCACGCGCGCCTCTGTGTGTGGTGTGTGTGTGTGTGTGCTGTGTGTGTGTGTGTGTGTGTAGTGTGTGTGTGTGTGTGTGTGTGTGTGTGTGTGTGTGTGTGTGTGTGTGTTTGGAGAGAGAGAGAGAGAAGAGAGAGAGAGAGAGAGAGAGAGAGAGAGAGAGAGAGAGAGAGAGAGAGAGAGAGAGAGAGAGAGAGAGAGAGAGAGAGAGAAGCTTATCAAATTAATAATCAGCCTCGAACGTTTTTCACTTTTTAATTCTTTCTGTTAGTACGTGAGGACTTGTAACAGCTCTCAGGTCACGATTATTGCCCAAAAAACTCGATCTGCGTGGAGTTAATAATGACGACATCGCTTCTATAGAATTCTCATATTCATCTATTTTGCTTGTTATCTTTCCCCAGTTAGCGTAATTTTTCTTCATTATTCTTTGCAAAGCCTTTTCGTATCACATTCGGCAAAACTCGCAAATGCTGTTATCTTTGAACATTTTGAACAATGGAAACAAATAAAAGCAGGTAGTTAATTGTAACTTGTTGATAATGATAAACTCATAAATAAAATGTATCATTAAAACTATTTGACCCCCCCCCCTTTTTTTTTTTTTTTTACTACTCCTTAGCGTAATTTTTCGTATGCAACCGTTTTTGCCTGCCAGGAAGGTAAATGCACTCAGATTGCGTGGATGTGTTGGGTATGTTCGTGTTTCCATAACCCACAAAACTCTAACATAAATTACCAGATCTTGCACATGCATATAATTTTTTTTTAATTTTCTGCATGTATATGACTATACACGAGGAAACGTATATCAGATCTGCATTTGGTTGACCTGGGATATCGTAAAATCCCACCTTAATTCACCACACACCGCTGAGATTAGAACCCACAACTTCTTGTACCCACGAGATTGAAGTCGTACGGTCTTGACCACTCGGCTATAGCGTCTGTCGACAGACTCCTTGCATTCCATCAGTCATGATTTCAGCTACAAGGAACATCAACTCTTGTCCATCCCAGTTTAGGTGTTGAAGCCCTTTGACAGAGTCACACTCAGTGGTCATAGCAGAGATTTTTTTAATTATCGTTTTTCTCTCATGTTTTGCAGTCTGCATATGGCATTGTGCGCAAAGAGATAAAATAGGGCGAAGAGATAAAATTTAGGACGTTAGAATCCGGGCGTGCAAAAATATTCAAAAATGGGTTCATGTTGTGTGTTGTGTGTGTTGGTGTGTGTGTGTGTGTGTGTGTGTGTGTTGTGTGTGTGTGTGTGTGTGTGTGTGTGTGTGTTTGTGTGTGTGTGTGTGTGTGTGTGTGTTTGTCTGTGTGTCTGTGTGTGTGTCTGTGTGAAGATATTACAAACACTACATAAATTTGAAAGTCACAGGTCTCTTGGAGACTTATGGAAATACTGTTTGTAAATGAAAGATCTCTTGGAGACACGTGGGGATGCAGTTTTTAAATCAAACATCTCTTAAAGAACACTAGAGATGCGCTCTTTAAATGAAACATTTCTTGGATACCCCTTGGAGAAGCTGTTTATAAAACATAGATCTCTTTGGATTCCTAGAGATACTGTTTATAAGCTAAATATCTATCAGGGATTCCTATAGATGGGATGTATCAATCAGACCTCTCCTGGGGAGGCATGGGGGGAAAACTTCGCGTGCATGAATAAAAGGGGGCATACTCCGAACATGTTTTATATTCAATAGTTTCTCCTTTTCCTTTTCTTCTTCTTTCTTGTTTTTTTTTTTTGATTGGTTGACTTTCTTTTGGTTTAAATTCTGACTCTCTAATGTGGGAGACATTTTCAATGTTTGATCCTCTCTCTCCCGGTCCCCCTTCTATCGTCTGCACTGATTAAGGACAGAAATAAAGTAGGAAAGAAGGGGATGGACAGATTAAGAAAGAGAAGAAGGATGGACAGAATATAAAAAAAAAGACGGCAGGAAAGAAAACCAAAAGACAAACACAAGAGAGAGACTGTTAAGAAATCTGAAGAAAAACAGATGGGAAAAGGAAAGTACCACAGAAGAAAAATGGGGAAGAGTACAAGACAAATATAGCAAAAAATAAAAACTGAAATAAATGCATGAGAAAGCAAAGACAAAGAAAAGAAAAATAAAATAATAGAGACGTTGTTAATCAAAGACATATATTTTAGAAAAAAAAAACTACAAAGAGTAAAAAACCCAAACGGGAAGAAGAAAAGAGAAAAGCAGAGAATGGAAGAAAGAAAAGATAACGGATAAAAAGAGAAAGAATTATGATGATACACTTGGGTGCAGAATCTGGATTTATTGTAAAACATTTGTCAAGCTAAAGCCAGTGCTAAGAATACTAGCAAAGCCCACAAGCAGAATGTTCATTTAAGAATGTGTAAGGCTCATTGAAGCTTAGAACACAAATGGAGAAAAATGAGTTTGAGAACATCCTGAATGTACACAAACGTACACACAGACATACAGACAAGCCAGCCAATAAGCAAACATTTTTTAATTCTATTTCTTCCTTTTTCTATTATTTCGAGGATAAGGGAATAAACCTTTATGTGCCTTTTACAGCCCGTCCCCGTTGTACGTGTCATTTTGTAAATTTTGTCATCCGTTCCCATCAAACACACTGCCCTGCTCTTCTGGAATACAGAACAAGTTTAAACTTGTGCGCAAGATGTACGCAATACGCCTATATTCATGCACTGCTATGTGCCACGACTGTTTGCGTGTTATCAGTCTTTCTGTAAGTATGTGCCAGTATTCTTTAGTTTGAAAAGGAATAGTACTAGTAGCAGTTGCTGAGGCAGATGCGGATGAAAGATAGCCTGCTCTCTTGGCACTAAGGTTTTTAGTGTGTGTGTTTGTTTTTTACAGAGTGGACTCTGGCTCTATTTCATTCATCTCCCAGGAGGTCACGAAACTAGGAAGCTCTGTTGAATAAACTGTCGTGTATTCCTTTTCAGATATTACGCTGTTGGGCAAACAGATTGGAGATTGGCAAATATTTGTCAAACCTGCTTTCAGGGTCGATTATGTGTGTCGTTTTCAATGTATGGTATGTGAGTTTTTACTTTAAAAGGGGGGGAGGGGGGGGGGGTGGGGTGCGTGCGTGCGTGCGTGTGTGTGTGTTTGTGTTTGTAGGGGGGGGGGGGGTGGTGTTTGTGTGTGTGTGTGTGTGTGTGTGTGTGTGTGTGTGTGTGTGTGTGTGTGTGTGTGTGTGTGTGTGTGTGTGTTTGAAGTCATAACAGACTTCCCAGTATGACATGTCGGCTTAAGTGCCTGGAAAAAGCGTTTCTGAAGTAAAGAGCTAACCTTTCTCCCATGTATATTATTATTATTTTTACTTATGAGCATTCTTTTTCGCACACACAGCTTTTCCAAGATGAAAAGACTTCTTGTTAAGTCCAAGGAATGCTAAGTACTTATTAAACATGACATCTTGGTTTACGCTTCATCTGAATGACTAGTACCCATACCAGTACCGGGAGACGGGATAGCCTAGTGGTCAGAACATTGTGCTCGCAATTTGACGACCCAGGTTCGATTCCCGTTCGAGGGGATATTTACTCTGGAGTTAACATCAGTGCTGACTCCACTCTCTCCAAAAGTCCTTCGGATGAGACTATAAGCCGAGGCCCCGTGTGCGAACTCTCGCAGAACATCTTGGGCACACGTTAAAAACCTGTTCCACTTTTCGTAAGAGTAGGCCATTGTATGCCGTTGGGAACAGATGACAAGATTTACAAAACTGCATGCACACAGGGGCTGGATGTAAAAAACAACAACACACAAATGCTTATTCCATTATCCTCAATATCAAAGAATATGAAAGAATATAAAAAAATAAAGAAAACACTACTAAGCGTTATAGAGTGGGAAACAAATATCTAGTTTAAAAGTAGGTTCAAACAAGCAATCTCTTGCTTTTTAACAAAAAATACATCAACTTCTTGTGCATCAAGCCATCAGCTGCAAGTTTTTATTTTCTGTTAACTCATTTTGCCCATGCTTTCTGACAGCTCTGCAAATTGCCGATTCCTCGAACAGATTTGGTTAATTTGTAAGGAAATAAAAACTGAGAAAAAAAAACTAAAACAAAATTCAAAGATAAAATGATATGCGCCAGAGGTCAAACGTTATTAGGTCTTTCATTATCTTGCTAATTTCAACGCTTATGTTTTGTATTACGTTTCTTTAAGCATGAGTATATAATTATGTAAACAGGAAATATCTGACAAAGGGGATTCTCTTGGCTAATGTCTAATTGAATAGACCTGGATAGACTTAAGGCATGTGACCTGTCAGAGAAGAGGCGTGATTAAAAGTGGCTTCATCTGATAACGATTATGCTTGACAAATGCATTTAGTCTGATATTTTTTCGTTCTATATTGGAATAAATCTTTTCATTTGTGGAAATATTCTTTTCTATTACAAATGTTTTCTAATGTTATTTCCTCACTCTTTCTTTAAGTGCTTGTTCGTAATTGTGTATAAAAAAAAGTTTGACTTCATTCTAAATGGATCCAGGAAGTCTCGGAAATAAATTTTGTCATTTTCTGTCAAGTTATGGATTTTAATGTTGTCTTTTTGGGGGTCTGTAAAGGCTTGGGTGTAAATGTTGTCTTTTTGGGTCTGCGACTGCATAGATTAAAAAAAGTTGTCTTTTGGGGGTCTGTGAAAAGCATGCATTTAATTGTTGTATTTTGGAGTCAATGAACTTGTGATCTTAATAGTAGGCAGTAGCATCTTTTAAAACAAAGAACATTTCATGATCTTCTGGGTCAACTTATAATGTAAACCAGCTACAAATTTACAAAACTGCATACATACGGGACTGGATGTAAAAAAGCACATCAGTGCTTATTCCATTATCCTCGAACTAAAAAAAAGAATAAATAAAAACGCGTTGGCACATACACGCAGGCAGAAGATCAAAATATGCACTTTAGAGAGTAGGTAAGGTAAGTCGTGTCTATGATGGGTAGGTAATGAAAAAAGACACCTAGCATGCGCCCTGCACCTGGAGAGGGATGGGCTCCACCTTAGCATGAAATAGTGTCATACTGGGCCCCGACTTTTCCTCAGAGATTTCCTTAAGAAGAGTGAGGATTGGTTTCTCTACTTGTTTACTTATGTTATCATTTATTTGTTTTTACACAACATTTATCCAAAATGTGTACTTGCTGTATCACAGTGACTGCTACATGTGAAGAATAAGCTAGCGTGCACAACCTTTTTGACCGCAAAGTATCAACTACGCAACGCCGAAACATCATCATCATTGTCATCAACAACCACAACGACATAAAGCAGCAACTACACCAACATTAAATAACATGCTAGAAGTCTTTCGGATGAGACTGTAAACCAAGGCTCCGTGTGTAAACGCATGCAGAACATCCTGCGCACACGTTAAATCCTGTTCCGCTTCTCGTCACAGTAGGCCATTGTGTGCCAGTGGGAACATATGACAGGATTTACAAAACTGCATACACACGAGGACTGGATGGAAAAAAAGCACATGGGTGCTTATTCCATTATCCTCGAAATAAAAGAGTAAATAAACAAATAAATAAATATTTTTTTCGTATAAGAAGACTTGCTGTTTTATTGTCTTTTTACCACAGCCAACCTGCACACAGGTTACCAGGCTGGAATAATGCAGGCACTTCCGAAAGAAGAGAGGATAGGTCGCTCTGCGTACGTGATTTTAATCCATGTGCAGCCTTTCACAGAACTCGTTAATGTGTCAAAGAAACAGAACACAAATTGCAGTAACGTGAGATATGATTGAAAAACAAACACCGAGATGTTTTGTCTGCATCCTCCAAGCTGCAGTGTCACATAAACTTGTTCTGCGTAGTTCAAGGTTTTTTTTCTATTTAAAATGGTTGTTTTCAAAAGCTGTCAGACAGAACAGATAACTAGAACAGAACATACATTGAAAGTGCAAAAGTTTTGAATTGGGGGAAACAAACTCCATTCGTTCAGCTTGATGCGTTTAGAAAGAGCTAGCTTTGCTAAAAAAAAAACTAAAGTGGTAAAGTGCAAACACGATTTTTCTCAGATTTCTCTACTAGCATTGTGTGCTAATTATTTATCTTATGTGTAACGTGATGTTTTCTGCTTTTATTTTCAAATATATTGTGCCTTCGAGGACACTAAACAAACAAAATCTCTTTAGCAAATCTCTTTAGCAATTGTTGAAAACTTATTTTCTATGCTGTTCTTACTTGATTCAAAGATACGTTCATCTATTTGGAGAAAGAGTCTAATTTTGCATGCTATATTGCACACTATACTCTTGTCTATATTCTTTACCTCACCCCCCTACAAGTAATAGGAGTGAAACTGTGTGGGCTGCCGTTTAGCATTCTCTCTCTCTCTCCTCTCCTCTCTCTCTCTCCTCTCTCTCTCTCTCTCTCTCTCTCTCTCTCTCTCTCTCTCTCTCTCTCTCTCTGGGCTCTTGAGTTTTCTCTTGTTGTGTCTTTCTTTTCAGCCAAAATGCTCTATGTTTATCTTAACCCGTTTCAAACTCCCTTTCTCCAGCCACCAGGCTTTGAACCCTCACAGGGGAGGCCCCTTTGACAGTGTTTTTCTCCTGGAGGTAAACATCACTGTTGACTCCCACCTCCAGCCCCCCCCCCCCCAAAAAAAAAAATAAAATAAAATTCCTTCAGATGACACGGTAAATCGAGGCCCTGTATGCGAACTCGCGCGAAACATCATGTGCACATGTTAAAACCTGTTTTTACTTTTCGGAAGTGTAAGCCGTTCCGTGCCAGTAAGGATGCATGACCAAATTAAAAATGATGCAACGGTTGCGCGCTGGTGCTGGTGTTTAGGGGATGTGGAATATTGCTACCCTAATTACGGTAAAACTTCTTGTATACGCAAACATCTCGCTATTGGTGAATTTCGGAGCTACTGGTGAGGAATGATAAGAATCGAAACTTTTCCGTCATTTTCCCAAGTTTTCTGTTAAAATATTACACAAGTCAGCATTTCATTATTGCAATGAAATGGATTTGTCTTGGTAACTATTTCTCTGCAACTGCTCTCTGGCCATATATTGATATGCAGGATCTTGTATTGTGTGCCATATTCAGTCAGTTCTCTGAGTGAATTTCAGGCTGTTTCCCCAAGAAAGAGCTCGTCGCCACAAGAGTAGCGCCATTCGTTATTCATATTTCTTTATTTTTCCTTTTTCCTCTCTGCGTATGAACTTGATTTCTTTATGAGACTAGGTTTTTCTACAGTTTTGCTAGAGACAGCTCCCCTACTGCCATAGGAATTTTTTGCGTGCGGTAAATATGTTTCAGTATGGGACATTGGTTTGTTGTCTCATCTGAAAAACAAGCACCCAGACCACCACTGAAGTTGAGATAGATAGGGAGAAAGTTTAAGTTTATGCAGGGATCGAACTTGCGCTTCCCATTTTCTTGGCGGACGTCTTACCCTTAAACTTCTGACCCCCCCCCCCCCCCCCCCCCACAACTTCACACGTGGATTCTTTTTTCGATCCTCGACAAGAGCTCCCAGGTTTACCAATAGCGAGATTTTCCGTACAAAGCCGTTTATCCACCATTAAAGTAAACGCATTGCAACTTCGGATATGATACCTAAACACAATACATGTGTTTCTGTGGGTTTTTTTATATCCCTTGCTACAATGTGCAATAGCTAATTCTTCCTAAGGTTAGAACATGCTTCAACAAAAGTGCAAGATGTTCTGTGTGTATTTGCACCCTGGATCGTGGTTTAGAGTCTCATCCGAAAGTTCGCGGGAGTGGACTTGGTGCTGATGCTAACTCAAAGGGAAAAGTGTTCTCGAATGCGGACCGTCACATTATGAGCGCAGCGTTATAACCACAAAGCTGTCCCTCGTGTAGCTATGAATGGACAAACATAAGTAGAAAAGTATTTGGCAATAGTTAAAATCAGAGTATAATTCGATGATTGACGTCTTGGACAGGAAAAAAATCAAACAAAAAGAAAAAAAAATGCGTCCATGCTAATTCATCTATATCTGTCAAAGTGCAATTTGGGGAAATACAACAACAAATTTGTGTGTATGTATGTGTGTGCGTGCGTGTGTGTGTGTTTGTGTGTGTACGTGTGTGAGTGTATGTGTGTGTGTGTGTGTGTGTGTGTGTGTGTGTGTGTGTGTGTGTGTGTGTGTGTGTGTGTGTGTGTGTGCACGCGCGTGTGTGTGTGTGTGTTTGTGCGTGCGAGTGTATGTATGTATGTTTGTGCCTGTGTGTGCGCGCACGCGCTCGCACAGGTGTGTGCGTGAGCGCACGCACAATCATGTTACGTATGTATATATACAAACACATGCACGGGCAAGGATGCACTATTGTGACTGCGTGAGTGTCTCTGTGCACACACATGTACGTGGGGGGCATGTGGGAACACAGGAAGCTTCATCTCCGATTACTGTTTTCCCCTCTCTGCCACTGTTGACTGGCCAAATACCTCTCTCTATCTTCCTCTGTCTGTCTGTCTGTCAGTCTGTTTGTCTGTCTCTCTCTCTGTGTTTATCGTCCACTTTTCCTTACACGACAGCACCATTTTCAAAAAAAGGTAGGGAGAAAATCCACGGTTGTGACAAGATTGGTTCCTCCTATTTTTGGTTTGATTTCAGTTTTGTAAAGAGGGTTCTTTCTTTTACTGGTGTTTTTGTCTCATCTCAAATTTTGTGGAATATTCTATGAAATTTGTAGAACTACTAGATTGCCGGAAATTTCCTTTTTTATACCACTTTATGTCACAGCAGAGTTCTCTGCGTGAAATTCAGGCTGCTTTCCCCGGGGAGAGCTCGTCGCAATAAGTGCAGCGCCTACCCATGTAGGTAAATAGCCTTTTATCAAGTCATTTTTGTTCTTTGCTCCCACTTCTCTTTCTCTAAGTCACTGAAATTGAACTAACAAGTTGACGCCCTAAACTCGTAATCTGTTTGCATGGTTCCATGTTTGATTTAGCTTTTTTCAGGGTTTGTGTCTTGATAAATTGTTTTGTGTCTGTTTTTGGAAAAGATTTTGTTCCACTTAAATCTGATGTTTTCTGTTTCTCTGTCTTGCTGTCTTCCTCGGTAAACAAGATATAATTATCAGACATACTGGTGATTTCACAAGAAAATAGGACACCAGACCCTTTCACGGTGCAGCATCGATACGAATAAAAGAAGGTATTCATTAAGAAACAAAATGCTTAAAAGTACCCTGTTTTGACAAAAATTCAAGCTAGCTTTATATTGGTAAACGACAAGTGTATGTAATGTGTATGGCAATATACACATCTTTTTAGGTATGTGTGCATGTGTGCACACGTGAATGTGTGGGTATGTGTGTGTGGGCGTGTGTGTGAGCGCGCGAGCGTGTGTGGGTGGGTGTACATTTGTACTTTTACTTTATATTTATGACTACCAGGGTTTGTTTGTAGATTTCCTTTCCTGCTCAGTAATTCCAAAATCTTTTTTTTTGTTGCATTTTTGGTGTACCTTTTATACATTTGTTTTCTAATTTGTGTGACGTTCAAGTCCTGCTATTCCCTCGCCGCTTATTTCAAAATACCCGCACCATCCTTACCCACATTTACTCTGTCACATACGCTGGACTGGAAGTGTACAGAGAACCTCCCAAAGTCAGGGTGCCAGCGACACCACCAGCCAGCGAAACCCTGCATTGCTGCAAGAACACGTAGTTAGCGTTCTGTGCTAACACATGCAGAACACCACCTGTTAGGCGATATCTATATCTCCCAAAGTATTTTGTAGTGTTATGTGGGGAATGGAGCGATAATTCTAAGTGTTCATGGACGAGTGTGCAGACACTGTCGCCCTCAAGATAAATACACCTTTTTTTTCGTTTTAGCCTTAACCATAAGCAAGTCATCGGTATATGATTGTCAATATAGCTGTAATCGATGTCTATCTATTGTCAATATAGCTGTAATCGATGTCTATCTATTGTCAATATAGCTGTAATCGATGTCTATCTATTGTCAATATAGCTGTAATTGATGTCTATCTATTGTCAATATAGCTGTAATTGATGTCTATCTATTGTCAATATAGCTGTAATAGATGTCTATCTATTGTCAATATAGCTGTAATCGATGTCTATCTATTGTCAATATAGCTGTAATTGATGTCTATCTATTGTCAATATAGCTGTAATCGATGTCTATCTATTGTCAATATAGCTGTAATCGATGTCTATCTATTGTCAATATAGCTGTAATTCATGTCTGTCTAATGGGATTTTGTTACTTCGTTTCCTCGTGACATAGTGACGGAGCTGTTGATCCCGTTACCAATATATTCATCCGAAGGACTCTCTGAGGAATGAAGTCGTTACTGTACAGATGTACAAAATTCCAGGGTAAAAATCCCCTATGTGGAATGCGACGATCGTGACTCAAACCAGCCCCTCAGATCACGACCACAGCGCTCTTAACACTACGCTAACCGGCCCTCATAACGTGATTACCGGTACAAAACTCCCAAAGCCTTCACCTCCATCCATAACCCTTTTTTTCAAATTCTTCCAGAAGCACACCGCCTGTTGTCCACCCCTACAGGTTGCCCCTTCACTTTCGCAGGACCAGGAATGGCTGAACGTGACTTTGGGGCCTGCAGGCTTCTTACCTTGCCGTTTTGCTTTCTTTCGGCGCATAAAGGGCATGTCAATAAAAGTTTTGTCGGAGGTAAACTTTGTGTAGGGTTACATAAATAACTTTGTGTGAATAAGAAATGAGTTCGCTAAACTTTCTGTAGGTATACAAGCAAGCTCATCTGCACACCTATTCATACTTGCACGCGCACATGTGTGCTTTTGCACAATATGTGCATGCATACACACACATACACTCACATACACACGCGCGCACTCGCACCTACAAACGCACGTACGCACGCACACACACAGGCACACACACATACCGCATTTTCATGCATAAATGATAAGCGTGTGCTTGTTCTCGCGCGCGCACACACACACACACACACACACACACACACACACACACACACACACACACACACACACGCACGCAAACACGCGCGAGCGCAGACACACACACACACACACACACACACACACACACACACACACACACACACACACACACGCACACACGCACGCAAACACGCGCGAGCGCAGACACACACACACACACACACACACACACACACACACACACACACACACACACACACACACACACACACACACACACACACACACAGGACGGGAAGAAAGACAAGAAGAACGTCCAGTTAGGGACCAGAGACGCATGTAACGACAGCACACACGGCCAACTGCTGCTGCTCCTAAGTAATTTGACAGCAAATGTTTGATAC
>CM060317.1:127398-134985 GCA_030674155.1 Stramonita haemastoma
TCAATGGCTGACACAGATGTCTACCTAAGTCATTAATTAAGTGATATTAAGTTTTCTGAGCTCTTTCACTATTTTTCCCATCTCACCAGCTTTAGTCATTAGCAGACGACTTAGTTTGACTTCTCTATTAACTTCTCAGGGAGTAATTAGATTCTGTGCTCTGGCGAGTTGAACCTGAAAGAGCACATCCTTTTCCAGGTTACAACATTGCAGTGTGGATGGTCATTCATAGCAGCAACTATCGCTGGCATCCTACACTACGAAATATGCGTGGTCTGTTGTGTCGTTAAGAGGCTGTTGTTGTAGAAACAGACATACTCCACGGAGAAAAGAACTCCTGCGCGGTCTGTAAACTTCCTCTGGAGACATTTCTTCTTTCCTTTCATTCCCCAGATGGGCTGCTAATACACAGACTGCAACTTGCAAAACAAACGATTCCAAATCTGACCATTCCTGTTGTCTCTGTGCGCGTGGAAAATAGAAAATCAACAGGTTCGCAGTTTCTTTACTACAATTCTTTTCGATGCTGTTTTCATGTGTGCTGATAGAAAACAATGTGCTGATAGAAAACAATGTGCTGAGCAGTTTAAAATAATCTTCCAGTTATGTGTAGACTGGGTTCATCCACTTGAACACCTTAATCTAGTTAGCGACAGGCAAAGCAGCCAACAAAACACAGTGGTCTCTTTTAGCATATGTATGCTTAAGATATCTGCCTATTGGAAACACTTGCTCATAAAACCAGTTCTTACGAGCACTGCTTGTTCTTCCTCAGAGTTTTACCCTTATGGAGTTTACTATAATGTTATAGTACTTATTTCATGGTTAGATCGGAGAAACCACCAGCACTGATTCCATTATGGGGTTGGGATAGCTCAGTGGTCAGAGCACTTGGTTTTCCCAAGTCAGTATAAAGTAGTATCGAGCACTGCTACCTAGTGTTTGTGCGCCTTGGCTTCAGTAAAGTCCCCCCAGTTTACCCAGCTGTAAATGGGTACCTGACCTTTTCAGAGACAGGGAAGGTAAAGCAGCGAGGGAGAGCCTGTCCACAAAATTACGCAGAACGTCTGGCGCACACGTTATAACCCATACTCTCTCTCTATCTCTCTCGCTCTCCGTCTCTTTCTCTGTCTGTCTGTCTGTCTGTCTGTCTGTCTGTCTGTCTGTCTGTCTGTCTGTCTGTCTGTCTGTCTGTCTGTCTGTCTGCTCCTCTCGTCTCTCTCTGCTCTCTCTCTCTCTCTCTCCTCCTCTCTCTTCCTCTCTCTCTCTCTCTCCTCTCTTCTCTCTCTCTCTCTCTCCTCTCTCTCTCTCTCTCTCTCTCCTCCATCTTTTTGAAAGTTTGTGGTTGTGAGTGTTGTTGTAAGTACCAACACTTTTCTTCTTTCTTTTAATTTTTGAAATTAAAAATATTCATGAATCACATAGTACAAAGCATAAATTCGACTTAAAGGTTTTCTACACAATTCCATTGATTTAATGATATATTTCTTTCCTTTTAAAAGAATTGCATCAGATGAAAACACTTATTAAGCAGATAGCATAAAATACAATCCGGCGGAAAGGTTTTCTACACAATTTCATTGATTTATTGATACATTTCTTCCGTTTTAAAAGGATTGCATTTTGTTCTACTTCCCTTGGTTGTGGAAATCCTCGGCGTTCCATCCATTGACAGTTGGCTGGTTGTTTGTCAGTCGTGTTCCACGATGACCTCCAAAACAGCAGAAGAGACAGATGCTGTTTTGGAAATCGGGTGATCTAGCATGTTCCACATGCCATCTCTGATTCCTCTAAAAAGGTAAAGGTGTTCCATAACCTAGGCGGTCGTAGGGGAGCGAGGTGTCAGAGACCTCATCTTCTCTAGGGGCCAGCATATCGAGGGTGGCGCCCATCTCTTCTCCCTCGCTGCTTTACCTTCCCTAGCCCTTAAAGAGAGCAGATACCCATTTACACCTGGGCGAAATGAGGGACTGTACTTAAGCCAAGGCGCGCAAGTGGTCACCCATCCTACTGGTAACCACACTGGACGCTGCTTAACTTGACTGGGGCAAAGTGAGCACTCTGACCACTGAGCTATCGCGTCAGATCTCCTCTACCGATGTAGAAATAGTTTTACTGTTTTCCAAGATTGAATGACATGCCTGCCCTATGGCAAAGAAAACACAAGACACAAACACTGTTTACAATGACAAAAAACCCTTGTCATTTGCCTAAGCCAGTAGAATCATGAAAACAATACTCATGGGAAGGTGCTTACTTTATATATTTATTCACAAAGTAGAAAATTAATGTTTGACAAAAAATAAATCAATCATTCCTAGCCCCTTCTGTACCATACTGTTGTAAACTGTAATGACATCATTTCTTAAAGAAGTGGTTCTAACGTTAAGTACTTGTATGAATACCGATTCATTAGTATGTCGTCTGTAATTCACTTCTTGTTAAAGTTTCTGCCAAAACATTTCAGCCCTCATTCTACTGCTAGTGCCGGTAGTGTATTATATTGTATTGTCTTGCAATTTATGTATTGTTTTGTATTGTATTGTATTGTATTGTATCGTATTGTATTGTAGTGTAGTGTAGTGTAGTGTAGTGTAGTGTAGTGTAGTGTAGTGTAGTGTAGTGTAGTGTACTGTACTGTACTGTACTGTACTGTACTGTACTGTATTGTATTGTATTGTGTTGTATTGTATTGTACTGCAATGCATTGTATTGTATTGTATTGTACTGTACTATATTGCAGTGTATTGTATTGAATACCACTTTAAATCACGGCAAATCTATCTGCGTGAAATCGGGGCTCCTCTCCCAGAAAAGAGAACATCGCCTCAAGAGTAGCGTCACTTCTTCTCACATGTCTGTCTCCCTTAATAGAGAAATTAAACCTATTTTACTTATTTTTACCTCGTAAGACAAGGACAAATGACATAGCGATATGATCGGCAACTGAGCTGTCTAGCCCTTCCATCATCCGAAAATTGGCAGATAATGTGTCGATAAAAAAGAATACGGCTTGCTCCATTTTGTTTGTCTTAAAACGTAGACACGATTTAATGATTAGTCCAGAGGTGCTTTTTTTCGTTTTAATTCCCATCCTGTATGATTTTTTTTTCTTCAATTGGAGGGAATATTGGATATCTGTTTCTACCAGTCTCTTCAATTTCCAGTTTTGACAGCGCTTGGGGGATTAGAGATGAAAACTGTATGATGGCCTATGTCAAGTTCTGTACGGATCTTATATGATTTCATTTCATTTCATACCACTTTATGTCACATCAGATTCCTCTGTGTAAAATTCGAGCTGCTCTCCCCAGGAGAGCGCGTTGCCACAAGTGCAGCGCCTACCAATTTTTTTTGTTTTTTTCCTGTCTGCAACTGTATTTGTTTCCCTATAGTGTCTTTTGTCTGCATACTTTTGCCAGGGACAACTCTCTTGTTGCCGTGGGTTGTTTTACGTGCGCTAAATAATGATATGTAACACACGGGGCTTCGGTTTATCGTCTCATCCGAAAGACTAGCGCCCAGACTACCAATTATGGTGTGATGGATGGGGTTTGTGTAAACTGAGCCACAGGCAGAGTTACTTGTCCTTCAGTGTTGCTGTTACTGATGCTGTTATTGAAAAGCATTGAACAAAGAAACATTATTCGTCAACAAAAACTTTTTAAAAAGAGAACAGAACAAACGCTTTACAAAAAACGAACAAACAAATTAAAGGAGCTAATGTATTGATGCAAATACTACCTTTTTCCAATGTGTATGGCAAAATATTTGACAAAATGATAAAAGCCTTTTGATCATCTCAGTTTTCACAGCTGAGAGAGAGACAGAGACAGAGAGGCAGAGAGAGGCAGAGATAAAGACATAGAAAGACAGAGACAGAAATGGAGAGCGAGGAAGGGAGAGAGAGAGGGAAAAGAGAGAGAGAGAGAGAGAGAGAGAGAGAGAGAGAGAGAGAGAGAGAGAGAGAGAGAGAGAGAGAGAGAGAGAGAGAGAGAGAGAGAGAACGGGCGTGTGTGTGTGTGTGTGTGTGTGTGTGTGTGTGTGTGTGTGTGTGTGTGTGTCTGTGTCTGTGTCTGTGTCTGTGTGAGCGCGTGCGTGCGTGCGTGTGTGTGATATGTAATTGACGAATCTTCCATTCTTTTCTTATTTTCAGTGGAGACAGCGTCGTCGTGTTTGCTTTTGAAAGGACGTGAATGAAAATCCAATCATTTATGGAGGAATAAAGAGACCCTGTGTGAGTTTAGAATTCGCTGAATAAAAAATATGTAAACTGAACAAATCAACAAAAGAGCACAACAAAACTATATAAAAAAAAAACAAATGCTGACAACGATTTGAAAGACTAGAAAGGAGGCTGAACGAGAATACTCTGGTGCCAGAAAAAGGAATAGCGCGCTGAGGAGAGCATCAATGCACATTAAAAATGACACAATCTTCTAATTTCTTTTTGTTCTTGTTCTTGTTCTTGTTCTTCTTGTTCTTGTTCTTGTTCTTCTTGTTCTTGTTCTTGTTCTTCTTGTTCTTGTTCTTCTTCTTGTTCTTGTTCTTGTTCTTCTTGTTCTTCTTGTTCTTCTTGTTCTTGTTCTTGTTCTTGTTCTTCTTCTTCTTCTTCTTCTTCTTCTTCTTCTTCTTCTTCTTAGTCGTCGTCGTCGTCGTCGTCGTCGTCGTCGTCGTCGTCGTCGTCGTCGTCGTCGTCGCTGTCATATACTGCGCACATTTTAACACTAAAATATGTTACAGCCAGGAAGGGGTAGTATAAGGTTAAGGATAATGATGATGATATTTGCTTTTGAAAGTTACACATCATAGTAAGGGATCTTCATGAAATACGTCGTCTGCGTCGTCTGTTTTTTTTTTTCAGCGTGGGAGCAAAAACACGCACATCCACACCCACCCACACAACCTCTCCCCCAACACACATAGAGTTAACATTAGTGCTGACTCTACTCTTCTCATAAGTCCTTCAGATGAGACTATAAACCAAAGCCCCGTATACGAACGCACGCAGAACATCTTGCGCACACGTTAAATCCTGTTCCGCTTTTTGTAAGAGTAGGCCATTGTGTGTCGGTGGGAACAGATGACAAGAGTTACAAGACTGCAAATACACGGTGACTGGATTAAAAAAGCACATGAGTGTTTATTCCATTATTATTGATATAAAAAATAAAGAAATAAAGAAACAAACACACACACACACGCACGCACACACACACACACACACACACACACACACACACACACACACACACACACACACACACACACACACACACACACACACACACACACACACACACACACACACACACACACACACACCACTCGTATACGCGCGCGCCCAAAAGGGTGCAACATTATTGAACTGAATGGATTTGATGGTGTTGAGGGAACGGCCGGATTTTTTCCATTTTCTGTTCGGTATTACCAGCAATACTGATGTCAAAAGCAAAAGCGGTTGTGTTGAAATGCTCAGACACACACGGACCGGAGTGATGTCAGGGTGAAGAATGGAACTAAAGGCGTGTTATGACAGAGGATCGGTCTTCCCCAAAACTAGCGCTAAACTTTTCAGAGCACAATTTCCGATTCGCTGAATCTTGAGGAAACTTTCGTGGGAAAAAAAGTCCAGAATGGGTGCGTTACCAATAACGTGCATGTCATTGCAATATGCCTTCTGTCAGATGCCGGTGTGGATGATCAAAGTGGCCCTCCCCACTGCAAATTTACCCTCCGGAATAAATTGTAATACCTGATACTATTAATATAAATACTCTACATCTTGTCAAATATTTTCTGCAGCAGAAATTGAATTATTAATTCTGAAAGTGATTTAGTTCCATAATTGTAAATTTTTCTTCATTTTTCGTGTTGTTGTTTTTTTCAAGTTTTGGCTAGAGCTCCAAGGTTCCCTAAATGATGAAAATGTGCGTATTAGACCTTTTTTTGCCTAGCATTGAGAGAGCTGCAATCCTACTTTGGAATTGATATCTAAACACGACACCAGTCTTTTCCTACCGGCAACACAATGGTCTACTCTTACAAAATGTCAGAACGAGTTTAAACGGGTGCTGAAGATATTCTCTGTGTGTTTGCGCATGGAACCTTATCCAAAATAAAACTTTCAAGGAGGTAGAGTCTGTACTGATGTTAATTTCAGGAAAGCAAAATTCTCCAGAACAAATGCCTCAATGGTGGCTCGTACCTGGGCCGTCAGATTACGAGATAAGCGCTCAAACCACTGGGCTATTCTTCCCATCCGACCATTGCATATTCTTCGTGGTTTCAAAACTTATGTTTTATTATGTGCCTTTTCAGACTCTTTGTTTGAGTGTTAAATTTCCTCTATTTATTGGCTCGTCGTTCTCTTACCTTGTAGGGGTGGAAGCGATGGTTTTGCGAGTTGTAGGGGCAGTGGTGATGGTGGTGGTGATGTAGGTGGTTGATGGTGTTGAGGGTAACAGAAGTGGTGGTGGTGGTGGTGGTGGTGATAGTGGTGGTAGTAGTGGCTGTAGTGACGGTAGTGACGGTGATAGTATTGGTACTGGTGGTGGTGGTGATTGTGTTGGTATTCTTTATTATTTCAGTCCTCCACCCCCTACCCACACAGTCCCACATACTGACAACCCTACATGTGTGTGTGTGTGTGGTGTGTGTGTGTGTTGGTGTGTGTGTGTGTTGTGTGTGTGTGTGTGGTGTGTGTGTGTGGGTGTGTGTGTGTGTGTGTGTGTGTGTGTGTGTGTGTGGTGTTGGTGTTTGCGTGCTTGCGTGCACACATGCACATTCACACAAACACACTTATGAATATATTTATACATTCATACAGAGACAGAGACAGACAGATATACTGAGAGAGACCAGAGAGAGAGAGAGAGAGAGAGAGAGGAGAGAGAGAGAGAGAGAGTAGAGAGAGAGAGAGAGAGAGAGCAGACAGACAGACAGACAGACAGACAACAGACAGACAGATAGACAGACAGACAGACAGACAGACAGACAGAAATACAAACAGACAGACAGACAGACAGACATAGACAGACAGAAAAGGTCAGGCGCAAACAAACAGAAACAAGTAAATAGGATGAGTATGCAAAAAAAAGGAATTGAAAGAAATTACAACAAAAAAGAAACCAAGAAAATTATTTTATAACTTCTCATAACCTACAGAGAAAACACTTTCAAAACCATCAAACAAACACTCACAAAGAAGAACAAAAATGACAAAACAATCAATCGTAGCCAACACATTCATTATCCCCATTGTTTCCTTCTCCCCAGGTCAGCTACAGATCATTATTGTCATTTTCCATCTCACAGGAGGTCAGTGCCAGTTTCAATGAGAATCAAAGTGGATGCAGCCCTGACATTACAGCAAAACCGATCATGTCACTTTGCCATTTTTTTATATCTTGCCATGCTCCCTGAAAGAATGCCAATGAGCGATGTCATTTATTCGGACAAAAAGTTCCACCACACTCATTCCGAGAAGAGAATACCGGTCAAATATGCGCTGTATAAAAGAAGAGAAAGAGCATGCCAGAAGTTTAGGATTGGGATATGTAAGGGGGATGTTGGAGAATGCCTTTG
>CM060317.1:145085-155012 GCA_030674155.1 Stramonita haemastoma
ATATATATATATATATATATATATATATATATATATATATATATATATATATATATATATATATATATATATATATATATGTATGTATGTATATCCAACAGGATGAGTCTGGTTCAGCATTTTTGATGCATCAAGTGAAATTGAAGGCGAACTTTGAAGGTTGTCAATGATTGGTGCTGTTTACTTGAATCGGGAAGGGAGTTCCACAGCACAGAGCCTGAGTATAGTAAACTAGACTTGAACAAGTCTATTCTTGGGATTGGGACACTTGGCTTTTCAGTATTTCTGGAACGATTCATTGGGAACTTATCTTTTAAGGATGTGGGGACATCACCTGCCATTATCTTAAACATCAGTATGCCTTTGTTATATTTCAGTCTTTGTTGTAGAGAGAGAGAGAGAGAGAGAGAGAGAGAGAGAGAGAGAGAGAGAGAGAGAGAGAGAGAGAGAGAGAGAGACAGACAGACAGACAGACAGACAGACAGACAGACAGACAGACAGACAGACAGACAGACAGACAGACAGACAGACAGACAGACAGACAGACAGACAGACAGACAGACAGACACAGAAACACAGAGACACAGAGACACACAGAGAGAGACACAGAGAGAGATAGTCAGAAAGAGAGAGAGAATCTTTATTCCCAAAAGGTTATAGATAAGTATTGACATATCTTTCAAATGGCAGAGATAGATAGATAGAGAGGGAGACAGACAGACGGACAGACAGACAGACAGACAGACAGACAGAAAGACAGACAGACAGACAGACAGACAGATAGATAGACAGACAGACAAACAGACAGAGAAAAGAGCAGAGCAAAACCTAGAGATTCAACACGGAAGAGAGCGAACAGGGGTACTTTGTGACTGCAAAATGGGAAGTAAGGAAACTAGATGTAATGCAAGGCTATTGTCAAAAGGATGCTACAGAAACACAAACACAGGTCTTCTAATCATTTATTTATTTATTTTACTTATTCAATTTTTATTTACTTTATTCTTTTAAATCGAGGATAATAGAATAAGCACTCATGTGCTTTTTTTTTTTTTTTACATCCAGTCCCAGTGTGTATACAGTTTTATAAATCTTGTCATCTGTTCCCACCGGCACACAATGGCCTACTCTTACGAAAAGCGGAACATGATTTAACATGTGTGCAAAATGTTCTGTGTATGTTTGCATACGGGACCTCAGTTTACAGTCTTATCCGAAGGACTTTTGGGGCAGTGGAGTCAGCACTGATGTTATCTCCAGGGGAAAAATCCCCTCCAACAGGAATCGAACTCGGGTCGTCAAATTGCGCGCGCACTGCTCTGACCACTAGTCTATCCCGTCCCCCTAATTAGGTAGAAGACGTGTGCTGTCCTTGTTGGGGATGCATGCAGAGCGGAGCAAACAGCGTGGGCTTTGTCTGGTGTCCTGGAGAGGTAATGGCATGCAGATAGGAGCTGACATATCATACTGCACAACACGGGGAAAGAACAGAGAAGAAAGCGAATGGGAAGGAAACTTGTCTGTTTGCATCTGCCTGCTTGTCTGTCTGTCTATTCATTTATAAATCTGTTCGTCTGTCTGTCTGCCGGTCTGTCTGTCTGCCTGTCTGTCTGTCTCTCTCTGTATCTGTCTCTCTGTCTGACTGTCTGCCTGTCAGTCTGTCTTTCTGTCTGTCTGTCTGTCTGTCTCTCTGTGTCTGTGTGTGTGTGTGTGTGTGTCTCTCTCTCTCTCTCTCTCTCTCTCTCTCTCTCTCTCTCTCTCTCTCTCTCTCTCTCTCTCTCTCTCTCTCTCTCTCTCTCTCTCTCTGAAAAGCTTGCTATAGGCCTACAGTTATACTATGTAAATGACTGGTCACCAGACCAGCAGTGGCTGTAGAGGAGGCAGCTGCACAACTTGTGTGTTGTTTCCTGGTCTGATTTGGGAGTTTCTCTGGTGTTGTTTTTTCTGGAAAGTCTACTACTTTAAAGCTTTTTGTTGTTGTTGCTGCTGCTGCTTCTTTAATCTTATATCTGTTAACTCAAAATGATATTAGATAAGGGGAAGGAGATGGACTTAAGTCGAGGGATGTGTGCAATACAATGTATACGTATTGCTGAATATATAACGAATACAGTACACAGACCAGGGCTTTCTAAAGTAGATTAGGATAAATCTCTGAGAAAGAGCATGATGTGTGTTGTGTGCGTGCGTGCATGTTAGTGTGTATGTGTGCGTTTGTGTGTGCGTGTGGGGGGGGCGTATGTGTGTGTGTGCGTGTTCCTGTGTGCATGTGTGTGCGTGTGTGCGTGTGTGTGTATGTGTGCGTGTGTGCGTGCCTGTGTGTGTGTATGTGTGCGCCTGCGTGCCTGTGTGTTTGTTTGTTTGTGTGCGTATGTGTGTGTACGTGTGGGCGTGCATGAGTTCATTTTGCAAGAAAATGTCACAGCGTAGACCATTGCATGTATGCCACACAGCATTATCTGGACAGGAAATTTACTTAGCCGCAGATCAAATATTCACATCACTTGATTCACTTGAATGCAATTCCTGGTGTTCATTTCTGGCATTTTCCAGTGTCCGGCCGCCAGGCCACTAGTATTGATATATCTGAAAGAGTTTTTACGTGCGTATTTGATCATTCACCGCCGTAAATGCAGCAGAAGGAGGGGGGTGGGGGGGCACTTGCATGTGTGCACTGAGTCTGCAAGTGCGCACTCATTTGCTTGTGCTGCCTCTGACTGCGTAGGTGTTCTGGCACACACTTGCCTGTACATTGCTCCTCTTTTTTTGCTTACTCTTTTATTGGGTAACATTTTGATTTGCTCTTCCTTTATTTTGCAATCGTTGCCATAGAACATGGTGAAGAGGAGGGAAGGAGTAGCATGGAAGAAGTTATCTCAAATCAGTCTGTATAATAACCATACCAAGCTTGAATATTTCTGTTGGGTCAAAACAACGATGACAGCTGTCAAAGGACAATTATGCTGTATGTGATTATTGTTGTACGGGCTGTGACGTACACGTCATGCATAAATACACACATGGAAAAAAAAACGAACAACTAAACAGAATACAAGTGACACACTCTGAATTCCTTAAAAGTAAAACACCATAGAACACAAAACAAACATGAATAGACAAACAAGGACACAAGTAAAACAACAATCGCGACAGGCAAAAAGTAATAAACATGCAAGCTGACAAACAAACAAAGCATACTTTAAATATCTGTTTTGCATGTGTTAAACAGCATGCAATATTTTATAAAGCCATTTCCACATGAACAGATTAAATTAACATCTTTTTTTTTTACACATGTAATCTGATTTTTATATAATTTTTTGTTCTGATGATGTCATGTTATTTCGTTGTTTTAACATTTTCTATTTTGTCTTATTTTCTAAAATCTTTTATATTGCTTCCTTGATGTAATACTCAACCAACTCGTTACCCCAAACTCATAATTGTTGCGCATCACCTGAAATATTTTCGACTTTCGTTGTCATCTCTTATTTAACATCCAAATACAGGAAAAGACTGTCTCTGGATAACAGAGCGTGAACAGACATTGTAGTCAGAGCGATTTCCATTGTCTCCTTATCTTGTTACTTTCTAAATTCGTTTCTGTCAGTATATCCTTGGGGCATGGATGGCTTTATAGCTTATCAGAGCACGTCTACTACAGACATGAAAAAGGAGAAACATTGGATTGGTGGGAAGAAAAAAGAAGAGTTTTGGTTGTGGTAAATAGGCTAAGGTTTCCTTTATTTCCTGTTGATGTGTAGTCATTCACACTCTTTTTTTTTTCTTCTAAGTGTTCAGGTGACTGGCTATTAGCTGTGTACGTATGAGAGAGAGAGACGCTTTAACGCTTTAAGAATTTAACGCTTTAACAATTTATTGTCATTGCCAATCTCGGCCTTTTGACAAGGGAGGTAACACAAATATCCGTGATGGAAACGTTACATAAAAAGTGACTTAAATGAACAATACAACTAAGTTTACTGAAAAAAAGGATACTCTCATTTCTAACACACAAGTATTGGCGTCATTCCCATTGTAAATCAAATACAAAGAAAGAAAACAACAACAACAACAATATATCAGCAAACAAAAAAATATATACTGGTTCGGAATCGACCATCCTTTTTAATTTCATGATACAAAATATAACAACAACCTGTAACATCTGGATCGAAACACACATTGTTCTTGATATTGATTAATTTTGTCCTGACATATTAATACAATTGGTACCCACTTGGCTTCGTCTTATTTTCTGTGCTTCTACAAATATACTTCGCTAGAGATTTGACAACATGTTCATTATCGGACGACATGATAGAAACTATGTCTGGACTTACTTGTGTACGTACAGTTAAGAAATCATGTTTGTTACGTAAAATTTCGAATGCGTTACATTGAAATAAAAAGTGGATTTCATCATCAACGAGAGAGAGAGAGAGAGAGAGATGAGAGAGAGAGAGGAGAGAGAGAGAGAGAGAGAGAGAAGAGAGAGGGGAGAGAGAGAGAGAGAGAGAGAGAGAGAGTGAGAGAGAGAGAGAGAGAGAGAGAGACAATGACAATGACAATGACAATGACAATGATTTATTGTGTTAGGTTTTTCAACCCTTTCACAAATGGATAGATGGGGGAGGGGACCGAAATCGAAAGATACAACAACATTTCAAACTGTACAATATCAAGGATTCTTCGCGATTGGTAACCGAAACGCGGTATTGTTTGCAATAGTTTGTGTGGATGTCACTGGTAACAAACCCATGTCGTAGCAAGGACCGAGGAACTGTCACAGAGCGGCATCAGCCATGTGGTTGTACTGCTGGCTGGTCACTGGACGTGTCGGGAAGATTCCTGTCTTCAGCTGCCCTCCCGTCTTCATTTGCTTTCTCCAATGAATCAAAGCCCCTGTTCATTGTGTCTGCAAATTGCTGCAGAAGTTCCATCAATTCCCTGCGATCCTCGCCGGACACAGTGGAGCCGCCTCCTGCTTCGTCGATGGCAGTCGCACTTTCGGCATTCGTTTCCAGTGGTTCCGCTCTCTTGCTGTTCCCTGTCACATCTTCTGTAGAGCTGTGCTCTGCCAGTGTCACAGGCGGCACTGCTGGCGCGTCACTGCTCACAGATATGACTTCTTCATTGTCAGTATTCTTGTCCGTGTCAGAGTCGAGACTCCAGTCTTCAAGCGCCAATTCGTGCGGTTGCACTGTCACTGACACGGGGTCAACATCAGGCATGCATGAGGGAGAGGGAGACGGCTTGCCGTGTTGCACGTGCGGATTTTGCAGCGCAGCGAGGAGGGCCAGTGGGGTGTCACCTTTGAATGTGTCCATGGCCATTTTATTTTCGGTGTTGTAAAATAAACTTGGGGGCGTCGGGAGAAAAAATCCGAAGGGGAGACAGAATGTTTATGTTGTTTATTTATGACACTGACCTTATGTTTCTCCACTCTCTTTTTGTCCCTAGCAATTTGCGCTGCCCCTTTCTTACGGTAAACAACACTGTTACCAACACTGTCACCATGGCTGTGTGTAGCAGGATGCCGGTGGGCCGGTGACAGGCGCAACACTATCACAGTTTGATTCTCTCTGCCGTCGATTTTAAACGATGTCAGAGACATGTCCTGCAGAAAGGTATTCAAAACTGTTTCCACAGAAGATGGTAGTCCTATCACTGGCATACTGGAGGTTTTAACTGGTAGATAATAGGAAATTTCTTTTCTCACTTTAGAAACCACGTCTTGCTGGAAGCCAAGCAAGGAAAGCCACCGAGAGAGAGAACTCGAACTCGAACTCGAACTCGAAAGGTTTATTCATGAAAAAAGGCCATTGGCCCATACATGAAGGGGGTTGCCGAATAATGATAACGATAATTGCTTTAAGCTGACACACGACGCTACTCCAAGCCATGGAAACCACAGCATTGATTAGTAATGTACATCAAGACACAAACTCTTTACTGTCCAGATATGTTACGGCATTCCGAGCCTTTCTTTCGTCCAGTCTTGTGTCACAAACACACACCCTTAGGTCTAGGCTAGGCCTAGCCAAGAGACTGCTGTAATAGGTCTCTAAGTGTCGCTAAGTCCCTTGAAGCACACGATAGGGTCTCCGTGTGTAGTGTGTTCTGGATACGCTTCCCATTCCGCAAACTGGCGAGTTTGACACGTTCCTCTTTTAGCATGTTTTCCTCTTGCTGTTTGACAAACCAGTACACACATACTGGCTCAGTGTCTGGTTGGCATGCGCACTGGATCACAATGTCGTCTGACTCACACGTCACAATATCTTCACCGTCTGAATGATGTAGCACGGATTTTCTAAAGTGTGTATTTCTTTGTCTGTCTCTTAGCCTTCTCTGTACGGATCTATCAGTTAGAGTAGCCACGTACTGTTTGACATTTCTTGTGTCGAATGCACCAACAATATTATCATTGTTCACCTCAGGCTGCAAAACACACATATCAGCACAGTCACTACAATCAGACATACAGGGAGGTTCTAAATCAACCGATGATGGCAACTTAACTGATGTTTTTGTATTGATGTCCTGTGTGTGTGTTGTTGGTAGGTCTATTCCATGTGTATCTACACATGCTGTATTCCCCTGTTCTACTCCACTGTCAGGCAGACTCGAGGCACTGAGGACACAGTCACTTTTACACACAACACTTGCCTGCTTCTCTTTATGCTTTCGAGACCGTTCAACATCTCGTTGTCTTTGAGAAAACGATTTTTTCCTGTAGTACTGTGCTTGTGTGCTGCGATTCACTGTTGGATCCGCCATGTTGGTTGACACTGTTGTGTCCACTGGTTTCAGTCGCAAGACAAAAACCACGCTGTCCCCTTCTCCTGCCACTTTCCAGCTGGAAACTGCATTGTCGGTCAGCAGGGCGCCTAAGGTCCTCTCCACAGCCGCTGGAAGTCCAGTAACTGGCATTTTGAATGAATTTCTAGTTTTACTGCTGCTCACAGAAAATGTACGCCCTGTCCGCTTCACTTCTCGTGACCGCCCCCCACCGAGAGAGAGAGAGAGAGAGAGAGAGAGAGAGAGAGAGAGAGAGAAGAGAGAGAGAGAGAGAGGAGAGAGAGAGAGAGAGGAGAGAGAGAGAGAGATACAGACAGACAGACAGACAGACAGACAGACAGACAGACAGACAGACAGACAGACAGACAGACAGATAGGGAATGTGTATATATGTGTAATTATATATATAATTATACATAATTATATATATACATATATAATTATATATGTATATATATATATATAGGTAGATAGATAGATAGATAGATAGATAGGTAGGTAGATAGGTAGATAGGTAGATAGATTGATAGGTCGATAGGTCGATATAAAGAGAGACAGACAGACACAGAGATAGAGAGAGACAGAGACAGACAGAAGACAGTGACAGAGAGAGACACAGGCAGATAGACAGACAGAGGCAGACAGACAGAGATATATAGTATTCACACTAGATCACATTCAAACATATATTACCCACACTACTACGTAGCAACATCAGAGAGTGGGAGAAGAGTGGGGGGGGGGGGGGGTTGAAGCATCCTAAGAGGATATTACACATAGAGGAGATTGCAATGTTTGTAAAAGTCAGGGAGCAGAAAGGATGAAAAAAGACTCACAGTGTACAATGGAATAAAAATGATAAAAAAACAGAATCTACAATGCACTATTATACTGTATAATAGTATCTGTCTATGCTCACTCTGATTGCCTCTTCCTATGTGTCTATCTCAGTGTGTGTTTGTTTCATTGTCATGATAACTATTTATTCTCCCACCTTTTCCTCAAATCCCCTTTCTCTTTTCCCCCCTCCAGAGGCTGGTTTGTAAAAAAGCAGGTTGCTTATGCCATTACCCTCTTAAAATAAAATTTGTCATTGTCATTGTCATCCTTATTGTTTCCACGGTTCTCTTCCTTTTTTTCTTTTTTTTTTCCCTTCCCCTTTTTTTTTTTTTTTTTCTTTTCCCTCTTTCTTTTTTTCCCTTTTTTTCTTCATCAGTTGGCCCGTTTTTTTTTCTTTTTTTTATTTTTTCTTTTTTTTCTGCCCCAAAAAAACCCCCCCCCCCCCCCCCCTTTTTAAATTTTTTTTCCCCCAAAAAATTTTTTTTTTTTTTTTTTTTTAAAAAAAAAAAAAAAAAAAAAAAAAAAACCCCCTTTTTCCCCCCCCCCCCCCTTTTTTTTTTTCCCCCAAAATTTTTTTTTTTTCACCTTCCCTTCCCCTTTTTCCCCCTTAAAATCAAATTTTAAAAAGGGGGGGGGGGGGGGTGGTCCGGGTTTTAACTTTGGGGATTTTGTTTTGTCAGGGGCGGGTGGAAAAAATCCTTTCATTTTAAAAATTTTCCCTTCCACCCTTTTTTAAAAGTTTTTCTTCCTCACCCTTTTTTCCTTTTTATTTCTATCCATTTTTTTTATTAAATTTCTTTTCTCTCCTCCTCCTCCCCTTTTCCCCTTCCCTCTCCAATTTTTAAAAAGCTTTTTTTTCCATTTCCCTCTTTAAAAAAAATTTTTATTTTTATTTTTTTCCCTTTTTTCCCCTTCCCCTTTTTTTTTCTTTTTTGCTTTTCCTTTCCCTTTAAATCTTCTGTTTTTTCCCCGTTTCTCTCTCTTTTCCCTCCTTTCTTTCTCCCTTTTTAAAATATCTTCATCACTTCCCTTTTTTTCCCTCTTCTCTTTGTCTTTTTCTTCTTTTTATTTCTTCTTCTTTTTTCTTCTTCCTTCTGCTTCTTATCTCCTCTCCTCTCCTCTCTCCCCCCCTTTTCCCCTTTTCCCCCTTTCTCTCTTCTCTCTCTTCCCCTCTCTCTTCTCTCTCCGCCCCCCCCCCCCCTTTTCTATCTCTTTAGTCCTCCCCGTCTTTCCCCTTCCCCAATCTCTTTCGCCCCGTCCGTCTGTCTTTTCTTCCGCTCTTTTATCATCTCACCAGATCCCAATAATAGTAAATCTTCCACGCCCCCAGTCAGACACATTATCAAAACAAAAAACAAAAACAAAGGCTTAAAAAACCCTTGAAATTTAACGTAGATGAAACACCACTGGCCCAACGGGCAAAACCTTGATTAAATAATGCGACCCACTCCCCAAATCGGGGCCTTTGTATAGGAAAAGGGCCAAAAAAATGATAAGGCAGGTTGTGGGGGTCATGTTTTTTTGGTTTTTTTGCTGTGCTTCTGTTTTCTCTGAGTTGTTTTGGGTTTCGTTTTTTCTGGCCCAGGTTTCTAATTCCCCTCTGGGTTTTCTTGGCTGTTTTGGGTTGTTTGCGTTCCCTGTTTAAACAAAGTTTCTTTTTTTTATTATGATTAAAAAAATTTTTTTTTGCTTTTGGTTTTTTCTTTTGGGGTGTTTTTTCGTTGTTTTTTCAGTTAAATTAGAAAAAAGAGATATTTTTTTGTCTTGAGTTTGTTTACACCCTTGGTATTCATTTAGTTTTTGTTTGGGGGGGTTCTTTGAAAAAAGTGGAAACATATTAAAAAAGTCAGAATAAAAATTGTAGGGCGAGATCAAGAACCATTAAAGGATTTTTCCCTTAAAAAGAAAAAAAAGCGCCAAGCATGAACACAATTGAATAACAAAAACTTAGAAAAAATCACTAACGAGAGACAGAACAGACAGAAGGGCAACAACAAGACAGCAGAAGACAGGAGCAGAAGACGACGAAGACAGACAGCAGACAGGGAAAAAACAGACCGAGACAGACGACAGCCCGGGATTACAGTGTATGTTTGTTTTTAACAGACTTTTTAAAAGCTTAAAAAACATGTTTTTTGCAGTAACTAAAAAACGCTTCATGGTATTTTCAAAATATTTAAAAAAACATAATTATCAGAAGAAAAACAGGGGAAATTGGACATATTTGGACAGAAAAAAAAAAATTTTTTATTTTTTGTGGGAATGTAAAAGCAAATAAAAATG
>CM060317.1:160112-165112 GCA_030674155.1 Stramonita haemastoma
CCTTCTTCTTGTCCATTTTCTGCCTTCTTGGTCCGTTTTGCTGCCTCTTAATTCCAGAAAGATTGAAAATGTAAGAATTTCCTCCCACACCGAAGTCGGATGCGCTGGGCCTGACTTGTCAGGCGCTTAATTGCAGCCCAACGCATAATAATTTGCATTTTTCAGGAAGAAAAGGAACAAAGCTGAAACAGAGAGGGATAGAAAAGATGGGTATTATTGCACTGATAATCCAGAAGGTTGGGGGTGGTATTTATACTGATAGGCTCCCGGCATCCACACTGTGGAGGTGGGGGGGGGGTATGGGGTTGAGTGAAAAGAAAAACAGGTACCCAATTACAACTCCTACAACTACTTAGAACATGGTTTCTCAAAGGTTAGCAGCAAGACCTAAACAACAATTGATTTTCTGCTTGGATTAGGGAATAGTTTTGGGCATTACATAAAATCGAACCCAGACCTTCTCACTTTCTGGACAGGTGTGCTAGAGTTCGACCACTTATCCAAAGGCTATAGGCTCGTTCAAAACATACACCCCATAAGCGAATTTTTTCCCCTTGTGTTATTGCAATGATCAAGGGCGATCTCTCTCTCTCTCTCTCTCTCTCTCTCTCTCTCTCTCTCTCTCTCTCTCTCTCTCTCTCTCTCTCTCTCTTCTCTCTCTCTCTCTCTCTTCTCTCTCTCTCTCTCTCTCTCTCTCTCTCTCTCTCTCTCTCTCTCTCTCTCCTCTCTCTCTCTCTCTCTCTCTCTCTCTCTCTCTCTCTCTCTCTCTCTCTCTCTCTCTCTCTCTCTCTCTCTCTCTCTCTCTCTCCTCTCCGATTCATACAACAACCGACCACATTTTGCCATATTACAGCCATAATGGTCATTATATTCCATTCAGTCTCTCTGTTCTATGAAGATTCGCAATAGGATGACATGCAATCGCCGTGTGAACGAACCTGTCATTACGATCTCTTCTTTCGTGCTGCCAGTGCACTGGGTCTTTGAAGTTTGGGTTTTCTTCTGTGCCGTCCTCCCTTGTTTAGTCGTGATCATTGTGTCAGTTTTGTTTTTCACTGTCAACCAGCGTGTTAGACCTTTATTATTATTATTATTTTTTATACATGTTATGGTTTTTATTTTATGTATGGCAGGTCTTTTCGTTGTTTACGTACACACACACATGCACGCATGCATGCACATGCATGAACACACACACATTAACGCACCCAAGCACATGCACACACGTACACACATGCAAATGTATGCACCCACGCACACATACATATATACATATCTGCACACGCACGCATACAATACACTCACGCGCACACACATGCACGCACGCATGCACACACGCACACACTCACACACACACACGCACGCAGGCGCGCACGCACGCACGCACGCACTCGCTAGAGAGAGAGGAGAGAGAGAGAGAGAGAGAGAGAGAGAGAGAGAGAGAGAGAGAGAGAGAGAGAGAGAGAGAGAGAGGAGAGAGAGGAGAGAGAGAGAGAGAGTTTACGATAGCTGAGTTATGACAGGCTATACTTTTTTCTTTTGATAGCGGTAATCGATTCTGCTGACCTAATTCCAAATATAGTACGCTCCTGTGTAAAGATAGCGGCACAAACACGTAAAAATGTATATTCTGGAAAAAAAAAGAATGCATACGTGGCTGGAATTGCGAACACGGTGCTTTAGTTTGTTTAGTTTTGTCTTTGACCTCCCTTCCTTCCCCCTTCTCTGCCTGCTCTTTATTATTTTTTTTTTATACTAAGTTGTCTTAGCAGAGAAGACAGAGATGGAAAGCAATCATCTGAAAATGAGAGGGAAGAAAGAATCCAGAGAAAAAAACAAACAAAGGGGAGTTGTATTTTGTATAGTGATCACGACAACACTTTTTTTTTTACTTTCACTGCTTCACATCAATGCTCACAACTGTAAGCTTGAACCTGTTCTTAGTATAGGAATTACAAGAATGTTTTGCGGGTTTTCACATTCTTAGATCTATTACATCTACAATGAATATATCCAAAAGTTCAGCTATTTAGGCTCCCACAAAAGAGAATAATTGCTCATGTCTTGGAGACGTCAAAGGTAGAATCAGTATGACCAAGCAAAAGATGATTCGGTTAAACAGTAATATTAGACTATTATTATTAGGTGGATCGGTGGACTAGAGGTAACGCGCCTGTCTAAAAAGTGAAAAGTCCGGGTTGGACTGTGCGGTGGTTTGAATCCCGCTTGGGCCAAAAACTTTTCCCCATCCATTAGATCATGAATGGTGGTCTGGGCGCTAGTATTTCGGATGAGACGATAAACCGATGTCCCGTGCACTACACATCATTTAGCGCACGTAAAACAACTCACGGCAACAAGAGGGTTGTCCCTGGCAAATTTCTGTCGAAAAAAAGCCATTCTGATAGAGAAACAAATACAATAAGGAGAACAGCCCGAATTTCACGCAGAAAAATCTGCTGTGATATAAAGTAGTATAAATAAATGAATAGAGAAATAAATAAATTTGGAAATACGGAGGTATGCCTAAAACCTGTCTCATTGCCACGGCTGATGGTAGGAGCTCCACCATGATGTCACCAAAGTTCGTCTCTCTGTCACTGCAGATTTCTATGTTCTCCTGGAGTCCTTCAAGACCTCTGATCTGAGTGATGTGGGTTATAAATGATGTTGGTGGTCTGCCTCATTTCCTTCTGCCCTCAACCTTACCTTGGAGAACTGTCATTATCAGATTTTTTGGGTTGTGTGCTTCTGTTTGCTTGACCAACGTATCTTGTCAATGTCAGCTAACACTTACCTTTGCACTGAGAGTTGATCGAGAATGCAAGAGTCTGTTTTGTTACCTGCGTGACGTTCGGCTCTTATAAATGGTCTTAGAACCACATCTGGGCAGTGTTACATTCTGTCTTATTGCAATCATGGGCTTAGACAGCAACACCAGTCGAATTATTGTTTTGACAATTTTGACTTTACACTATCTGCCAGTATCTTTACTATCATTGCATACAACAAACGGGATAAACTATGGACAACAATGTCCACATTAAATTTGGTAATTGCTATCACATAGCAGAAAATGTTGTTGCTGGCATGTAGATTATGACAGAAGAGGAAAAGAAAAGGGAAACCTGAATATTTGCTCTAAAGGAAGAAAACCAACCTGCAGTTTATTTCAGCGTTGGATAGGATGCACAGACACAAAAATCTCTCTGCTTGCATTCACACAAAGCGTTGCTAGTCTGATCGTAATGTGCAGTGGATGAAGTGATAAACTGTGTGGTGGATGTAGGGAAGCGTGTATGGAGTGTTGCGCATCCTTTGGCACGTTCATAGGAAAATGGAAAATCGAAGCAAAACCCTCTGCTTTATTGTACACTCAATGCTGTCATCTTCCATTCTTTACCACTCTCATGATCTATTCTTTTCTGTTCTTTCGTTTTCTTTTCCAGCAGAGGGTTAAAAATCAATGCGCAGACAAAATGTTAAGTACGTGAGCATACATTTTTATTTGATAAAAATATAGACTGTGATGTTGTTTAAGACACATTTTGTCATTCTATCAAAGGTGTTTGAACGCTTAGAAGATCAAGAGTCCTCCCAATGCAACATGAACTCATACTCTTCATCTCTCCAGTAAACATAGTCTTTTCCAATACTGTATCATTATGACAAGTCGTTCAAAAGACTAGTACCCTGACCAACACCCATGGTCGAGTAGATAAAGTAAACGTTTTCCCCAGATAGGATCAAACCCAGAATCCTCTATTTTCCAATGACTTTGCTATCTAACCACAGGCTTTCCCCCCTCTCACTTAAAAAAGAAATCCTCAGAAACACTTTCTTATTCTTCTGTTGCAGCAGCCATTATGAAGGTTTTCCTTTTTCACTGTTCTCGTTCCATTCTGTCACAATCAGCATCACTGCCACAATTTCCCTGTCATGTTACAGCAATTACCTGATATTTCATGCATTCTTTTTGTGATATGATAGCCACAATACGCATCACTGTCGTGTCAGCAGGCCTGTCATTATGTTCTCTTCTTTCGTGTTTTACCCGTGCAGTTTGTCTTTGAAGATTTTTGGTTGTTTTTTCCTGTCTCGTTTTGTTATTTTGTTAAAGTGCTTTTCACTCGCCTATGCTTTACATTAAAGCCCTCTCTTTTGTGTACGTTATTCCACCTACACACTAATATGCACAAAAGCCTGCATAGGCACTCGTGTGCACGTGCATATACACAAAGACGCAGGTGCACACAGACACAGATGCAAATGCACAGACAGACAGACAGACAGACAGACAGACACACACACACACACACACACACACACACACACACACACACACACACACACACACACACACACACACACACACACAAACATACACACAGAGATTTGTGTGCACGTAGTCTTTGAAGATTTTTGGTTGTTTTTTCCTGTCTCGTTTTGTTATTTTGTTAAAGTGCTTTTCACTCGCCTATGCTTTACATTAAAGCCCTCTCTTTTGTGTACGTTATTCCACCTACACACTAATATGCACAAAAGCCTGCATAGGCACTCGTGTGCACGTGCATATACACAAAGACGCAGGTGCACACAGACACAGATGCAAATGCACAGACAGACAGACAGACAGACACACACACACACACACACACACACAAACATACACACAGAGATTTGTGTGCACGTAGTGCGCGCATGCTCATGCTCATATGCATACATGGTTACAACAGCAAAACAAATAACATCTATGTGAATTCTTGCGAGAGCAAATGACAAGAGTGCCTGAGGGAAAAAGATGGTTTTGTGCATGCGTCAGTTCCCTCCCCTCCCCCCTACCTTCCATGGGGATGCTGGGGGCCTGTCAACATAAACAACATCCCTACCTTCTGGAAATTCTGTGCTAGGATTTCCCTCTTTTCTATCCATTCTTTGTTTCTGAATTATTCGTTTGTTTCATATCACCCCTTTCTTGTCTATTTGCTGGCTTTTTAATA
>CM060317.1:167612-170112 GCA_030674155.1 Stramonita haemastoma
ACAAAACTACAGTTTCTTTTATTCTTATAGATGGGTACTTAAAACAGTAGTCCACCAAACCACGAAACGGTAATAGTAAAGAAATGCCAAGTCACATCATGTTTCTCATTAGTGAAAGACTTTGAAGGACTATTTCCCACTGAGATAAACGTATCCCTCTTTCCCAGAACAAGACGACTGAATAATCTCAGATCTCATTAATCAGATATTTGTCCTACTCCCAGCCGACAAACTAAACACTGAGTCCACAGCATCCGGGGTAACATCACAGAGCTGTTTCCAAGTTATACTAGTCCTTGTTTCCATATTTCTTCTTCTTCTTCATCGTCGAATACCCAGAAAGCAACTTTCATTGTCTGTTATGTGAGCGAAAATGCGTGAGGCTGTCGTTGAACGCCTGGCATGTCAGGCCCGGCGCATCCGATATAGGTATAAGAGGATGGTTATTTTTTAAAGTCTTTCCGGAAGAAAAGGCAGGTGAATCGACTAATAAGGCAGAAAATAGACAAGAATGTGGTGACCGGAAGAATAAGAACAAGGCAGTAACAAAGAGGTTGATAAAAAGAGAAAATTTCTAGCACAGAATTTCCATAAAGGGGTGATGCTATTTATACTGACAGGCCCTTGGCACCCCCACAGGGAGGATTTGCATACTAAGATTGGCTGAATATCAAATTTCTCAAAGTCTTCTAGGCCTACCCCTTTACTTATTTTCTTTTTCTCGTGTTTCAAATATGGACCCTCTTTTCAAAGAGTTCTTGCCTTCGATTGGTTGAGAGAGGAAGGATATATATGTATTTCAGAGTGACATATAATCCATAAATCAAAATGAGCGCTCTCGCGCTGCCAACTATCAATGTGTTGAAACCCTCAACAGATCAATCCATGCTGAATTCAGACAGAAGATGAATCAGCTAAAGAAGAAAAACTCCAAAGAAGACCAGCCATTCGTGGATGAGAAATGCTAAAATCCGACAGTTTAAGCAGCTACCCTGAAATATCCTTCAGCCAAGCAAGCAAGCACGATAACGTGTCCAATACCAAGACTATCCAGAAACAATTAAAACAGTCTTACCCCCTAGCGTGACTCACTCGCACGAAACAATTAAGCAGCGTTATCTCCAAGCGTGACTTATTCACTTGAGGATTAATTGTCAACCAGGCAAACCAAATAATAATAAATCCAGCACTGGAGCTCTCCTGACTAATTTACCAGCACTTAACAGCCAGGCCTGACCAGTTTACACGACTAATGATGCTGACTGAGTTATTCACAACAGCATTCTGACCCCTCTGCCCCATATACTGACCTGTGGCGCCATTTCCATTAGTACTTCTGTCTACAGAGAGATGGAGATAAAGAAAATGAATACACACACCAGAGCCAGGAACCTGTCTGACTGTGTGACCACTGTTTCTGGCACCACCAGTCTGCAGGCTGTTCCGTTTGGAAATGGCTCTGTCACTAGCACTCGGGGAAAGCGGAGGGTTGGATGATGTCAGCGTAACTATGATGATGCCGTGTTTTGGCCAGGATGGTTGATTTAGCAGAACTTGCGCTGAACCGTGTGTGGGTATTGTACTTTCGGCATTGACCTTCATAGCGTTTTATTTTCTCTCCACACTTAAAAGTTCAGTGTTTTATGATACTTTTTTTTTTAGGTTCCTTCTTTTGCTGTTTCGTTCATCGATTTATGACAGTATCATATCTGGTAACCTTCTTTTTTCAAAGAAGAATATTTCAAGTGTTTTTAATTTGTTGATTCACAAGATTCAGCGCTGTAGAAATTCCATACTTTATTATTGTTATCATTATTTTTGTTACTAATATCACTGTTGTTGTTATCATTATTGTTATTATTATTATTACTATAATATACTATAACTATATAATAATATACTATATTATTATTACTATAATAATAATCATCATCATCATCATCATCATCATCATCATCATCACCATCATCATCATCATCATCATCATCATCATCATCATCATCATCATCATAAGGGAAGGACGGTGGCAGGATGGTTAAGACGTTCGCCTGCCAATATGTAAACCGTGAGTTTCTGGGTTCGTACCCAGCCTCGCCCTTTCTTCCTAGTTTGACGAAAAAATCGAACTGAATGTCAAAGTCATTCGGATGAGACTATAAACCGAGGCCCCGTGTGAGAACACACGCAGAACATCTTGCGCACACGTTAAAACCCCGTTCCGCCTTTCGGAAGAGCAGGCCATCGTGTGCCGGTAGGAATGGATGACAAAATTATTTAAAAAAAAAAGAAAACCAGCATGCACACAGGTGTCGTGTGTAGACACCATCCCTGAGGAAAAATCGGGGGGTTGGAGTCCCAGGGCGGCTCGGGGCTGTAGGCTATATGGCAACGTTCTGGTGGCTCCTGCGACGGTACTGGAACCATTCGTATCGGTCATTGCCTTTCCAATGGATCATTCCAATGCCGTGGAGAGGGCGGTTCTGCTGCATGGGTAACAGCT
>CM060317.1:175112-179094 GCA_030674155.1 Stramonita haemastoma
CCCCCCCCCCCCCCCCCCCCTCTCTCTCTCCCGTTTTGTTTCTCACCCTCTCATGCCCTACCTCTTTTTACACAGATACTGCATAAAATGAAGAGAAACATGAAGGGTTAAACACAAAGAAAAAAAGAACAAATGATGCGCGCAAGAATATGTGAGTCTATACAACAAAATGTACGCTTCCGGCATTAACACAATTGCTTAAAATCTTAACAAAACTTCTACAGTTTTTTCAGGCTTAAGTAACAGTATTGCTTTGAAACATAAAACAAAACAGAATTAAAACAAAAGAAAGCAAAACAAGAACAAAGCAATTAAAGCAAAACAAAACAAAACCAAAGAAAAAGAAACAATCCCGAAATCAAACTGAAGCAAAAATCTGCAAGTCTGTCTGGTACTGTTGTTAGATATTGCTTGCCGGAAGGCGCAGACAGATGATCACATTAACGATAAAACGCATGTCTAGTATGCACAGTGTTGTGTGAAAGGACGGGAAAAGTAGAGGGGGCATTACAAGACATTATTTGATATGCCGTCCAGTGCACTGAAGTGTTGTGCTATGCCGTATCATACCTTGCCATGCCGTGTTCTGCCATGTCCTGCCATGATGTATCTTTTCTTACTGTGCCCTGCAGTGTTGTGCCATGTCGTATCTTACCGTGCCGTGTTGTGCTATGCCTTGCCATGTCATGTCTTATCGTGCCGTACTGTGCCCTACCGTTTCAAGCCTTGCCACGACACACGATGCTATACCGCACTATGCCACGCCGTGCCACACTGTGCTGTGCTGTGCCATGCTGTGCAATACTTTGTCGTGCCATGCCATGCCATGCTGTGCAATACTTTGCCGTGCCATGCCATGCCATACCGTGCAATACTGTGCCGTGCTATGCCATGCCGTGCAATACACACGGGGACCGGATGAAAAAAAGCACATGATTGCTTATTCTGTTATCCTCGATATAAAAGAATAAATAAATAAAATAAAATACTGTGCCGTGCCATGCCATGTCCTACCATACTGTGCCGTGCCATACCAAGCCGTGCTATGTCTGGTACTTAACTGACTTATACCTTCTCTGTCAGAACAAGTGTCAACCCTTTCTCTGACCATTTTCTATCCATCTCGATGTCCTCTTTCACCCTTGTCCCTCTGGATTATAGTGAGCTTTCCCCAACAGTCACACCACATCATCTGCCGATACTGTACCAAGTCTGAAACTGTCACATCTCTTTTGGGCTTATTCCTCTAGAAGGGCGACAATAGGTCAGGAATCAAAAAGCAGTCACTGATGATCAGAGTAATCCCTTGCCTGGAGACGGCTGGCCTATGAGTTATTAAAAGATGAAGTCGTGAACCCAGGGGCCTCTTCAAACGTAGGACTGGGAAGATCAATGCAAAGAAAATCTCGTATCATTGTCTGCTTCCTGAAACGTTTATCTCAAACAGTCCAAACTTTAGAGTTTTTTAATTTTTTTTTTTATTCAACTGTTTAGTATGCACCTGTCAATATCTGGCCTACTGAGATACCAATGAGGGACACACTCTTCGGACTAATCTTTCGGATGAGACTGTAAAGCGAGGCCCCCGTGTGCGAACGCACGCAGAACATACACACAGGGACTGATTGTAAAAAAAGCATCAGATTGCTTATTCCATTATCCTCGATATAACAGAACAAAGAAAAAAGAAAAAGAAGGAAAAAAGAAGAAAGACCCCTGGAGGGCCTTCAGCACACATTAACATTTGTCAGGGTCTTTGGAGTTGCTGTCTGAGCGTTGGGCAATGAAGAAGTATGTACCGGGAGATCTACTCCACACAGAAAGCCAGAGTATTCTAAAGCCAGTCAGTGTTCTTAGCCTTGAGATTACTCTCATTTCGTGTGTGTGTGTGTGTATGTGTGTGTAAGTGTGTGTGTGTGTGTGTGTGTGTGTGTGTGTGTGTGTGTGTGTGTGAGTGTGTGTGTGTGTGCGTGCGTGCGTGTGTGTTTGTATGTGTGTGTGTGTGTGTGTGTGTGTTGTGTGTGTGTGTGTGTGTGTGTGTGTGTGTGTGTGGGGTGTGTGTGGTTGAATTTCTGAGAACTGACACAAACTGTCACCTGATGTACATTAGTGCTTATTCCATTATCCTCGAGATAAAAGAATAAAAAATAAATAAATAAGCACATACATACATACATACCTACATACCTACCTACCTACCTACCTACATACATACATACATACATACATACATACATACATACATACACACATACACACATACACACATACATACATACATACATACATACATACATACATACATTACTTACCTTTCACATGACCATAAGCAGTGTATCTAACCAGTATGAATGACCCAGACAGACCTATCATTCAGCCTGTAGGCCTGGCTTAGGCAGTGATCATACCAGTGACAATGACAAATCAGATTGCCAAATGGAGCTGAAAGAAAACCAACTATCACCTTTAATCCCCCCCTCCTTCCACCTCCATCCACCCCCCTCCCTTCCCCACCGCCCAGTTCTGCCAGCTTCCTGTCTGGATTGATATATCACCACTTTAAAGAAAACTGAGCAGCATTCCTTCTTTTCTCTTGTCTCTGTATTATGTATGACTCACCCGTCTCATTCCGATGAGACTATAAACCAAGGCCTCGTGTGCGAACGCACGCAGAACATCTTGCGCACATGTTAAAACCCCGTCCTGCCTTTCGGAAGAGCAGGCCATTAAATTGTGTGCCGGTAGGAGCCGATGACAAAATTAAACAAAAAACCAGCATGCACACAAGTGTCGTGTTTAGACACCATCCCTGAGGAAAAATCGGGGAGTTGGAGTCCCTAGGGCGGCTCGGGGCTGTATAATTATGGCAACGTTCTGGCGGCTCCTGCGACGGTACTGGAACCATTCGTATCGGTCATTGCCTATCGAATGGATCATTCCAGTGGCGTGGAGAGGGGGGGGGGGGGTCTGCTGCATGGGTAACAGCTTGCCCTCCATACTTGCTTACCCAGGCTTTGCGCTCTAAAGACTTGAGCGCAACTCCATAGTCTCCCGAGACTGATGGGTGCCTACTACTACTACTATATCATGTAAGAGGGGGCAGTCAATAGGACACAAATTTGGAGAGTTATTTAACAAGTTCTATTTATACCAGTGTTATGCCTTGCTTCTGGTAAACAGCTGAACAACCACGTGTTTTGCACATTTGTCTCACAGTTGTTTGATTTTCGTCACTGAGGTAAATGATGACGTAATGATGACGTGCATGGAATCTTTGCTTTGCTTAGGTTGTAGGTATGCCTTCAATTAGGGACGCCCACAGCCATACGCTTTTATGTTGTCAACAAAAGAACCATTTTGCGCTGAGACTATACATCAGTCAACGATTTAATGCAATATTGTTTATTGTTACTCTCTTCTCTATAGTCCTTTTGCTTTTAAGAGAACACGATGCACAGAACAGTAATGCAGTCACGTAGAACACTGATCATGATAGCATTCATTATCACAAGAATGTTGCTGATTTGGAGAGAAGAGTACAGGCGGTAGAGATGAGATGCTTCCGGAGACTCCTTGGCATTTCCTACAGAGACCACATAAGCAACGAAGATGTACATAACAGAATCCAGCAAACCATTGGTACCCACGAAAACTTTCTATCAATCGTAAAGAAGCGTAAACTTAAATGGTACAGGCATGTAACAAGACCAAAAGGACTTGCAAAAAGCAATACTGCAAGGCACTGTCCAAGGAGGAAGAAAGAGAGGCAGACCAAGGAAGAGATGGGAGGACAGCATCAGCGAATGGACAGGCCTAGAATTCAACAAAACTCTGAGAAAGGCAGAACTGAAAGAGAAATGGAGGGAACTGGTTGTCAAGACTGCAGGGGTGCCCTCACGGTCGCCAAACTAAGGGATAGATAGGTAGAGATAGATCACAAGAATATTATACATCAGTCTAAAATTAAACCTTACCCATGCAT
>CM060317.1:179194-184194 GCA_030674155.1 Stramonita haemastoma
AAAGAACAAACAACCAGTCATCATTTTCGATGGCAAGACAAGTTTTATAGGTTACATACAGAATCTTACTAACATTTTGAAATGAAACTTAACTTTCTACTAAATTAATGTCCTGAAACTATTTTTTTTTTTCGAAAATCAGTAAACTGTATTTGTTTGCAGTGCTCCAGCTTTTCCATTTTATATTGATATTTTTTCAGTCAGGTCAGAGGCTTCCTCTGCTACTGGTAACCATGTAACCCAGTACTACCTGCCACATGTTGGGAGTAAGCCCAACCTAAAACACCGACTTGGAGAGGAATGGGCTCCGTCAGGTTTGATTTGCCCAAGACTCACTTATGAAGACAAGACACAGAATCTCCATACCGGATTGGTCGTCGCCCGGGTTACCAAGAACTGTGCCCTCTGTTGCACATCAGGACAGAGGTAGAAAGTATGCTACTGGTGTACAACGCAGCAAAATCCGTGCCAGAAACTACATCACCATTGGCATTTGGAATGTACAAATACTAAGAGCCACAGGCAAAGTGGAAGAACCAACACATGAGATAACCAATGCATTATAGACTTTGACTAAACTATTTTTTTTAAGTGATGACAACTTGCTGGTTAAACGCAGAAAGCAGCCGACCAGCCAACAAACTTCGCTAAGTAAGCAAGCAAGCAAACAAACAAATAGACAAGTACATAAAACAGAAACAAACAAATAAAAAATTAGTAGAAACAAAGCAAAAATGTTACGTGACTAAAATAACAAATGCAAACAAAGAAAGTTAAAACTTTTAATACAGACTGTTGTGGAAGCCTCAACATATTTTAATCTGGAGAATCAGACTTTGTGTTTCTGCACAAAACAAAACAGAGTGCACAATACAATATTCCACGTTACTTTTATAGACTTTTTATTGATGGAAATCGTCATTTTGGGCAAACCATTTTCCAGTATGGCGTGACAATTTTACGTATGTTGACAACACTGTATTAAGTCTTGTTATCAGTAGGAACGCTGAATAAGGTAATCGGATTGGCCAGTGTAATTAGTGCTTTAGGAACTGACTTTGGCTCAAAATAGAATACCAGCGGTACAATGGTTTTTATTTTATCAGTACTATTTTTGTTTTTACTTCCTTGTCTCACTGTTTCTTTAAAAAGACACTAAATCACACTATTGTATAAATGTTGGTACGAAGGCCAGTGGATTTAGTAAACGTCGTAACTTTACTGAACTTTTAAAAAAAGCATAATTTTTTTTCTTCCTGTTTGTTCTTGCTATGTTTCTTGTGATATAAGTATACTGGTGAATCTTTCAGCCTGAAGATGTTTTTAAAGAAACGAAACATTGGTTCTGCCAAACACTCTCGTGTTGTGTGTGTGTGTGTGTGTGGTGTGTGTGTGTGTGTGTGTGTGTGTGTGTGTGTGTGTGTGTGTGTGTGTGTGTGTGTGTGTGTTTACTAGTTTGCTCTTACAAAATGTTTTTAACAGTTTCTAAGGGGCACTGATAATTATGTCAGGTTGAGGCTACATTTGTGTTCTAGGATAGCATGCTGAAGAAAGATGCTGTTATCTGTGTTCGGTTTGTTTCTCCACGACTGTTACATTGATAGTGCTCTGCTAAGCCTATGAGAATAGCCGACTATAGCACTATAGCACCAGTCTGTAAAGAAGATAAGTCCTGATTGTGACAAACTGGTTACAGCTTCATTGTTCTAACGTATTGTGTATGTGCATTTCTGGGCGAACAGTAATGCATAAACTGGTGTTTCATTCCTGCCAGAAAATAATATCGTTCCAAGAAACCAGCCAGGCTTTTATTCAGGTAAACGTAAAAGTAAAGGTGTCCCATAACCTAGGCGGTCGTAGAAGAGCGAGGCGTCAGAGACCTCAGCTTCTCTAGGGGCCAGCATATTGAGGGTGGCGCCCATCTCCTCTCCCTCGCTGCTTTACCTTCCCTGAGCCTCAACAGGGCAGGTACCCATTTACAGCTGGGTGAACTGGGGAGGACTGTACTGAAGCCAAGGCGCGCAAACGGTCACCATCCAACTGGTAATCACGCTGGACGGTGCTTAACCTTGGCTGGGGGAAAGCGAGCGCTCTGACTACAACAACGTTCAGCTGGATCAACCCATCATATCGAACATGGTTTGCAAAAAGATATAAAAAAGCACACTGGTTATATTCTTTGATGTTGGAGAGGCTTATGACGGAGTTTATCATGAAAGGCTAAAAAAGCAAGCCAACCCACAACAAAAAACCTGTTAGTTTAAGTGGTATAGTGCTGAATTTCCTGAAATTGTAGCTATTTACCAAGGAGGTCTGTCTGTACAGGAATAATTATGTAAAGAATACTCGACACATCGTAACATTGATTAGATAAGGCGTACTGAAGGATCAGTCCTAGTAGTAGCAGTATTTTCTGTTTTCATTTTAACATTCTGCAGTTGTTGTTTTTTTCAATCATACATGTTGTTAAATGCTCAAGATGAAATTTCAATAACGGCAGATACTCCACTTCAGAAACATTGGTGAAAGAGGGTGATAAACTGCGCTCAAAAAGACAAGCTCAATAAAGCTTAGTGACTGCATGGCAAAATGTAGTAGTGTTATGTGGGCAAAACGTGTGTAGGACTTTTAAGAGTGGAGATATTTCTAGGACCTGTTCGAAAAGTACATAGATCAATATTGTTCAGAGATAAAAAGTACATTTTTCAGAATAATATTTAACTAGAAAAGCTTAGCTGGAAGCTACACATGGAAAATTATTTTTTAGCAGTAGGGAACGTACATTTTCTTTGAAAGATTATTACATCTTAAACCATGGAGTTAAAAGCATCAATACATCTTGGTAGTACGCTGCTTTTATCAACATTAGTTAATGGCCAGGGACATGTTTTCTTCTTCTGATGTTAACTCCAGGCAAAAGCCTCCTGAATGGATGTCTTTGTGGTACTTCGATCTTGGGCCCTCTGATCACGAGCGCATTCTTCTAGCTACTAGGCTATCGAGCCCCTGTCTAGTACAATTATGATTCTCAGCAGTACATAACAAATTTTGTAGAAAAAAGCCACTCTGGTAGGGAAACAAATACAGTTGCAGACAGAAAAAAATAATGAGTGGCGCTACACTTGTGGCAACGCGTTCTCCCCGGGGAGAGCAGTCCGAATTTCACGCAGACAAATCTGGTATGACATTAAGGGGTAATAAATGATAAATAAATAAATTACAAAGGACGAAGTCTGTCATTTCGCAATGGGAGGATCACTATGGTTTCACATTTGATTAACAGTTTTAGTAGTTAAAGTTATATGATATTGTCTCAATGTCTGTACTGCCTAGCAGTGAACAGAAATTAAACCAAGCACACACATACACACACACGCACACACACACACACATACACACACACGCACACACACACACACACACACACACACACACACACACACACACACACACACACACACAACACACACACACACACACGCGCGCGCGCGCGCGCGCGCGCGCACACACACACATGAGTGCTTATTCCATAATCCTCGATATAAAAGAGTAAAGAAATATAAAATGATAAATAAATAAATAAACACACATACACACACAAAGTCCTATACCGTAATAAACGTATTATTCCTGCCTCTGTATAGGCTTTATCCTTTCCTAACTCCTTTCTGTCTGGGCAGATAATGAGAAAGAGGACAGACAGGAAAATGACCTCAGAGCTGAGTGTCAATAAAGCCCCCTCCCCCCTCCAATTCTCTCTCTCTCTCTCATCTCTCTCTCTCTCTCTCTCTCTCTCTCTCTCTCTCTCTCTCTCTCTCTCTCTCTCTCTCTCTCTCTCTCTCTCTCTCTCTCTCTCTCTCTCTCTCTCTCTCTCTTTCCTCCCCCCTCTCCCCCCTCTCTCTCTCTGGAGTCCATTCTTATTAGGCCCACATCCTCAATCTAATATTTGTACGCCTCCGCGGCCCGGAGCGAGCATAACTAGCCTACATAACTAGTCTACCAGACAACGAGTTTGCTACAAGTGGGCCCTGCCCCCAGCATTACAACTCTGTGTCCTCAATGTCATTCGGCTAAAGTCTTCTTCAGTTGTAAGCAATGTCGAGCAGCACTAACAATTAATTTACAAAACGAGCACAAAAAACCCCAACTACTTCTTTTGGTGTGGGGTCAAGGATAGCTCAGTGGCACTGTTTTTTCCCCCAAAACCAATGTTAATTAAGCAGCATCATGCGTGGGTGACCCCTTGTGCACCTTGGCTTCAGTACAATCCCCCAATTCACCCAGCTGTAAATGGGCACATGACCTCTTTAGGGTCAGGTAAGGTAATGCAGCGAGGGAGAGGAGATGGACGCCACCCTCAATATCTCAAAGTGCCTGGGATGGTATATTTGATCACCTGCTTGCCTACCTATCAACCAGTGTGCCTTTTTATCTACCTACCAACCTACCTATTTACCTACCTACCAAATTATCTACCAATTTACGTAACAACATATTACCAACCTACCTACCTACCAACCTATCAAACTACTTCCCTATCTGCCAAGACTAAATTTCTATTTACCTACCTATCAACCTACTTACCTACCTACTTACCTACGTACTAACCTACCAACCTACCTTTTTACCTATGTACCTACATACCTACTTACCTACCTATACCTATCTGCTTTCATACCTGCCTGCTTGCCTGCCTACCTACCTACCTACCTACCTACCTACCTACCTACCTACCTACCTACCTACCTACCTACCTACCTACCTATCTATCCATCTATCTATGTACCTACCTACCTACCTACCTATACCTACCTACCAACCTCCATCAATCTATCCATCCATCTATTTATCCATCCATCCATCTATTTATCCATCCATCTATTTATCCATCCATCAATCCATCCATCCATCCATCCATCCATCCATCCATCCATCCATCCATCCATCCATACTTACATACATACGTACATACCAACCAGCCTACCCACCTACATATCAAC
>CM060317.1:189194-194194 GCA_030674155.1 Stramonita haemastoma
CTTTTCAGGGAAAACATCAAGATAAAAAGATACTAAACAGTAAAACTATATGCAGTACCAAACAACATAAAGGAATAAGGACATTATACATAACAAGATAGTAAAAATGCACACTTTCAGAAGACGAAAATCAGAAGCCACAATAAAATGATTTTGATTATAAAAGAAAAGAGAAGCGTTAATAGATAAAGAGCAACCAAAGAAACATAATGAAATAAACAACTTAGCAACCAAGAAAAGTCCACCCAGACAGAGAGATAGGTAGAGAGATAGACAGACAGACAGACAGACAGACAGATAGATAGATAGATAGATAGATAGAGAGAGAGAGAGGCAAGGCAAGGCAAGGCAAGGCAAGGCAAGGCAAGGCAAGGCAAGGCAAAATATTTTATTCGAGGATAATAGATAAGCACTTGTGTGCTTTTTTACATCCAGTCCCCGCCCTTTTCAGGGATACATCAAGTTGTAAAAATACTAAACAATAAAGCTTTATGCAAACCAGACAACATACAAGAATAAGGACACTACATATGATAAGGTAATAAAAATGCACTCGATCAGAAGACAAAAATCAGAAGTCACAATAAAAGATTTTGATAATGAAAGAATAGAAAAGTGTTAATAGGTAAAGAGCAAACAAGAGAAGAGAATAAACAACTGAAAACATCAATCCACCACCATCTGTCAAAAATTATACATGTGACATAAATCATACATTTGGATAAAAGGGGAAAATTTTTTTTTAAACTAATATCCTTATTGGAGGGGGGGGGGGAGATACTGCCAATAAAAATATAAATAAAATCAACAATTATAATGATCCAAATACCAAAAATAAGGAACCATACCAAGTATCAAACAACAGGCAAGAATTAACACAGAGATACAATATTAAGGTAATGTTATAAAGTCACTGATTCAGAAACGAAAATGAGAAGTAAGAATCAATGATGATTTTGAGTTGAATAAAGAAAGCAAGAAAAACAAAGAAAAAACAAAAACAAAACAAAACAAAGAAAAGGCGCAATAATTAAGAGTAAACATGAAAATATGATGAGGTTAAATGACTGAAAGCATCAATCTACCACCATCTAACATCAAATAAGTCCCATAAAACAAGATTTTGATAAAGGGGAGAAAGAACAACAACAACAGGTAAGGAATACGACAGAGATACAATATTAAGGTAATGTTATAAAAAGGCACTCATTCAGAAGCAAAATATGGAGTAAGAATCAATGATTATTTTGATTTGGATGATAAAACAAAAACAAAACAAATATAAAAAAAACAAATAAACAAACAAAAACAAACACACACACACAACACACACACACACACACACACACACACACACACACACAAAAAAGGCGCAATGATTAAAGAGCAAACATGAGAACATGATGAGGTTGAATGACTGAAAACATCAATCCACCACCATCTGTCATCAAAATAGTCCCATACAGCATAAGTTTGATAAAAGGGGGGAAAGAACAACAACAACAAACCCAACTCACACACACACACTCACACACACATACACACACACACACACACACACACACACACACACACACACACACACACACACACACACACACACACAAGGGCGCAATAATTAAAGAGCAAACAGAGAATATGATGAGGCTAATGACTGAAAACATCAATCCACCACCATCTAGCATCAAAATAGTCTCATAAAACATAAGTTTTGATTAAAGGGGAGAAGACAACAACAACAAAAAACCCAACTCACACACACACACACACACACACACACACACACACACACACACACACACACACACACACACACACACACACACACACACACACACTCTCACACACACACTCTCTCTCTCTCTCTCTCTCTCTCTCTCTCTCACACACACACACACACACACACACACACACACACACACACACACACACACACACACACACACACACACGCGCACACAGAGGGAGGGAGGAGGAGAAGGGGGAGAAGGAGAAGGGGATATAATTGGTTTATTATTTTTGGTGCATCAAGTGGATTAGAAGGTGAATTTTGAAGGTTGTCAATGATTGATGCTCTTTAATTGAATCGGGAAGGGAGTTCCACAGCACAGGGCCTGAGTATAGTAAACTAGATTTAAACAAGTCTATTCTTGGGATTGGGACACTTGGCTTTTCAATATTTCTGAAATGATTCATTGCGAACTTATCTCTTAAGGATGTGGGGACAGCTCCTGCCATTATCTTAAACATAAAAATGTCTTTGTTATATTTTAGTCTTTGTTGTAGGGGGAGAATATTTAACTGGGTATAATCCACTTCAAGTAAAGTTGTTTTCTTCAGAAGGATAAGTTTGAGAGCACGTTTATACAGACTTAGTAACGGTTTCATAGTGTTTGCACTGGCAGAATCCCATAGGGTTGAGGCATAGTCTATTGAGGATTGTATGTAAGCTTGGAAGAATAATTTCCTTGAATTGTGGTCAAGGAAATGTTTAATTTTAGTCAACTGGTATACTCTTTGGGACAAATATTTGCATAGATGAGATATGTGGTAGAACCAGCTGAGATTTTCATCGATTGTTACTCCTAGAACTTTGTGATGAGAGGTTTGTTCAATTGCTTCCTTTCTTATATGGATTGGAAACTGTTTATGAGGTAAATTTTGTCGCTTTTGTCTGGTGGTGATAAGCATGCATTTTGTTTTTTGGGGGTGAATAGACATATGGTTCAGTTCTGTCCATTTGACAAGATCATTGCAGCTTTGTTGTAATATGGTTGCAAGAGAGTCAATGTCGTTATGGCTTGTATGTATGGTTGTATCATCAGCAAATAGTTCACATTTAGATTTGATAAGTAGAGGAAGGTCATTTATGTATAAGGAAAAGAGAATAGGTCCTAGTATAGATCCCTGTGGTACTCCATAATGAATGGGTTTTAGATTGGATGTGGATGTAGTTGTTGAGACACACTGTTGTCTGTTTTTAAGATAAGAAGCAAGTAGTTCTAGACTATCTGATGATAGATTGTACAGTTCTAGCTTTCTGATGAGGAGTGTGTGGTCAATTGTATCAAATGCTTTTTTGAAATCTACAAATAATACTCCACAAAATTTGTTTTCATTAATGTTTGATAGCCAATTGTCTATGAGACTAGTCAGTGCAGTATGACATGAGTGATTTTGTCTGAATCCTGATTGATTAGGGTGAAGAAGGTCGTTAGTGTCTATATGACGGACTAAGTGTTTATTTATATGTTTTTCCAGGGGTTTTGAAAGGAGGGATATAATAGAGATTGGCCTATAATTTGAGGGATCTGAAGTGTCACCAGATTTGTGGATGGGGATTACTTTAGCAGTTTTGAAGGCATTGGGGAAATAGTTCTTTTCAAGACATTGGTTATATACATATGTTAGGGTGTCTGTGATAACTGGAGCTGACAGTTTCAGAATTCTGCTGTCTATTCCATCAAGACCTCGTGTCCTTGATTGTTTGAGGTGAATTAAATAATTATAGACCTCAAAAACTGAAATGAATGGTATGTGAAGTTTTGACGGAATATGCTTGTCTTGGCAGTATTGTCTTAATGTGTTGAGGTTATTGGATTTTGAATCATCATTGTTAACAACGTTAGTAGAGACGTTTATGAAATGATTGTTGAGTTGTTCAGCAGTAACATCTTTGATTACATTTGATTTGGAAGATGATTGTTTATTTGTTATTTGATTTATGGCCCTCCAAATAGTTTTTGAGTTTTGTTTGGAAGACAGTAAATCTTGGAAATATTTCTTTTTTTCTTGACGTTTCTGTGAGTTTATGGCGTTTCGTAATCTATTTGACTCTTCATGATATTTATGTTTTTTTAATAAATCTCTAAGATAACATGCTTCTTCTAGTTCTTTTGTAATCCAAGGCGGTTTGGGGACATGTTTGACCCTTATGGTTTTAAGTGGAGCATGTTTGTTGTAGATTTCAGTGAAGGTTTTTATCCAGAATTCAATGGCCCTGTCTGGATCAGTAATGTTTAATGTTTCTGAGAGCATAGAGTTACTTAGATCAAGAAGGAAAAGCTGTTCATTAAATTTTGCAAAAGAACGATATGTTATGGTTTTATGTCCAGGTTTGGGAATTTTTGCTCCTTTTTTTTGACCATGTAGTACAGACTGGGTAGTGATCGCTGCAGTTATAGACAGGGACACATGTTTCTATGATGTTTTTTGGGATTTGATACGTAGATGTGATCAATTATTGTGCTTGAATTTGGTGTGGACTCTCGTGGGTAAACTAACTAGTTGGTGAAGGTTGAATGAATTAGTAATTTGCGTCCATATATTATTTACTTTTGTTAAATCAATATTAAAATCACCTAGTAGTATTACTTCCCTGGATTCTAATAGAACTACATTCATCATTTCGTCAAACTTGTCTATCCAATTTTTTCTTTCTGCTGGATTCCTATAGCAGAATCCCATTGCAATAGGTGGTGAACCTTTCATGGAGATTTCAAACCAGACAGATTCTACATCACAATGTTCAAGATGAATGAGACGCTTGAATGTTATAGATTCACTAATGTATATGATGATTCCTGTTTCTTTTTGCCTTTGTGGATCCTTTCGTATGATTTTATATCCTGGGATATATAAATCAGTGTCTACTATGTGTTTCGAGAGTCTTGATTCAGATAGCCCTAGTATTTGAAATGGTTTGCCATGGTTTCTAATAAGTGTTGATATGTCTTCAATTTTATTGACTGCATGATTTATATTTAAGTGACAAATTCGTAGGCCTTCCTTAGAGGGCCACGTGTTGTGTCTTGAATGCATCAGTTGTGTTGGTTTTTTGCTGGAGATGTGATAATGTGTCCTAAGACAAGAAAAGGTGAAAATCAATTAGAGATGAATAGGAATAAAGGGTAGTGGGCACTCAATAGGGGTAAGGATGAAAGTAAGAAAAAAAGTGAAAAAACTAGACTGATTTTAGTTGCTCGATGTGATAATGTTGT
>CM060317.1:212750-217750 GCA_030674155.1 Stramonita haemastoma
AAGTGTGGGGGCCCCCCACCCCCAATTTTAATTTTAAAACAAACCCGTGCTGCTTTATATGCCACGCTGGTAGATCTGAGCTCGTGTGTTTGCACGCACGCACACACACACAGTACATTGGGTTGATACATTCTTTAAATGTAGGGAAAACATGCTCCCAATATAAGAAAGAATTAAACTTCCTTAGTGTAAATTAGGATACTGAATCAGTATAAACTTCAGAAACTATCTTAACCCATAGTGCAAATGAACAATTTAGGATAGAAAGGGAGAAGCTAATTCTCTTTAATGCAGATCAAAGCCTAGTTATTGCACATCCCTAGATAATCAAATGTTAAAAAAAAATAACAAGCATAGACACAACCACTTGCTAATATTTCTAAGACCCAGAAACAAACTATACAAATCGAGCTTCTTGTATTCAGGTTAGGCTTCCAAAACTTTGAAACTTACCAAAAACAAAAATCAGTTCCACAGGCATCTAAAAGTATAACTATTTCATAAATTATTAAGAGTTTTGGTTGTCTAGAGGTAGTGCGCCTGGCCTAGAAAGCGAAATGTCTGGGTCAAAGTGTGCGGTGGTTTGAATCCCGTTTGGGCCCAAAATTTTTCCTCCATTCATTAGATCATGAGTGGTGGTCTTTCGGATGAGACAATAAACCGTGTGTTACACATCATTCTTACACATCATTATTTAGGGCACGTGAAAGAACCCACGGCAACAAGAGGCTTGTCCTTGGCAAAACTCTGTAGAAAAAAGCCACTCTGATAGGGTAAACAAATACACCTGCAGACAGGAAAAAGAAAATAAATAATGGGTAGGCACTGTACTTGTGGCCACGCGCTCTTCCGGGAGAGCAGCCCGAATTTCATGCAAAGAAACCTGCTGTCACATAAAGTGGTTTAGAAGACAATTGGTAAACTTGTACAATGATCTTTCCTTTAGGCCTCCTCTTTTTCTGTTTCACTTGAACGTGTTTGTAGTTGAGCTTTATTGTTACCCTTTTTACACTTTCACACCACTTTAAGTCACGGCACATTGCTCTGTGTGAAGCTTGGGCTGCTCTCCCTGGGGAGAGCGCATCACCAGGAGAGCAGTGCCACCCTTTTTTTTTTCTTTCCCCGTCTGCAGCAGTATTGGCTTCCCTACCAGAGTGGCTGTTTTCTATTAAATTTTGCCAAGGACAACTCTCTTGTTGCCGTGGATTCTTTTACGGGAGCTAAACATTTTCTAAGATATAGGACCTCGGTTCGTCGACTCATCTGAAAGACTAGCACGCAGACCACCATTGATGGTCTAATGGATGGGGAGAAAGTTTAGGGCCTAAAGGGGGTTCAAACCACAACACACTTCCTACCGGGACTTTTCACATTCTTTGGCAGGCCCTTACCATCTAGGCCACCATCCATTCAACAAATGAAAGGAAAGCTAGGAGGCTTTTTCTTTTTTTCAGTTGTAACTGAAATCAGTATAATGTGTGCATGAGGTGGGGAGACGGTGGTGTCACTGATGTTATTGTTAATGAAGTATGACAAGTTTATGCAGTCATAAATTTGTATTAATATATCTTATCTAGGAGTTCCCATCTGCTGATGTGGTGGTCTGATATTACATCCTGACAGCTTTGTGTGTGTGTGTGTGTATGTGTGTGTGTGTGTGTGTGTGTGTGTGTGTGTGTGTGTGTGTGTGTGTTTACATCATGGGTGATTTTGTACTTTTGGGGGGTACTTTGTACCACTTTATGTCACAGCAGTTTTTTCTGCGTGAAATTCGGGCTCCTCTCCCTTTTTCCTGCTTGCAACTGTATCTGTTTCCCTATCAGAGTGGCTTTTTTCTACAGAATTTTGCCAGGGTCAGCTCCCTTGTTGCCGTGGGTTCTTTTACGTGCGCTAAATAGTGATATGTAACACACGGGACCTTGTTTATCGTCTCATCCGAAAGACTAATGCCCAGAGCACCACTCAAGGTCTAATGAATGGGGAAAAGGTTTTAGTTCCACCCATCCACTTCTTTTGTTTTCAAGGTGCGAGTTTGGATTTTAAAAAATATATATTAGATCCAAGAACTTCAGTCCTGATGAAAATGATCAAGGAGACAACCTGTGATGAATTCCTCCTTAAAAATCCTAGAAAGTGAAAGCTTGTTTATCTAAAGTATTCTCATTAAGGTGGATGATAAACTAAAGATACAATTTTGTTCTGAAAGATAAAGAAAGGTTGGAATATGTGTGAGTGCGTGGATAATATGAAGAAGGACTAGCAGACAACAAAGTTTTCCATGAAGGTAAATATTCATTTGGAGCAAGAGTTTGAAGCTGAAGCCAACTTCCAAGGGCAGATGTGACACTTTGTTTGGACTCCGGGTGCTAGGAAACAGATACAAGATTACAAAGATACCGCCCCATGTGCCTCATGCTGGGGCCTACATGAAATCTAGGCTTAGTGTTGATTTGGAAAAAAACGACGTGATAACCATTGTATTTTCGTTTCTACATAGGGACATTTCGTCTTAAGTGCAGCATTCTTTTGCTGACTAATATTAACGGTTTCAAAGTGTATTGATAGATAATAAACTTTGCTGTTTAGTTTTAGCTTTGGTGACTAAATTATTCTAAACCATTATAGAGGGCTGTAGGGATTGTTTGTTTAAGTTTTTTTGGGGGGTGGGGGTAAGAGGAGGGGGAAGGGTAATGACTTTTTTATTGAGGGAAAATTAAATGATTATGCTAAAGGAAAAAAACTTCTTTTCATTTTTAATACCCAGCCCTAAATGAAGGAAAATTGATGATGAAAAATAAAACAAAACAAAGAAATAAAGATCTGGAAGAAAAAGAATTGTACAGATAAAAAGGAAAAAAAATCTGAGAAGGATTGACAAGCAGATTCAACACATTGTAATATTAATTGCACCATTCAAGCACAACGCAAAGAAACCCAGCACACAGAAAACAAAAATAACTAGTGAAAAGTCTAGGACCAGGAAGAGAATTAGGGAGAACTATTATAATAATAATGATAATAATAATAATAATAATAATAATAATAATAATAATAATAATAATAATAATAATAATAATAATAATAATAATACATGGAATTTATATATTATGAGAGCAAGTATGTGTATGTGTGTGCATGAGAGAGAGAGAGAGAAGAAACACACACACACACACACACACACACACACACACACACACACACACACACACACACACACACACACACACACACAACACACACACCTGTACACTGGTCTTACAGTCTAAAGTTTACTTCAGATATGAACTTTTAATATGTTAGAAGTGCACTACTGTCTGCATTTCCAAAACCAATGCTACCCTTGTTAACACCTAGGCCTTATGCCTTTATTAGAGTAGACAATCTGAACATTCATGATCAGTATCTTCTTCTTCTTCACATGTTGAGACAGCAAGTCAAGTCCAGCAGTCTGAACTGGCCTGGGAGAAAACAGTTCTCTTTATAATCCATCCGAAGAAAAAATACAAAAAACAAAACAAAACATGGAGGTGAAAGGAAGAAAAGAAACAGGGCAGAAACAAAAAAGAGACAGAATTCATAGCACAAAGTTTACAGAAGCTATGAATGTTTTTTTTTATACTGATGCCCCACTCTCCCTTTCCACCCACCATCCCTATGAAGAACATTGTTGTTGTTGTTGTTGTTGTTGTTGTTGTTGTTGTTGTTGTTGTTGTTGTTGTTGTTGTTGTTGTTGTTGTTGTTGTTATTATTATCATCGTCATCATTATTATTATTATTATTATTATTATTATTATTATTATTATTATTATTATTATTATTATTATTATTATTATTATTATTATTATTATTATTATTATCACATTCATTGTCAGTTTTATTATTATTATTATAAATATATTACTATTATTCCCATTATAATAATTATCATTCTTGTTATCATGATTACGATAATGTTTTGCTATCATATTCTCATTATCATTATAGTTATCATTACGTGATAAAAATGTTCAATATATGGTATGTTAATTTAAGAGATGGTCTATAAAGAATACAGAGATTTTAGAATGTTCTCACTGCCAGTCCAAACAGTAGAAGCAAAATTTACATATGATTTAGTGTAAGCCAGAGAGATGAAGCCACAAAGAGAGAGAGAGAGAGAGAGAGAGAGAGAGAGAGAGAGAGAGAGAGAGAGAGAGAGAGAGAGAGAGAGAGAGAGAGAGAGAGAGAGAGAGAGAGAGAGAGAGATTCATATAAAATTATTGCTATTGACATTCAAGCAAGCTGGTCCCTTCCTTTACCCCATCCCCACCCCCCACCCCCCTCTTTTCCTTCACCCCCTTCTGTCACAGACTCTCAAGCTTTCCTGTCTGGGACACAACACACACACCAGGCTGACATGCTGTAGCCTCGACCCATACTGTAACCTTGGCGCATTATTTTGTTGGCCTAGTAACCTACAAGACAATCTAGGCATGGGCTCGTGGAGACCTAGATATTGACAATGTAGGGTATGGGTGGGGGTGGGGGGAGGGGATGGAATGGGATGGGAAAGAGAGAGAGAGAGAGAGAGAGAGAGAGAGAGAGAGAGAGAGAGAGAGAGAGAGAGAGAGAGAGAGAGAGAGAGAAGACAAGACAAGACAAGACAAGACAAGACAAGACAAGACAAATTCTTTTATTCGAGGATAATAGATAAGCACTCATGTGCTTTTTTAGTCAAAGTCAAGTCAAGTCAAGTAAAAAGCACTTTAATCATCCCTGAAGGGCAATTACAATACTGACAGGCATATTGATACAAATCATAATCAAACACACGAAGGAGCTACATTTCTTATTTGTTCAAACATTATATAACTACAAATAAAATGTCACAAACACTCACACTCTACGCTCGCGCTTGCACACACGCAAACACACGCATACACACACACCAATGTTTAGATACAATGTTCTTAAAAACCATTGACTAGAAAAGACATATGATCACCATTATTTACACATTA
>CM060317.1:220250-247750 GCA_030674155.1 Stramonita haemastoma
ACAATGATTTGTGCTGTTTAATTGAATCGGGAAGGGAGTTCCACAGTACAGGGCCTGAGTATAGTAAACTGGACTTGAACAAGTCTATTCTTGGGATTGGGATACTTGGCTTTTCAGTATTTCTGGAATGATTCATTGGGAACTTATCTCTTAAGGATGTGGGGACAGCTCCTGCCATTATCTTAAACATCAGGATGCCCTTGTTATATTTTAGTCTTTGTTGTAGGGGGAGAATACTTAACTGAGTGAAATCCACTTCAAGTAATGTTGTTTTTCTTCAGGAGGATAAGTTTGAGAGCACGTTTATACAGACTTGATAAGGGTTTCATAGTATTTGTACTGGCAGAATCCCATAGGGTTGAGGCATAGTCTATTGAGGATTGTATATAAGCTTGAAAGAATAATTTCCTTGAATGGCAGTCAAGGAAGTGTTTAATTTTAGTCAACTGGTATACTTTTTGGGACAAGTATTTTACATAGATGAGATATGTGGTAGAACCAGCTGAGATTTTCATCAATTGTCACTCCTAGAACTTTGTGATGAAAGGTTTGTTCGATTGCTTCCTTTTTTATATGTATTGGAAATGATTATGGGGTAAATTTAAAGAGGAGAGGAAGAGGATGAGAGATAGAGAGAGAGAGAGAGAGAGAGAGAGAGAGAGAGAAGAGAGAGAGAAGAGAGAGAGATTCAACAAGTGTAGCTTAGTATGTAAAAGACTGATGTTCGTTGGATGGTGGAGGTGGAACAGACTGTTTTGATGAGAGGAGGTAGCCGAGAGAGGCTTCGAGAGAGGTAGTGATTTCACGTTGAGAGCCTTAGCATGTTAAAAGCATGATTACGCTTTTCTTAGTTAATTAGTGTGTGTGCATCAATTTTCTCAATTACATTTGGACTTATGTTTCACAGCTGTGTCTTCTTTTGTTAATGGAGCCTACATGTAGTCAATTCATACGTCTTTTCATTAAGTTAAATTATCAGTCTTTTCATTATCTCAATTCATCTGTCTCTTATGTGTTCATCTGTCTCTTATTTTGTCAGTCTATCAGTCTTCTTATTACATCTTGCCTCAATGTATTAATCCTTTTCATCATCCTACAGTGTGCGCAACAAAAACAAAGCAGGCCACACAATAATAAGGACAATATACAGCAATATCATGCACCACAGCAAAGTGCAGGGTCCCCTGCATATGCGTGCACACAAACGAACACACTGACAAACACATGTGCGCGCGTGCTTGCGCGAGTGCTTGCGCGCAAGCATACGCACTCCCCGGCCAAAAAGGTGCGGTTTGGGGCAAAGACGGGACCTAAAGAGTCGTTTTCGGGCCCGTCCTACCGCAACTTTTACTCGGTTACAGACCCCAAGGCACCAAGACAATATGGCACCGTATGCATACACCCTCCCCTAACATTTCCGATATCTGTGGCGCCGGACTTGTGGCGACTCCGCAGCCCTCAAGCGCTGAGAAAGCTACTTTCTTGCAAGGAAATCTCCTACAGTGTACGCAGCAAAAACCAAGCAGGGCGCACAATAATAATGACAATATACAGCAATATCATGCACCACAGCAAAGTGCAGGGTCCCCTGTACATGCGCAGACACAACCGAACACACTGACAAATACATGCGCGCACGCGCTTGCGCGCAAGCATACGCAACCCCCAGCCAAAAAGGTGCGGTTTGGGGCAAAGACGGGACCCATAGAGTCGTTTTCGGGCCAGTCCTACCGCAAGTTTTACACGGTTACAGACCCGAAGGCACCAAGACAATATGGCACCGTATGCATACACCCTCCCCTACCATTTCTGATGTATGTGGCGCCGGACTTGTGGCGACTCCGCAGCTCTCAAGCGCTGAAAAAGCTAGTTTCTTGCAAGGAAATCTCCTACAGTGTACGCAGCAAAAACCAAGCAGGCCACACAATAATAATGACAATATCATTCATCACAGTAAAGTGCATGGTCCTCTCCACATGCACGCACACAAACGACCACGCTGACAAACACATGCACGCGCACAGGCATACGCACCCCCCCCTCCCCCCCCACGGCCAAAAAGGTGCGGTCGTGGGCAGAGACCTAAAGAGTCGTTTTCGGGCCGTCCTACCGCAACTTTTACACGGTTACAGACACCAAGACAATATGGCACCGTATGCATACACCCTCCCCTACCATTTCCGATGTGAGTGGCGCCGGACTTGTGGCGACTCCGGAGACCTCAAGCGCTGAGAAAGCTAGTTTCTTGCAAGGAAATCTCCTACAGTGTACGCAACAAAATAAAAGCAGGGTGCACAATAATAAGGACAATATACAGCAATATCATGCACCACAGCAAAGTGCGCGCAAACAAAGCATACGCACCCCCCGGCCAAAAAAGTGCGGTTTGGGGCAAAGACGGGACCCAAAGAGTCGTTTTCAGGCCAGTCCTACCGCAAGTTTTACACGGTTACAGACCCCAAGGCACCAAGACAATATGGCACCGTATGCATACACCCTCCCCTACCATTTCCAATGTGTGTGGTGCCGGACTTGTGGCGACTCCGCAGCCCTCAAGCGCTGAGAAAGCTACTTTCTTGCAAGGAAATCTCCTACCGTGTACGCAACAGAAACCAAGCAGGGCGCACAATAATGATGACAATATACAGCAGTATCATGCACCACAGCAAAGTGCAGGGTCCTCTCCACATGCGCGCACACAAACAAACACACTGACAAAGACATGCGCGCGCGTGCTTGCGCGCAAGCATACGCACCCCCCGGCCAAAAAGGTGCGGTTTTGGGGAAAGACGGGACCCAAAGAGTCGTTTTTTGGGGGCCAGTCCTACCGCAAGTTTTACACGGTTACAGACCCCAAGGCACCAAGACAATATGGCACCGTATGCATACACCCTCCCCTACAATTTCCATTGTGTGTGGCGCCGGACTTGTGGCGAGTCCTCAGCCCTCAAGCGCTGAGAAAGCTACTTTCTTGCAAGGAAATCTCCTACCCTGTACGCAACAAAAACCAAGCAGGCCACACAATAATAAGGACAATATACAGCAATATCATGTACCACAGCAAAGTGCAGGGTCCCCTCCACATGTGTGCACACAAACGAACACACTGACAAACACATGCGTGCGCGCAAGCATACACATCCCCCGGCCAAAAAGGTGAGATTTGTGGCAAAGACGGGACCTAAAAAGTCGTTTTCGGGCCAGTCCTACCGCAACTTTTACACGGTTACAGACCCCAAGGCACCGAGACAATATGGTACCGTATGCATACACCCTCCCCTACAATTTCCGATGTGTGTGGCGCCGGACTTGTGGCGACTCCGCAGCCCTCAAGCGCTGAGAAAGCTACTTTCTTGCAAGGAAATCTCCTACCGTGTACGCAACAGAAACCAAGCAGGGCGCACAATAATAATGACAGTATTATTGTATATTATCATTAAAATTATGTATATTGTTCAATACACTGTACCCGTTTTCCTTCCGATTGACTTGCTATATTCCAGCTAGTCTGTCCTTTTTGGGGTTGTAGTGTCGCCACAAAAATGTGCGATGGATATTAAAAGATGCTAGCAAAGAGTGTATGCATGCAGTAGAACACTCTGATGGTGCCCTGGGCTCTATTACTGCGCAAAAGTCGGGTTAAGACGGTTCTCAAACCGGCCTTTTGTCACATCTCGTTGAAGATGCACCTTATTCTTGGGGGTGTGAATACACGCGCATGTGCGTTTGCGTGCTCGTGTTTCTGTGTACATTTCTTTGTGTGTAAGCGTGTGGCAATGACCCTGCACTGTGCTAGGGTGTGTCATATTGTAAACATTACTACCATTAATATTATGTGTAATACTATGTATTGTTGCATACACTGTACCAACTTTTGCTCCAACTAGACTTGCTATCTTCAAGCCGGACTGCTGTTTTGGGGGCTGTGGTGCCGCCACACGAACAGTGCCACCGACATGGAAGATGCTTTTAAAGTGTGTATGCATACAGTAGAGCACTGTCATAGTGCCGTTGGAGGGTGATAAAGAGGAGAGAGACAGAGCTGAGGAAGAGACAGAGATAGAGGGAAAGAGAAAGAAGAGAAGTCTAGGTAGGTAGGTAGGTAGGTAGGTAGGTAGGTAGGTAGGTAGGTAGGTAGGTAGGTAGGTAGGTAGGTAGGTAGGTAGGCAGGCAGGCAGGTAGGAAGGCAAGGCAAGGCAAGGCAAGGCAAGGCAAGGCAAGGCAAGGCAAATTCTTTTATTCGAGGATAATAGGTAAGCACTCATATGCTTTTTTACATCCAGTTCCCGCCCTTTTCAGGGATAACATCAAGATAAAATGAGGCAGGTAGGCAGATAGACAGGCAGGTAGGTGGGCAGATAGGTAGGTAGGTAGTTAGGTAGGTAGGTAGGTAGGTATGTAGATAGGTAGGTAGGTAGGTAGGTAGGTAGGTAGGTAGGTAGGTAGGTAGGTAGGTAGGTAGACAAGTCACAATGTGGATAGGTAAGTACGTAGGTACCTAGGTAGACTGGAGTATGAGTAAGTAGGAGGCTTGGTACCAAAGTAGGTATGAAGGTACGTCACCAGGTAATCAGGTAACTGGGTAGGTCAGTAGTCAGGCAGGCACCAAGTTGGGCAGGCAGGTGGGCAGGTGGGTTGGCAGGTAGAGAGATAGGGAAGGAGGTGAGTTGTCAGATGGTGAGTTTGTAGTTTGGTTGCTTACTTATGTTTCTTGCATATGCTCGCTCACTTGCTTGCTTGCATACTTGCCTTGCTTGTCTGCTTTCCACACATGAAGTGAAAGTTACAGACAATTCTGCCTGAAGAGAACGGGCTACGGTGTAAGGGAGGGAAATCCATTGGTACCTTGTCATACGAGTTGTTTTTCCTGGATTACTCTGTAGTAGACGTGGCTGTGTTCTCTCTATGTTATACACCGCATACACACGGGGACTGGCTGTAAATTTTTTAAGCGTATAAATGCTTATTCAATTATATTCCATCTAAATAAATAAATAAATAATAAGTACATCTTTTGTTCATTACTATGTATCATGACGAAGCTGTGTTCTCTCATTGTTGTACACCGCATACTCTCGGAGACTGGATGTAAAAAAGAAAGCACATTAATATTTATCTATAATCCGAGGCCCAGTGTGCGAACGCACGCAGAGCATCTTGCCCATACGATAAATCCTGTTCTGTTTTTTGTAAGAGAAGGCCATCGTGTGCCGGTGGGAACAGAGACAAGATTTACAAAACTGCATACACACGGGGACTGGATGTAAAAAAAAAAGCACATTAGCGTTTATTACATTATCCTCGATATAAAGAATAAATAAATAAATAAATAAATAAATAAATAAATAAATAAATACATAAAACTCCATTAAGGTAAAGGTGTCCCATAACCTAGGCGGTCGTAGGGGAGCAAGGTATCAGAGACCTCAGCTTCTCTAGGGGCCAGCATGTTGAGGGCGGCGCCCATCTCCTCTCCAACACTGCTTTGCCTTCCCTGACCCTAAGGAGGGCAGGTACCCATTGACATCTGGGTGAACTGGGGGTCTGTACTGAAGCCAACCAAGGTGCGCAGTGAGGCTCTGACCACTGAGCTATCCCGCCCCATTATCTTCGATATAATAATAAATAAATAAATAAATACATTAGTACATCTTTCGTTGATTACTCTGTGACGTCGCTGTGTTCTCTCAATATACATTTTTGAATGATTTCTCTGTACCATGATGTAGGAAATAATTCCTTTTCCCCCCGATTCTTGCTGAGTTAAAGTTACAGAGACTTGCCTCTGTGTGTGTGTTTATTGATTTATCTATTAAATTAAGTGGCACTCCACCACGAAATGAGTCGCTTAGCACATTACCCAATTTTGCGCTAGGAGCCTTTAAAGGCAGGTGGGGGTCAAGTTGTCAATTTTGTGAATTTGATTGATTATTAAACTAGATCTGTTTATTTATCTTATAATGAAATATCAAGGTATCATTTTTATTCCTTTTGCTTTTAAATGTGTTTTGAAAATACCAAAGCGCTCATTCTGACAACCTGTTACTAAAATAAACTTGCCCGTTTCTCATTTTGTCACATCCTGCAGTCTATCATTTCAATTTGTAATAATGTTGCACAGAATTGTCCGATTTTCAATCTGTTTTTTGTATTTGATAGCCCCTTTATTGCGCATTAATAACATGTCAATAACTAAAAATTGACCTCATGTGCACTCCGTCTCATTATGTGGTGGAGCGTCACTAATTTATCTATTCATTTATTCTTTCATTTCAGGATACTGGAATAAGCACTCATGTGTTTTGTCACATCCAGTTCCCCTATGTCTGCAGATTTGTAAATTTTGTTTTCCATTCCCACCGGCACACAATGGCCTACTTTTCCTAAAAGCAAAATGGGTTTTAACGTGAGCGCAAGATGTTCTGCGTGTGTTCGCACAGGGACACATTTTGGGATTTTTTAAAAATAAAATGACAGTGATATCAAGTATTATGTCATTTTCAGTTTTATTTCCAGGTGTTACTGGATTCAGGTAGTCTTCTAAAAAGCAGGTAAATGAATTCAGACATCTGAACTGTTTTGTATGCATGGTTTCAGTCACCACTTAACTCGTGTTTATGAAATATATTTTATGGGTGTATATTTTTGTGTTGTCAAGGTCTGTACAAAGCTTGAGATGTTATGTTTATTCCGCCCCCCCCCCCCCCCCCGCCCCCCCTCTTTCCAACCTTGTACCTTGAAAATGCATGGTGGCCAAAGGCGATGTATATTTAACAATTTTAGATTTCAGATAAAATCATAAATCTCTCTTCATGCTTTTTCTCTTGTCCAGTTGAACAGGTTTTATCATGGATATTGCTTTTATCTTTGTTAGTGATGGGATTACTACTACTATTATATTGTTTTTGTTTTGGTTTGACAGTCTAGTTGGTTGAGGGATTTTTTGTTTTTGTCTTATGTAGGCGTTTTTACTATGGTTGGGATTTTTAACAATTATTTTTCGTTTGATTGTGTTTTCCCCTTCTTCCTTGATACCCCCCCCCCCCCCCCCCCCCTTGTCTTTTTCTCCCAGAATAGCCACAAGAGCAGCGTCACCGATTATATATTTTGTTTCTTTTCCTGTCTGCAACTATATTTGTCTCCCTATCAGAGTGGCTTTTTTCTCTAGAATTTTACCAGGGACAACTCTCTTGTTGGGTTCTTTTATGTGCACTAAGTAGTTATGTGTAACACACAGGACCTGGGTTTATTGACTGAAAGACTAGGACCCAGGCCACCACTCATGTCCTATAGGTGGGGTAAACGTTTTGAGCTGAAAAGGGATTCAAACTATTCACACTTTAAAGGGACTTTTTGCTTTCTAGACTGCTGCATTACCTCTAGACGACTGATTCACATACACACACATGGATGTGCTGCACCCTGGGCACACATACACACATACACACACACACACACACACATATATATATATATATATATATATATATATATATATATATATATATATATATATATATATATATATATACATATACACTTGTATCAAGCAAGCATTCTCACACTCACTAACCCAGTCCCATGTCCCAAAGGACGTAGGGGGGACATGAGAGAAGACGCAACGGAGATCTTTTCCTAGCTTCAGGAATCTGTGTGGCTAGTAGGTGTTGCAGGGGTTGGGCGGTCCAGTCTTTGATGTTGTCAACCCATGATTTCTTTTGGCGGCCTCTTCTTCTCTTGCCCTCGACTGTTCCTTGCAAGATGGTTTTTGCAAAGGTGTTGTGTCTTGTGGTGTGACCAAACCACATCAGCTTTCTCCTCTTTATGGTGGAGAGCAAAGGCTCTTGGGGGCTCACACGCTTTCTAATTTCTTCTTTCACATAGTTATTGGTCTTGTGTTCTTTGTATGATATTATTTTCTCACAGCATGCTAAAAAAAGATGACAGTGCAAGGGAGACAACCACTGGCTGTTCTGTGGATCCTGATCATGTCTTGTACTGTGAACAGCTCTGAAGTGTTATTTATTATTAATGTTGTTGCTGTTGTTATTGTCATCATTGTTGCTGTTGTTGCTGCTGCTGTTGTTGTTGCTATTGTTGCTGTTATTGCTGTTGTTGTTATTGTTGTCATTGTTGTTGCTGTTGTTGTTTTTTAAATATAACACCATCCAGTTTGTCTGTAAAATCGGACCAGCTGCCTCCCTCTCTTCTCTCCCTGCCTCTCTAGTTGTGATAATGAACCATATTACTTAACCAGTTCACTACCTGGAAAATCTGATTGAAGAGTCCTGCCAGTGCCAGGGTCTTTTTGTTTTTCTTTTTACATTTCTCACTCACTCACTCACTCACTCACTCACTCACTCAGTCCCATGTCCCAAAGGACGTAGGGGGGACATGAGAGAAGACGCAACGGAGATCTTTTTCCATGCTTCACGATCCTGTGTGGCTAGTAGGAGGTGTTGCAGGGGTTGGGCGGTCCAGTCTTTGATGTTGTCAACCCATGATTTCTTTTGGTGGCCTCTTCTTCTCTTGCCTTCGACTGTTCCTTGCAAGATGGTTTTTGCTAGGGTGTTGTGTCTTGTGATGTGACCAAACCACATCAGCTTTCTCCTCTTTATGGTGGAGAGCAAAGGCTCTTGGGGGCCCACACGCTTTTTGATTTCTTCTTTCACATAGTTATTGGTCTTGTGTTCTTTGTATGATATTTTGAGGAGTCTTCTGTGGCACTTGTTCTCGAATGCTTGGATTCTCCTCTCTAACTCTGCTGTCAGAGTCCATGATTCACAGCCATATAGGAGGATAGATATCACGAGGGATTTGTAGAGGTGGTATTTGGTGCAGAAGCTGATGTTGTTGCTTCCGATGATCCTCTCCAGTCTGACTAGAGCAGATGTTGCTGTTGCAATGTGAGCTTTCACTTCATTGTTTGATGTGCCATCTTTTGTTAGGATGGAGCCTAAGTATTTGAATTGGCTCACCTCTTCCAATATTTCTCCATTCATCTTTATTTCCGTGCTGTCATTACTTACATTTCTGGGGTAGCAATTAACAAAAAAAATCTGGAATTAAACTATTTAAGAGAGAAAAAAGTGTTATATGTTTTTGCTAATAGAAAATGAATGAAGAAACTGAATGGCCATTGGATCTTAAGAACATTGACTTTCTAACGTTATATAACATGCCTAATTAACTACAAACTGTGCAAACCCACCTCTGCAGAACATGGTGTGCACACCTTAAATCCTTTTCCACTTTTCTAAAAAAAGTAGGCCATTGTGTGCTGGTGGTTACAGACCACAAAATTTACAAAATTGCATATACACCAGGACTCGATGTAGAAAAGTGCATGAATGCTTATTCGATTATCCTGATATAAATAAATGAATAAATCAATAAATCAATCAATAAATGAATAAATAAATGTGACCTCCACCACGAAATAAGTCGCTTAGCACTTGACCCCTCTTTTCCCCTAGGAGCCATTATAGGCTGGTGGTGGTCAGGTTGTGGAATTTAAGATTTTGATTAATAATAAAACTAAAGTCATCATTAAGGGGGACCCACATGCATGCACACACAGACCCACAGAACCACAGACACACACATACACATGCATGCACACACCCATGCATACACACACACACACACACACACACACACACACACACACACACACACACAGGCGCATGCATACACACACATACACACACACGTACACATACGCACACACACACACACACACACACACACACACACACACACACACACATGCATACACACACATACACAGAGGTCCTATTTGATGTAATATGTTGCTTTTTGGAACACATGTTTTTTTGTTTTGTGTTGTTATTGATTTCAGTTTTTCATTTATAGACTTGGTGTTGTTGATGCCAGGTTCAGATTGACAATATAATTACAGTTGATCTTTTACTGATAATACCCCCTCCCCTCCCCTCCCCCTCCCTCTCTCTCCCTCTCATGAAATGATAAGTTGTGATCATTAAGGACAGTCCCTACCCAGGGCAAGGGCTGGATGAAGAAAAGTATGCCAATGCTTGTCTGTAACCTTTAGGCATAATGATTATTAACCAATGAATGTATGAGTCAACCGACAAGCAGCCGAGCAACCAACCAAGCAGCTAATCAATCAATCAATCAATTATTCTTTCAGTCAATCAACCAAAAAATCAATAGTTTGATCAACTAACCAATGAATAAATGAATTAATAAATCAATCAGTCATTCAATCAATCAATCAATCAATCAATCAATTATCAATCAATCATTCAACCATCCAACCATTCAATCAATTAACCAACCAACCAACCAACTAACCAATCAATCAACCAATGAATTAATCAGTCAATCAACCAACCAATCAATCAATCAATTAATCAATCTGTTGAAAAGAAAACTGGATTTTTTCCCTTGAACAGAGCAGTACTATTAAGGAAGGTAATCCCAAAATGACAGTGAGGGAAACTGACAACAGTTCTTTCCCTTCAACTATTGGCTACAGAATGACAACAGAACTGACTGACTGAGGGAGGGAGGGAGGGAGGGCACAGTGACCTGCAGCACACTGAGGGAGGGAGGGCACAGTGACCTGCAGCACACTGAGGGAGGGAGGGCACAGTGACCTGCAGCACACTGAGGGAGGGAGGGAGGGAGGGCACAGTGACCTGCAGCACACTGAGGGAGGGAGGGTACAGTGACCTGCAGCACACTGAGGGAGGGAGGGTACAGTGACCTGCAGCACACTGAGGGAGGGAGGGCACAGTGTCCTGCAGCAACCTCCCCCTTTCACACTGAAACAGCAGTAGACATGTGTGTGTCTGTTGTTATATATATATATATATATATATATATATATATATATATATATATATATATATATATATATATATATATATATATATATATATATATATATATATATATATAATTATGTGTGTGAGTGTGTGTGTGTGTGTGTGTGAGAGAGAGAGAGAGAGAGAGAAGACAGACAGACAGACAGACAGACAGACAGACAGACAGACAGACAGACAGAAGAGAGAGAGAGAGAGAGAGAGAGAGAGAGAGAGAGAGAGAGAGAGAGGAGAGAGAGAGAGGAGAGAGAGAGAGAGAGAGACAAGGCAAGGCAAGGCAAGGCAAGGCAAGGCAAAATTCTTTTATTCGAGGATAATAGATAAGCACACATGTGCTTTTTTACATCCAGTCCCCGCCCCTTTCAGGGATAACGTCAAGATAAAAAGACAGCCTCAACTAAAACAAGAACAATTATAATGATCCAATTACCAAGAGCAAACCATACTAAGTATCAAACAACAGGTAAGAAATAAGACATAGATACAATATTAAGGTAATGTTATTTAAAAAAAAAAAAAGGCACTCATTCAGAAACGAAAATAAGAAGTAAGAATCAGTAATGATTTTGATTTGAATGATAAACAAGCAAACAAACAAACAAAGAAACCAAAAAAATTAAAAAAAATAAATAAATAAAGAAATAAAAAAAAAAAAAAAAAAAAAAAACGAACAAACAAACAAACAAAGGCGCAATGATTATAGATCAAACATGAGAATATGATGAGGTTAGATGACTGAAAACAATATACCACCATCTATCATCAAAATATGTCCCATAAAACATAAGATTTTGATAAAGGGTGAGAAAGAACAACAACAACAGGTAAGAAATAAGACAGAGATACAATATTAAGGTAATGTTATAAAAAGGCACTCATTCAGAAACGAAAATATGAAGTAAGAATCAATGAAGAATTTGATTTGATTACAAAAAAAACAAACAAAAACCAATTAAAGCAACAAACAAACAAACAAAAAAACAAAAAAAAGGCGCAAAAATTAAAGAGCAAACATGAGAATATGATGAGGTTAAATGACTGAAAACATCAATCCCACCATCTATTATCAAAATAAGTCCCATAAAGCACAAGTTTTTGAACAAAAAAAAACAACCCAACTCACACTCACACACACACACACACACACACACACACACACACACACACACACACACACACACACACACACACACACACACCTCACTTAGTCTTATGATTATAGTCATAAGATCATCATAATCAGAGAGAAGTGAGCAGGGAGAGGGCAGATAGTTTGAGAGGGGAGAAGTGTGGTTTGTTATTTTTGATTCATCAAGTAGATTAGAAGGTGATTTTTGAAGGTTGTTGATGATTGATACTGTTTAATTGAGTCAGGGAGGGAGTTCCATAGCGTAGGGCCTGAGTATAGTAAACTAGTTTTGAACAAGTCTATTCTTGGGATTGGGACACTTGGCTTTACGGTATTTCTGGAATGATTCATTGGGAATTTGTCTTTTAAGGATGTGGGGACATTTCCTGTCAGTATCTTAAACATCATGATGCCTTTGTTATATTTTAGTCTTTGGTGTAGGGGAAGGATATTTAACTGAGTATAATCCCCAGAGGAGAGAGAGAGAGAGAGAGAGAGAGGAGAGAGAGAGAGAGAGAGAGAGAGAGAGAGAGAGAGAGAGAGAGAGAGAGAGAGAGAGAGAGAGAGAGAGAGAGAGAATTAATTAATTAATTAATTAATGATCTTTATTTTTCAAGGTTTACAGAGTAAGCATTACATACGTTTTTCATCCAGCCCTTGCCCTGATCAGGGAATAAAGCTAAGAAACTCCCTACATACCAGCATCACCACCAACAGCAGTTCAACCAATATTTTAAAAGAAGAAAACGGGATACATTCAACAAAACGTGTCATCCTAATTGGATACACTGATAATTATTTAAACAAACATGTGTGTGTGTGTGTGTGTGTGTGTGTGTGTGTGTGTGTGTGTGTGTGTGTGTGTGTTGTGTGTGTGTGTGTGTGTGTGTGTGTGTGTGTGTGTGTGTGTGTGTGTGTGTGTGTGTGTGTGTGTGTGAGTGTTGATGAATATGTATGAAAATGTAAAAGCTTGTGTTTTTGTTAAAGATGGAATCTGCTCAGATTATTTCAAAAGCTTTACTGGTGTTCGTCAAGGTGATAGTCTTTCTCCTGTCTTGTTTTCTATGTTTCTGAATGATTTGGAACTATATTTGACAGATAGAAATTGTTCATCATTGAATGTTCAGCTTTCATCTGATGGAGAAATGCTAACGAGCTATGTTAAACTTCTAATTTTGCTATATGCTGACGATACTATTTTATTCTCTAATACAAAGTAAGGGTTACAAGATGCTTTAGATAATTTGTATACTTACTGTTCTCAATGGAAACTTGTTGTGAATCCAGTCAAAACAAAAATCATGGTATTTGGCCGTAGTAGACCTCGTAACATGTTCACATATGGTGGAAAAACCTTGGAAGTTGTAAATAGTTTTAAATATTTAGGAATTATTTTCAGTAAGAGTGGCAGTTTTGCAAAATGCAAGAAAAACGCTTGTGATAAAGCTACAAAAGTAATGTTTAGTTTGATAAGGACTGCACGTCAAAAAGAACTACCTATACATGTGATACTTGATTTATTCGATAAAATAGTTGTACCTGTTCTGTTGTATGGATGTGAAGTTTGGGGATATAAACACCTAGCAATAATTGATGAGTTCCAGTTAAAATTTCTAAAGTATATCTTTCGTTTAAAGCGTACGACTTCAACTTTGTTAGTATATGGAGAAACAGGCAGATATCCCTTGTCTATTTTGGTTTCTGTTCGAATGGTTCGTTTCTGGATGCAGCTGCTTGATTTTCATTCAGAAAAGCTATCCTCAAATGTTTATAAGATGATGAAAGATTTATATGACAAATCTTGGATTCAATCCGCGTGGTTAAACAAGGTACAAAGCATTTTAGTACAAGGTGGATTTGACTGTTTGTGGGAGAGACAGTTTTGTTCAACTGTCAATTCTACCAGTTCACATGTCAAAGCCTTCTTAATAGATAATTTCGTTAATGAATGGAGAGATGAGCTGTTGGATGATAGCAGATGCCTTTATTACAAAAAGTATAAAATTGATTTTGGTATGGAAAAATATATAACTTTTCTACCGGATGTATATGTTTACACTCTTATGGAAATTTCGTTGCAGTTGTCACAAATTTCCTATTGAGGTTGGACGTCTCCATAACATACCACGGGAAGAAAGAGTATGTTCAAAATGCAATATGTCTGTTATAGGGGATGAATTTCATTTTATCATGGAATATCCCCAATTTACACATTTACGGCAAGATTTTATTCCTCAGCATTTTCGTCAACCCATGTCCAGTTATAATTTTTGCAGGCTGATGAAATGTAAATCTCGAAAAGTTCTTCTGTCTCTATCAAAATTCATAAGAGTTGCAGGTATTTTTTTTTAAATGTGATGTGATGCCTTTAACCAGTGTAGATTGTCTTTTACAGAAATGTACATACCTTTAAAAAAAAATGTCCTGAGTCTTTAATATTGTTTGTTTATTATTTTGCGATGAACTCTTATTGATAATACTTTTGGATGTATTGCTGTAAGGTTTCTTTTCTCCTGTTGAACTTGTTTGTTATCCTCCATGCCCCAAAAGGGGAGAAAGGAATTAAATTATGAATCTTGAATCTTGTGTCTGTGTGTCTGTGTGTGTGTCTGTGTAAGCGGGAAAACAAGCAAAGTAGGCAAAAAAGGGGTAAAAAACGTATTTTAAAAAATAACATAAAACCCTTTAAACACAAAAAGCTACATGAAAACACATCTCTATATTCAAATGGTAATAATACAATTTGAATTCAACATAACAACCAAAACACTTCTCTCCATAATAAGTCTAGGATAGAATATATGAAGGGGAAGTTGAAAGGGAAAGGAAAGGGAAAGGAAGAGAGAGAGAGAGAGAGAGAGAGAGAGAGAGAGAGAGAGAGAGAGGAGAGAGAGAGAGAGAGAGAGAGAGAGAGACAGACAGACAGACAGACAGACAGACAGACAGACAGACAGACAGACAGACAGACAGACAGACAGACAGACAGACAGAGACAGAGACAGAGACAGACAGACAGACAGACAGACAGACAGACAGAGACAGAGACAGAGAGAGAGAGAGAGAGAGAGAGAGAGAGAGAGAGAGCATCTTCAAATTACATCGTCATCAAAACAAACCAGTCAACAAAATATTTCAAAAGACTCACACGTCTATAAAAAATAATTATCATCAATGAAACCTATAAGCTCACAATATGGCCAAACCTAACAAGGAAAAGAAAACCCCGAAAAGCAAACAACAAACAAAAAGAGCAAGATTATATAAAAGAAATATCAAATAGGAGCGAAACAAATTCAAAGTTATAATAAACTCAATGCTTTATAAGATGACCACGTGCTGGAACCATAGATTTGATTGGAGGATAGCGTTCCCTTGCCTTTCCTTTTCGGACTGGCTCACGTGTGAACTGCAAGACTGCATTATTCCTGACCATTGCGCCAGCTTCCTTCTTCTATGCGGTGGTCGCTGGTGCAGTGTGCATGCTGTGTGCAAATATGCAGTCCCCTAAAGGGCTGCAGCGCCTAGGCATTGTGCTGCCATGCGGTAACAGCAGTCTGCTAGAAAATAGGGTTCTGCTAAGATCAGCAGTTAGCGGTCAGGAAATTAGGGTTATACCCGTTCCATCTTTGGCAAGACTAGGCCATTTCGTGCCGTTAGGAACGGATAACAGTTCAACAATAAACCCCATACACACTGGTGTCATGTTTAAACATCATTCTCTGAAGTCGAAATACGGCTACTTTAATGAATAGTGGGTGGGCAAAAAACGGTGGCTCCAGCAAAAGGAACACAAACCAAAAACAAACCCAAATTTGCCAAACAGGCAGCCATACTCCAACTTCGGAGAAAGGAAAAAACCCACAAGACTTGAGGGAAGTAAACATGAATGGGACTGGGAGTAGAGCATGCAGAGATTATTGCTGTGTTGTAGGTCTTCCGCCTTCCAAAACCTCCGCCCAAGGAAATCAGCGTGAAGAGTCAACGGCTGCACTGAAGTGGAACCACGCATATCCTTTAGACTGCACGGCTCAGTGGTCGGGGTACCAGGTAAAAGGTTGCCTACCCGGCCTCTTTCATCCTTCATGCGTACAGCCATCCGAGGTAGGTTAGGCTGTTGAGGGGTCTTTAGTAGGGGTTCGCTCAAATGGTCCGAATGGCCGATTGTTTGGCTCTGTTCGCTGAACCTGCTAATATAGTGGGCACAGACAGACAGACAGACAGAGAGAGGAGAGAGAGAGAGAGAGAGAGAGAGAGAGAGAGAGAGAGAGAGAGAGAGAGAGAGAGAGAGAGAGAGAGAGAGAGAGAGAGAGAGAGAGAGAGAAAGAAATAAGAAATACGAAATACGATAGGAAATTTTAATGTTTAAGGCCAACAGCCCCGTACATTTCGGGTGAAAATAATACACAAATCAGCAATTGACAATCATGCATCATGAAGTGAGAAACAAGTTCTTCAACTGCAACAACATATACAAAAAAAGGTGCACATATCGGCAACGGCACTTCCTTGTACGCGTGCGTGCACACACACACACACACACACACACACACACACACACACATGTACACACGCACGCACATATCACGCACGAACACACGCATACACACACGCACGCGCACACACATACACACACGCATTCACACACACACACACACACACACACACACACACACACACACACACACACACACACACACACACACACACACACACACACACCGTGGGAACACCTGAGTTATTATCCATACAGATTCACCATTACTTATGTCAACACATTTTCCAAATGATGGAGCATATAATTACGTGTGCTGGTTGATTAGTGATAGGACTACCAATGCTGACAATCTTACATGGTTATCTGTCTCCCTTGCTCCTGCAGCATGAAATATAGGAATCTGCTGAAGTTAAAGATAGCTTCATCGTTATGAGAACTTAATAACGTAGCACTCTGTGTTTTAAACAGCCTGTATCAGTATGCTGATTGATGATATTGTACAGTGCATCTTTCATTCCTTCATACCGAGGCCTACATCAAGCCTCAGATAATATTATGGAGCAAATGTTTTACCTGAAAACATTCCTTAATGCTTATCAAGCCACACTTCTAACAGATCTAAGTTTGCAAGGAGTAAGAGGCTACCAAACATCTGGAAAAAGAAGAAAAAACCTCTTGAAATGTACCTGAAAGACTTAATGCATCTCTGAAGAGTCTGGAATATCAAGATATCTGTATCCATATGGAAACACTTTCAAAAGGAGGTGTGCATCAAGACAATAATGTGGTAGCTGCATTGCAGAATTTTCATGAGCTGTGTTGATGCCAAGGACACCATACAAAAAATGATCTGCCATTTCTCTTAACGTTGCCACAAGGACACAAACAATCAACTGCTTTCAAACAATCTTGCGACAGTATTGCAGCTACCATTTTTATTTCATGTCAAAGGCCGTTAGAAACAGAGATAGAAACCAATGCTATCAGAAAAGTCAGTATCATCCTGTCTTCTGGAATGCTGTCAGTGTGGCCGACCACAGACTCTGGGGTTTGTTCTTCAGCCAACATGATAGAAAGCAGTGGCGGGACTGCAGCAAATGGCAGGGCTGTGTTCTTGCAGTTCAAAAGAGGGTTAAGGGGGGGGGATGTTCACAATTTTCTCCTTTGTTGTCACCACAGGCTTTTAAAAAAAAACCAGAAATGAAGGCAAAAAGGAGCTGGAAACAGAGATTATAGATAACCAGAAGAGCTTCTGCAGTTACCATCTGCAATCCAGTTCACACACACACACACACACACACACACACACACACACACACACACACACACACACACACACACACACACACGCACACACACGCACACACGTACACACACCCTAACCTGTCACTGACAAGCTGTGAAGTGTTTCAGCTCCTTAACGGCCAGTGGAGTGGTGCTTCTGGATCTTCACCTGTCTTTAAGGGCAGCTTGGTATGACCTGCTTGTTGACCTCTTCACCAGCTTGATATGACCTCCCCCCCCTTCCTGCTCTGCTAGTTGACCCCTTCACCCAGAGTTAGGGGGGCAGTAGTATAGAGGCACTGCCCCTCATCTATGTCCTTGGTGTCGGGCGTTCCCAAGCTCAACAATGTGTGTGTGTGTGTGTGTGTGTGTGTGTGTGTGTGTGTGTGTGTGTGTGTGTGTGTGTGTGTGTGTGTGTGTGTGTGTGTAGGGAAGGGGGTCACCCAGAATATGCACTCTATCTCACTCATCTAACCTAGGAATCGCTGTGAAAGTGGTAGGTACACACTAGATGAGAAGCTAGCTGCATCATGGCTGTTTTCAAGCACCTCGCGGCATAAGAACCCGCAGCTGTACTCCGACTTCAGAAGATTTTTTTTCTTTTGCAAGTAGTGTAAGTTCGTATTGGATGACAATGACTGTCTCAACATAGTGTAAAAAAAAAAAGCATGATAACTTTACACTGCAGACCTTAGATGACAATGACTGTCTCAACATAGTGTAACAAAGCATGATAACATTACACTGTAGACCTTAGATGACAATGACTGTCTCAGTATAGTGTAACAAAGCATGATAACATTACACTGTAGACCTTAGATGACAATGACTGTCTCAACATAGTGTAACAAAGCATGATAACATTACACTGTAGACCTTAGATGACAATGACTGTCTCAATATAGTGTAACAAAGCATGATAACATTACACTGTAGACCTTAGATGACAATGACTGTCTCAATATAGTGTAACAAAGCATGATAACATTACGCTGTAGACCTTAGATGACAATGACTGTCTCAACATAGTGTAACAAAGCATGATAACATTACACTGTAGACCTTAGATGACAATGACTGTCTCATCAACATAGTGTAAAAAAAAAAAAAAAAAAAAAAAAGGTATAACAGTCTTGTCGTGTTGCATCCTCAGGGTCAGAGGTCCACACGGAGTTTATCAGTGTCAGGCCGCTGTAAAGCCACAAGCCAGATGCTGCTGGGTCACTTCAGAGGTGTTCAGTGGTGCATGTTCTGATCTTAGCAGTTCTGATCTTACCCATTAAGTCCCCTACTGACCACAAGAATAGCTTAGTGGCAGAGCTAGACTGAGTACGGCCTTTTCCTGTGAACCCCAAACCCCAAAGGCTTTGACACAAACTCATCACAGACACAGAAGTGTTATGGAGGGCAAACTGAAGTCATTATGTGGCCAGAGGCACCCAATCAGACACACACTTCTTTTATTACATGATTATCAATGGTAATGAGGATGATGTAATGATGTTGCTATACATGTGTAAGTATTTTGAGACTACTGGAGATGGCTGTACTCTAGATGCTTCCTGTCCCGATTCTCCACTGTACATGTGCTTTCTATCAGAATACATTCTGGCATCAACCAGCCCCAAGAGATACAGACACCTGCAACATTGATCAAGCAATTTGAGTAACACTTTCAAAATCGTATTCATGAAGTGGATGAAGCTCCATTGTGTGACTGCAGACTTCCCAGTGAGCCCATGACAAACTCACTTTGGAAAGAAGGCAGCCAAAATTAAAAAAAAAAACATGACTCTTACATGATTCAAACGGACAACCTTGCAGCTAGTAACCCAGTGCACCAGCCACTGTGACATGGTGGCTGATATAAGATTTGGCAATTAGCAAACAGGTTTTGATAACGTGTAAGCCACCTTTGGCAATATGAAAACAAAATATCAGATCTTGTTTGAACTGATATCATTTTCGTGTGTACGGCTGTTAGGTTTATTCTCCAGTTGAATTGGTTTGTAATCCTCCATACCTCAAAAGGGGTGATGAGAATTCAATCTTGAACAGTGTGTGTGTGTGTGTGTGTGTGTGTGTGTGTGTGTGTGTGTGTGTGTGTGTGTGTGTGTGTGTGTGTGTGTGTGTGTGTGTGTGTGTGTGTGTGTGTGTGTGTGTGTGTGTGTGTGTGTGTGTGTGTGTGTGTGTGTGTGTGTGTGTGTGTAAGGGGAGGCACAGACAGACAGTACCGATAATGATAGTAATAAATTCTTCTTCATCTTCTTCTTATTATTATCAGTAGTAGTAGTAGTAGTAGTAGTAGTAGTAGTAGTAGTAGTAGTAGTAGTAGTAGTACCATATCAATATTTATGGTTGTACTGGTGGTGTGTTGTATTGTATTGTACTGTGATGATTGTTCTGTATTGAATTGTATGGTATGGCATTGTATTAGATTGTATTGTGTTGCATTGTGGTGTATTGTATTGTTATGTGCTTATTGAATTGTATGGTATGGCATTGTATTATACTGTATTATATTGCACTGTATTGTATGTTTTAGTCACCGTGGCTTTCTCTACCTGACATGTTAGCTGCTCTCCCTGGGGGAAGAACACATCACCAGTAGGCTAGAGTAAAACCACCCACATATTTATTTCCTTTACAATGTTAAACCCTCCCCTCCATGTATGTGTGCGCGTGTGTCCTCTCCTATTTATCATCATCACACTTTTATACCAATGTTTATTATATAAGCACCCCCCTACGCGACACCCCCCCCCCCCCCCCCCCTTCATTCAGTCCCCCCCACCTGACCTGATTTTAACCCCACAGTGTGGCGAGACGGATCACGTGACGTCGGCCGCGTCAGACGATAGCAATCAAACCTTTTCAGTAGGCAAGCGGGGTGAGAGCGGGGAGGGAGGGGGCAGCGGAGAGGGGGGGGGGGTACTGAGAAAAGCCAAAGGGGAGATCAGAGGGGGAGGGGTCATGGGAGAAGGGGGGAGGGGGATTTTAACAATAATTTTAGTTCATTGGTTTCCTGTCCTGGAAAGACAGCCTTCTATCTCCCAAAGGAAGGAAGGCTGCTGAAGCCCTGAGGGCACTGTTTGTCTGTGTATATACAGTGTTAGCATGGCTGTTTTACTTTTGAGAACGATTTCTGTTGATCATTGTTGGCTTGTCTTGTGGAACTTCACAACACCTGTTATTGATGCTTGCAAGTTTCTGGGTCTTTGTAGGCAATGTGGAGTAATGATAATAATGATAATAATACCACCACCACCACCACCAAGAAGAAGAAGAAAAAGAAGAAGTAGAAACGGAATTTATAAAGCACTACTATACCTTGAAAAACAAGCCAAAGCCATTGCATTCAACCTACATGCAGCCAGTCACAATCACAATATGTACCTACCAAACAAGGGATACAGGAAGAAACAGAGCTTTGCTAGGGATCCAGTCATTTAACAACACAAAAACAAGCAACAACAAAACCAAGCAAAAAAACTTATCGTAGCAGCAGTTGTAGTGATGGATCTGCATCATTTTTTAAACATTGTTTATTTCCCCACCTATCCATAGAATTAAATAACTATGTCCCCACGTTGTATCTATGTACAAAAATTATCAGACGGAGTAAACACCTCTCTCTCTCTCTCTCTCTCTCTCTCTCTCTCTCTCTCTCTCTCTCTCTCTCTCTCTCTCTCTCTCTCTCTCCTGTTTGGTTATTATTGTTTTTAGTTGAAGGTGTTTCTGAAATTGATGTAATCCCTGATTAGGACCGGGACTGGAAGTAAAAAAAAAAAGCACATTAGTGCTTATTCATTATCCTCGAAATAAAAGAATTTGATTTGATTTGATTCTCTCTCTCTCTCTCTCTCTCTCTCTCTCTCTCTCTCTCTCTCTCTCTCTCTCTCTCTCTTATATATATATATATATATATATATATATATATATATATATATATATATATATATATATATATATATATATATATATATATATAACACCAATGTCTTGAAAAGAACTATTTTCCCAATGCCTTCAAAACTGCTAGTGATCCCCATCTACAAATCTGGTGACACTTCAGATCCCTCAAATTATAGGCCAATCTCTATTATATCCCTTCTTTCAAAACCCCTGGAAAAACATATAAATAAACACTTAGTCAGTCATATAGACACTAACAACCTACTCCACCCTAATCAGTCAGGATTCAAACAAAATCACTCTGTCATACTGCACTGACTAGTCTCATAGACAATTGGCTAACAAACATTAATGAAAATAAATTTTGTGGAGTATTATTTGTAGATTTCAAAAAAGCATTTGATACAATTGACCACACACTTCTCATCAGAAAGGTAGACCTGTACAATATATCGTCAAATAGTCTAGAACTACTCGCTTCTTATCTCAAGAACAGACAACAGTGTGTTTCAACAACTACATCCACATCCAATCTTAAACCCATTCATTATGGAATACCACAGGGATCTATACTAGGACCAATTCTCTTTTCATTATACATAAATGACCTTTCTCTACATATTACATCCAAATGTGAACTATTTGCTGATGACACAACCATACATACAAGCCATAATGACATTGACTCTCTTGCAACCATATTACAACAAAGCTGTAATGATCTTGTCAAATGGACAGAACTAAACCACATGTCTATTCATCCCCAAAAAACAAAATGCATGCTTACCATCACCAGACAAAAGCGACAAAATTTACCTCATAAACAGTTTCCAATCCATATAAAAAAAGAAGCAATCGAACAAACCTCTCATCACAAAGTTCTAGGAGTAACAATCAATGAAAATCTCAGCTGGTTCTACCACATATCTCACCTATGCAAATACTTGTCCCAAAGAGTATACCAGTTGACTAAAATTAAACACTTCCTTAACTACCATTCAAGGAAATTATTCTTTCAAGCTTATATACAATCCTCAATAGACTATGCCTCAACCCTATGGGATTCTGCCAGTGTAAACACTATGAAACCCTTATTAAGTCTGTCTAAACATGCTCTCAAACTTTTCCTCCTAAAGAAAACAACCTTACTTGAAGTGGATTATACTCAGTTAAGTATTCTCCCCCTACAACAAAGACTAAAATATAACAAAGGCATCCTGATGTTTAAGATAATGGCAGGAAATGTCCCCACATCCTTAAGAGATAAGTTCCCAATGAACCATTCCAGAAATACTGAAAAGCCAAGTGTCCCAATCCCAAGAATAGACTTGTACAAGTATAGTTTACTATACTCAGGCCCTGTACTGTAGAACTCCCTTTCCGATTCAATTAAACAGCACCAATCATTGATGACCTTCAAAAATCACCTTCTAATCCTCTTGATGCATCAAAACTTAGGAACCAGTCCTCACCCTGTTTTGATATATATAGTTCTACCCCTTTTCTCTCTCTTCCTCTGTGTGTGTGTGTGTGTGTGTGTGTGTGTGTGTGTGTGTGTGTGTGTGTGTGTGTGTGTGTGTGTGTGTGTGTGTGTGTGTGTGTGTGTGTGTGTGTAAATATTTTTATATGTATCTTATCATTGTGTAGTTGTAAGTGATTTCAAAGAGTAAATTTTTAATATTTTTTGTATCACATTTATCATATGGTATATTTTCTATATATGCATAACTAGAAAGATAGAGAGTGTTAAGTGATGATATTATTGGTCAGTTGATAATTGTACCCAACACTACATGGGTTAAAATGTACTGTGTACTCTCTCTCTCTCTCTCTCTCTCCTCTCTCTCTCTCCTCTCCTCTCTCATCTCTCTCTCTCTCTCTCTCTCTCCTCTCTCTCTCTCCTCTCTCTCTCTCTCTCTCTCTCTCTCTAAAAATGTTCATTCAAAAAAAATGTTCATTCATCATTCATTCATTCATTCATCTCTCTCTCTCTCTCTCTCTCTCTCTCTCTCTCTCTCTCTCTCTCTCTCTCTCCTCTCTCTCTCTCTCTCTCTCTCTCTCTCTCTCTCTCTCTCTCTCTCTCTTTTCTTATATTATGCATAACTAGAAAGATAGAGAGTGTTAAGTGATGATATTATTGGTCAGTCGATAATTGTACGCAACACTACCTGGCATAAAATGTACTGTGTATACTCTCTCTCTCTCTCTCTCTCTCTCTCTCTCTCTCTCTCTCTCTCTCTCTCTCTCTCTCTCTCTCTCTCTCTCTCTCTCTCTCTCCGATTGAATAAAAATGTTATGCCTATTCTTTGAAACATCTAGGATGTTTTTATGTAAAAAAAAATAAAATGTGTGTGTTTTATTTTATTTATATTTTTATTGGTAGTATGTCTCCCCCCCCCCCCTCCAATAAGGATATTAGTTTTTAAAAATTTCCCCTATCCAAATGTATGAATTTATATCACATGTATAACTTTTGACAGATGGTGGTGGATTGATGTTTTTTTTTAGTTGTTTATTTCATTTTGTTCTCTTGTTTGCTCTTTATCTATTAACACTTTTCTTTTCTTCCATAATCAAAATCTTTTATTGTGACTTCAGATTTTTGTCTTCTGAACGAGTGCATTTTTTATTACCTTATCATATATAGTGTCCTATTCTTGTGTGTTGTTTGGTACTGCGTAAAGTTTTATTGTTTAGTATCTTTTCAACTTGATGTATCCCTGAAAAGGGCGGGGACTGGATGTAAAAAAGCACCGAGTGCTTATCTATTATCCTCGAATAAAAGACTTTGCCTTGCCTTGCCTTGCCTTGCCTTGCCTTGCCTTGCCTTGCCTTGCCTTACCTTGCCTTACCTTGCCCTGCCCTCTCTCTCTCTCTCTCTCTCTCTCTCTCTCTCTCTCTCTCTCTCTCTCTCTCTCTCTCTCTCTCTTACTTGTTGTCTAAACATGTTACCATCCATATTGAGAAATACTTTATTCACATTTTGTAATATTTAATAATCACGTGCTGAATGTAGTTGATTTTTTTGTGCGTGTGCTTTGTTTTGTTTTTGTTTGGTTTTCTTATTCAAATCAAACTCATCATTGATTCTTACTTCATATTTTGAATGAGTGCTTTTTTATAACATTACCTTAATATTGTATCTCTGTCTCATTTTTTACCTGTTGTTGTTCTTTCTCCCCTTTTATCAAAATCTTATGTTTTCTGGGACTTCTTTTGATGATAGATGGTGGTGGATTGATGTTTTCAGTCATTTAACGCCATCAAATTCTCATGTTTGATCTTTAATTATTGTGCCTTTTTTGTTTTGTTTTGTTTTGTTTTGTTTTATTTTTGTTTGTTTGTTTGTTTGTTGTTGTTGTTGTTGTTTTTATTCAAATTAAAATCATAATTGATTCTTATTTCTTATTTTGTGTTTCTGAATGTGTGCCTTTTTATAACATTACCTTAATATTGTATCTCTGTCTTATTTCTTACCTGTTGTTTGATACTTGGTATGGTTTCTTGCTCTTGGTATTTGGATCACTATAATTGTTGTTGTTTAGTTGAGGCTATCCTTTTATCTTGATGTTATTCCTGAAAAGGGCGGGGACTGGATGTAAAAAAGCACACGAGTGCTTATCTATTATCCTCGAATAAAAGAATTTTGCCTTGCCTTGCCTTGCCTTGCCTTGCCTTGCCTTGCCTTGCTGCTTCCTTCTCTCTCTCTCTCTCTCTCTCTCTCTCTCTCTCTCTCTCTCTCTCTCTCTCTCTCTCTCTCTCTCCTCTCTCTCTCTCTCCTCTCCTCTCTCTCCTCTCTCTCTCACACACACACCAACACACACACACACACATTAATGTTATTATGCTAATTTTGTCAAAAGTCACTTAGGTTTGGCAAAGAATGTATCATGTATTCGTAGTTACTTACTATCAGAAAACTACTCTTTTTCACTTTGATAGCAGTATGTTTATTGCTGGAATTGCTCATAAGACTCAAAAGTTTTCAGATATGCATGTATTGCTGAGTGGATATTTCAATAAATGGACTGCAAACATTGTCTCAGATATCATAGCAAAGATTTTCATTCTTTTAGAATTAAGGCGTCATGTTTTGGTAAATAGATGCTCTGAGAATTATATGATGTACAAGTATGGCAAAAATATGATAAATATGTGTAGAAATATAAATGTATTTATCATCACATGATAAATGTGTTAGTGATAATCATGGTCGTTTTATGTATATCAGACACAGGTAAAAGTGTAATGATTATATTTTGTTATCTGCTGATTTGTATAAAGTTTATAGATGACACAACCGAAAAGAACATAATCAAAACAGTGAAGATTTTCTCTTTTTCAGGTCACTGGAACCATTTGCTATCAAAATATGTTCTACTTTGTGTTAATCTACATTTTAAAAATGACATGATTACAGAACAAGATTTGGAACACCTGGCCACTGTTTTGCTTTGAAATTGGTGTTTTGTACCCCCTTCAGTAAGGGACCATAGCCTATACTAAATAAACCATTTCGAGTTCGAGTTTGAGTTCTCTCACACACACACATTCACAGTGACACACATGCTCCTGGACACACACACACACACACACACACACACACACACACACACACACACACACACACACACACACACGCACGCACGCACACACACGCATACACACACACACACACACACACACACACACACACACACACACACACACGCATACACACACATGCACACATGTTCTTGTCTATCCCTGTTATTTTCCAACCATTTTATTTCTGAACGCAAAAACGGAAAGGCTGTGCAGGGGACGTAAGGCTGAAGTCAAAATGAGACAGTTCCTCATAAGCAGCTTGTATCAAACAGGTTCTCTTGGGAAGGAAAGATGTATGAAGTAACTTGAACATAATTATAACAAGATGTCTTCTTGTTTTCTCATAAAGTTTGTGGTTTGTTTGGTTTTACTGTTGTTTTTATTTTTTAGGTTTTGATTTTTTTAAATTGAATCTTGGACTGATCGTTTTCATAATGAGAAAGTTTTCACTGGTTACTTGCACTTGTTTTCTTTCGAGATTTCTGTTTTCTCTCAAGGGGATAAGATGGTCCATGTTCTTATTACTTGAACAATTCACAAGGAGGCCCCTGTTGGCCAATATTTTCACAGTAGGCATCTTGAGGTCATCCTTATGGGTACTTTGTTTTAGACCAGAACAATGCATGGCACATAAACTGTCAACATTGACAGCAGAACATCAAAAAGAAAACATAACATGGCACACAAACTGTCAACATTGACAGCAGAACATCAAAAAGAAAAATAACATGGCACACAAACTGTCAACATTGACAGCAGAACATCAAAAGAAAACATACCATGGCACACAAACTTCCAACATTGACAGCAGAACATGGATAGAAAGCATAACATGGCACACAAACTGTCAACATTGACAGCAGAACATAAAAAGAAAACATAACATGACACACAAACTGTCAACAATGACAACAGAACAGAGAAAATAATGTCAAGGTTTGGCTAGAAACAGAACCCCCCCCAAAATCCCCTTTTATCTGCTTACACCCACCCCACCCACTTCCCCCACCACTACCACATGTACCTCACACCTATCCACACCTCAGCCTAGGTAACCCCCTACACACACACACACACACACACACACACACACACACACACACACAGTGTATACAGAGGGGGGGGGGGGGGCAGCACCCTCCAAACCTGGTCCCCAGTACAGGGACTTGAGTTCAATGAATGGCTGGCAGGGAGGTAGCTTGCTTGATCGAGATCAGGG
>CM060317.1:255250-280250 GCA_030674155.1 Stramonita haemastoma
CCCTCCCCGCTTGCCCCCCCCCCCCCCCCCTTTGAGGGAAGTCTGCACATTTGCATACACACACAAAGAGCAGGCGACATGAATGACCATCCCAGTGGCGAAGCAGCCCCTGACAAGAAACGTTTCCCACAAAGCAATTTTTCAAGAGCTGATTTCCTCCTTTCAATGGACATGTTTTTAGTAGGCATTTTTCTTGAGGGGGGGGGATGTTGTTTGGTTGTTGGTTTTTTTTAGGGGGTTCCTTATTTGTTTTGTTGTATTATTTGTTTTACTTCTGAATTATTTTCTGTTGTTTTTTATCGTTTTTACAATAACAACACTGGGAAACTGTGATCATGAGAAACAAATATATACCGGAGAGAATGTCCAAATTTCACAGAGAGAGAGCTGTGGTGATACTTGATGGAGCACAGTGCAAAGCAAGGCTAGCTAATCAACACAAAGCAAGCTGTCTTCTGTCTTTTTTTCTGTCTTCTCTTCAAGCTCTTCGATTTGTTTGCTTTATAAGATTCAGTGTTATATAAATTCCATACTTTTTTTTTTTAATTTCTATCATCATCATCATCATCATTATTATTATTATTATTATTATTATTATTATTATTATTATTATTATTATTATTGTTGTTGTTGTTGTTGTTGTTGTTGCTGCTGCTATTGTTATTATTATATTATTATTATTATCATCATCATCATTAAGAGGCAAAAGAATGCAATGCCATGCAATGCAGTCCAATAGTCATGATACAGCAGTACAACACTCTTATTAATCTTCATAACAATAGTGTCATACAACACAATGCAAGACTGTAGCCTACACTACAAGGGGGCGGGATAGCTAATTGGTCAGAGGGCTCACTTTCCCCCAGTTAAGTTAGGCAGCGTCGAGCGTGGTCACTAGTTGGATGGGTGACCGTTTGCGCGCCTTGGCTTCAGTCCCCCCAGTTCACCCAGCTGTAAATGGGTACCTGCCCTCTTCAGGTTCGGGGAAGGTAAAGCAGCGAGGTAGAGGAGATGGGCGCCACCCTCAATATGATAGCCCCTAGAGAAGCTGAGGTCTTTGATGCCTTGCTCCCCTACGACTACATAGGTCATGGGACACCTTTACCCTCACACTACACTAAACTGCCTCATGCTGCACTGCACTGCCCCGCACAGCACAGCACCACACTGCACCGCACTGCACTGTCTGCACTGTACCGCACAGCACAACACAGCACAGCACCACACCGCACCACACCACACTGCGCACTGCACTGTCTGCACTGTACCGCACAGCACAACACAGCACAGCACCACACCGCACCACACCACACTGCACTGCACTGCGCTGCAATACAGTGTATTGCACTGCATTCACATCGCTACACTACACTACACTACACTACACTACACTACACTACACTACACTACACTACACTACACTACACTACACTACACTACACTACAAGATCGGGTGAATGACACACAGCAGCTGAATACGAATTGTATTGTTTACCAGTGTAAGTAAGGCCAGACTTCTCTGCCTGACATTCGGGCTGCTCTCCCCAGGGAGAGCACGTCACCACAAGTACAGCACCACCCTTTTTTTCCTGTCTGCAACTGGTTTTCCTGTCAGAGTGACTTTTTTCTACAGAACTTTTCTAGGGACACCTCTCTTTTTGCCATGTGACTCATCTGAGACTAGCACCCAGACCAGGATTATTGTTTAATGGATGGGGGGAAAGTTTTGTGCCCAGACGGGGATCAAACCACTGCACACTTCCAACCCGGACTTTTGGCTTTCTAGGCAGGTGCGTTACCTGTAGACCACCGATCCACTAATCCACGGATAATCAGTCTGACCTCTGACTACAGAAAAACCGGGAGCAGGTGCTAGTGTCAAAGTGAGAAGCTGGGAAATAGTTTAATAGGTTAAAGGTTGCTTGAACAGGACGTGTAGGGAGGTTAAGGGAGGGGGTGCTTGGATAGGGGTGTGAGGGGATTGGGGAGGGGAAAGAGAAGGGGGGGGTGAATTATGGGAAAGAGCCTATCTCTTGGGGAAAGTATAGCGTGAGACATTGCCTGCATTGTTTCCCTACGTGAGTGCAGGTGTGCACATTCACACACACACGCACACACCCACGCACGCGCGTGTACACACACACAAGCACACACACACACACACACACACGCGCGCGCGCAGAGACACACACACACACATACACACGCATGCACACACGCACGCACGCACACACACACACACACACACACACACACACGTGCTTCCGCATGCTCGTACTCGTGCACGCACGCACAAATGCACGCATGCACACAGTATTATGCATGGGCGTCCTATACTAGGCACCAAGTCAGGCTTTGATATAGCACAGGCAGGTAGACAAGTTTTTTTACTTCAAAATACAGCATGATTTTCAAAAAGACCTCATCAAAATCAATCTATCTATCTATCTATCTATCTATCTTTCTTTCTATCTATCTATCTATCTATCTATCTATCTATCTATCTATCTATCTATCTATCTATCTATCTATCCCTTAGTCTGGCGACCGTGGGGGACCCCTGAAGACTTGACAACCAGTTCCCTCCATTCCTCTCTCTGTTCTACCTTTCTCAAAGTTTTGTTGAGTTCTAGGCCCGTCCATTCCTTGATGTTGTCCTCCCATCTCTCCCTTGGTCTGCCTCTTTCTCTTCCTCCTTGGACAGTGCCTTGCAGTATTGTTTTTGCAAGTCCTTTTGATCTTGTGACATGCCCGTACCATCTAGTTTACGCTTCTTTACGACTGGTAGAAGGTTTTCGTAGGGACCAATGGTTTACTGGATTCTGTTATGCACTTCTTTGTTACTTATGTGGTCTCTGTAGGAGATGCTAAGGAGTCTTCTGAAGCACCTCATCTCTACCGCCTGTACTCTTCTCCAAATCAGCAGTCAGGATCCATGATTCAAAGGCATACATGAATATACATATGACAAGGGAGCGCATTAGTCTGATCTTGAAGTTGAGTGAAATATTTTTTATCTTTCCAGATGGTGTTCAGTTTTGACAGTACTGTTATTGTCTGTGCAATCCTGATACTACCTCAGGCTTGGACCCCTTGTCTGATACAACGGCTCCCAAGTGCTTGAAGCTTTGAACCGTTTCCAGCTTCTGGTCATTGACCCTGATATCAGTGCTGATGCCTTTGGCGTTATTGGTCAACAGTTTGGTCTTCTCTGCGCTGATTTCCATGCCGTATGTTTTAGAGGCATTGTCTAGGTGTTCTGTTAGGCTGGAAAGCTCCTGTTCTGATCCTGCTAGTCCGTCAATGTCATTTGCGAACCGGAGGTTTGTGATCGTTCTGCCTCCAATACTGACTGATCTTTTATGGTGTTCCAGTGCATCAGCCATGATTCTCTCAAGGAAGATGTTGAAAAGAGTAGACAACACTGCCTTACTCCAACTGTTGTTCGAAACCACTCTCCAATGGTGCTGTTGTAGTACACTGCACTGGTGGCCTTGTTGTACAGCTCTTTGATGACTCTGATCAGGTTTGCAACGATGCTGTACAAATTTATGGTTGCCTACAAAGCTGCATGCCACACCCTGTAGAATGCCTTCTTAAAATCAATAAATATGTGGTAGAGGTCTTGTTGGTGTTGAAAGTATCTCTCACAGAGTATTCCGATGTTAAATATCTGTTCAGTTGTGCTACACCCTGCTCTGAAACCTGCTTGTTTCTCAGCAACGATGGTCTCTGCTTGTGGCTTCAGTCTGTTCAATATAATCATCAACATGACCTTGCTTGGGTGGCATATGAGGCTGATTGTGCGGTAATTCTGGCACTGCTGAAGGTTTCCTTTCTTGGGGAGGGCAGACAGGAAAATGGCCAACACCATGGACACAGTCACTTATCATCAAAATACATCACATAAGAACGATGACTTTCTGCTGCTACTGCATCTGACAATAATGTAGACATCACTGCTGTTGTTACTGTTACTATTATTAGAACTACAGCAGCAACAGTTACTGCTCATTCTGCTCTTTAGTCAGCTGCTGCTGCTGGTATTCTTACCACTGCTTCCACTAGTAGTACCATTGCTGAGCGCTGCTACCACTCCTAGTGTTGCTGCTGTTGCTACCACTGCTGCTGCTGCAACAACAATACTGTGAGGCTGACTTCTTCTACTGCTACTACCCCGACTGGTTCTGCTGCTGCTGCTGTTACTTCAAATACTACTACTATTTCTTAAGCTGCTGACAGTGCTGCTAATACATTCAGTACGACGGAAGGTGTTGTTGCTACTACTGCTACTACTTCGGCTGCTGTTGCTGCTACAACTACTACAGCTAGAACTATTAGGCTAACTCAGCTACTTTTAGTGCTCTCTGTCTGTGAGTCTGTCTGTCTGTCTGTCTGTCTGTCTGTCTGTCTGTCCCTCTCTCTCTCTCTCTCTTTTGTGGAGTATTATTTGTTGATTTCAAAAAAGCATTTGATACAATCGACCACAAACTTCTCCTTAAAAAGCTAAACCTGTATAACATTTCTACAAAAACCCTAGGACTACTCGATTCATATCTTACAAATAGGCACCAGTGTGTCTCAATAGCTACATCAACATCCAAACTAAAGCCCATTCATCATGGAGTACCACAGGGATCCATATTGGGCCCTATTCTCTTCTCATTATACATAAACGACCTTCCTCTACATATCAATTCCAAATGTGAACTATTTGCAGATGACACAACCATACATACGAGCCATAATGACATTGACTATCTTACAACCTTATTACAAAAAATCACTGACGACCTTGTCAAATGGATTGAACTGAACCACATGTCTATCCATCCCCAAAAAACAAAATGCATGCTTATCACCACCAGACAAAAGCGACAAAATTTACCACATAAACTATTTCCAATTCACATAAAAAAGAAGCAATCGAACAAACCTCTCACCACAAAGTTCTAAGAGTGACAATTAATGAAAATCTCAGCTCGTTCTACCACATATCTCATCTATGCAAATACTTGTCCAAAAAAGTCTACCAGTTGATTAAAATTAAACACTTTCTCGATTTCCATTCAAGGAAACTGTTTTTTCAAGCTTATATACAATCCTCAATAGACTATGCTGCAACCCTGTGGGACTCTGCTAGTGCAAATATCATGAAACCGTTACTAAGTCTGTATAAACGTGGTCTCAAACTGGTCCTTCTGAAGAAAACAACCTTGCTAGAAGGGGATTATACTCAGTTAAATATCCTTCCCCTACACCAAAGACTAAAATATCACAAAGGCATCATGATGTTTAAGATACTGACAGGAATGGTCCCCACATCCTTAAAAGACAAATTCCCAATGAATCATTCCAGAAATACCGTAAAGCCAAGTGTCCCAATCCCAAGAATAGACTTGTTCAAAACTAGTTTACTATACTCAGGCCCTACGCTATGGAACTCCCTCCCTGACTCAATGACTCAATTAAACAGCATCAATCATTAACAACCTTCAAAAATCACCTTCTAATCCACTTGATGCATCAAAAATAACAAACCACACTTCTCCCCTCTCAAACTATCTGCCCTCTCCCTGCTCACTTCTCTCTGATTATGATGATCTTATGACCATAATCATAAGACTAAGTGAGGTGTATGTATGTATGTGTGTGTGTGTGTGTGTGTGTGTGTGTGTGTGTGTGTGTGTGTGTGTGTGTGTGTGTGTGTGTGTGTGTGTTGGGTTTTTTTTTAATTCAAAAACTTATGTTTATGGGACTTATTTTGAGGATAGATGGTGGTGGATTGATGTTTTCAGTCATTTAACCTCATCATATCCTCATGTTTGCTCTTTAATTATTGCACCTTTTTTTTATTTGCTTTGATTGGGTTTTTTATTTGTTTTTTTTGTATTCATATCAAAATTTTCATTGATTCTTACTTCATATTTTCGTTTCTGAATGAGTGCCTTTTTATAACATTACCTTGATATTGTATCTCTGTCATTATTTCTTACCTGCTGTTGTTGTTCTTTCTCACCTTTTATCAAAATCTTATGTTTTATGGGACTTATTTTGATGATAGATGGTGGTGGATTGATGTTTTCAGTCATCTAACCTCATCATATTCCCATGTTTGATCTTTAATTATTGCGCCTTTTTTTTGTTTTGTTTCAATTTGTTTTGTTTTTGGTTATTTTTGTGCTTTTTTGTATGTTTTTTTTTTTTTTTTATTCAAATCAAAATCATCATTGATTCTTACTTCTTATTTTCGTTTCTGAATGAGTGCCTTCTTATAACATTACCTTGATATTGTATCTCTGTCTTATTTCTTACCTGTTGTTTGATACTTGGTATGGTTTCTTGCTCTTGGTAATTGATTCTTTATAATTGTTCTTGTTTAGCTGAGGCTATCTTTTTATCATGTTATCCCTGAAAAGGGCGGGGACTGGATGTAAAAAAGCACATGAGTGCTTATCTATTATCTTCGAATAAAAGAATTTTGCCTTGCCTTGCCTTGCCTTGCCTTGCCTTGCCTTGCCTTACCTTCTCTCTCTCTCTCTCTCTCTCTCTCTCTCTCTCTCTCTCTCTCTCTCTCTCTCTCTCTCTCTCTGCTCTCTCTCTCTCTCTCTCTCTCTCTCTCTCTCTCTCTCTTCTCTCTCTCTCTCTCTCTCTCTCTCTCTCTCACACACACACACACACAACACACACACACACACACACACACCGAAGTTCCGGTTTCTGCACGACTGTTAGGATAGAACCAACAGCAGGTAAAGAAAAGTCTCAGATCCCTCACCTAACACACGTCACGGAAAGACAGACAAGCTGACGTCAAGTCTGATGTTTCAGGTGCAGTACAGGTACACTACCCACATCACAACACAATACAACCTTTGCCACCTGACCTGATGCCCCCAAGACAACTTGTATTCCCACCGTTCCTCATTTACCTAACTGCCTACCTTCCTCCCTACCTACCTACCTACCTACCTGTCTGCCTATAGGGCCTATGTCTACTTACCTGTCCGGCTCAACAGCCTGTGAGACATGAGAAGTCTGCAATGAATCTTTGCACCTTGGGTTTCTGTGGACTTTGCGCCTTGTGGAGAGAATTTATGTTGTGATGACACAAAGCCGTTGAATGTCAACCTGCCGGCTTGTGACTTTGCTTCCTGTTTTGTCCTTTGTCATAAAGAGGGCATCTTTCGTACTGCCCGTGTCACCATCTGTGTATGTGTGTCTGTGAGTGAGTGTGTAATTTTTATGTATGTGTAAACAGAAGCCAAGATACCGTAGTTGGATGTGTTGATCAGTAAAGGCTGACAACTAGTAATCTCTCACAATTCTAGGATGAAGTAGTATTTTTTTTGTCTTGTTATCTTTTGTTTCCTAAAGACTGACAACCAGCATTCTATCAGAATTCTAGGATGAAGTAGTATTTTTTGTCTTGTTATCTTTTGTTTCCTAAAGACTGACAACCAGTATTCTATCAGAATTCTAGGATGAAGTAGTATCTCTTGTCTTGTTACCTTTTTGTTTTCAAACGAAAAGTGAATTCGTTTTTCTTTTTTCGTGGGCAGGTGATACCCATTTATGCTTACACGGACAAGAAAGGGGAAAAAATCGGATGCTTTGAAAGCTACAAGAAAACTATGTCAGCAGAAAAGCGGCAACATTCTGCAGCCAACGTGTACATTCTGAGTGATTGATGCTAGATTCAGAATTTGGGAAGGACAGGAAGAAACTAAGAGCGGAACACAGGCTGGCTTTTGTTGCATGGGAAAGGTTACCCTACATGAACTTGTCCTTTGCTTTTCCATGAACCCCTGACTGGTATCCAAAGCCGTAACCCCTTTCTCAGCAACAATGCTGACCCGTGCTACTGTCTGTGTGGGTCTCCTGATCTGGGTCTTGATGATCTCACTGACTGTGTCAGAAAGTAAACATCACAGAGGCAGAGGGCGGAAAGATGACGTAAGAATACGGAACAATAAAAGAGATGATGAGATGGTGAAGGGAGAGAGAGGTCTGAAGGGCAGGAATGGACAGATGCTTTCTGCTGCTGGTCAAACTGCTGGTCATACTGCTGGGAGTGTGAAAGAGAACAGGAGGGATGCCCCACAGTGTGAAGGTGAGGCGTGTTCTGTGACTCCACATGCTGTTTTGTGTTGTGCTTATCGTCTGTTGTGTGCAGAAAAGTGTGTGGATTTGTGCACGTATCGAAGTGGTGCAAGTATATTGTGTGTACATATTATGGGGGTGAGATAGCTAAGTGGTCAGGGTTAGCTAAGTGGTCAGAGTGCTTGCTTTCCCCCAGTCAGTTAAGCAGCGTTGAGGGTGGTTACCAGTTGGATGGGTGACGGTTTGCGCGCATTGGCTTTAGTACAGTCCCCCCCCCCCCCAGTTCACCCAGCTGTAAATGGGTACCTGCCCTCTTTAGGGTCAGGGAAGGTAAAGCAGCGAGGGAGAGGAGATGGGCGCCGCCCTCAACATGCTGGCCTCTAGCGAAGCTGAGGTCTCTGATTCCTCGCTCCCCTACGACCGCTTAGGTTATGGGACACCTTTACCTTTTTACGATTTACATATTTTGTGCTGTATTGTCTTTATGATATTGTATTGCGTTGTTTTACATTGCATTGTATTGTACTGTTTCATTGGTGGTGGTGGTGTGTGTGTGTTTATTTTTATTTATTTATTTATTCATTCTTTTATATCGAGGATAATGGAATAAGTACTCATGTGCTTTTTTACATCCAGTCCCCGTACCGTGTATATGCAGTTTTGAAAATGTCATCTGTTCCCACAGGCACACAATGGCCTACTCTTACAAAAAGTGGAACAGGATTTAACGTGTGCGCAAGATGTTCTGTGTGCGTTCGCACATCGGGCCTCGGTTTATAGTCTCATCCGAAGGAGTTTGGGGAGAGTGGAGTCGGCACTGATGTTCACTCCAGGAGAAAAATCTCCTCGACTGGGAATCGAACACGGGTCGTCAAATTGCGAGCGCAATGTCCTGACCACTAGGCTATCCCGTCCCTCGTGTGTGTGTGTTTATTTATTTATTTATTCTTTTATATCGAGGATAACAGAATAAGCAATCATGTGCTTTTTTTCATCCGGTCCCCGTGTGTATGCAGTTTTGTAATATTGTCATCTGTTCCCACCGGCACACGATGGCCTACTCTTACGAAAAGCGGAACAGGATTTAACGTGTGCGCAAGATGTTCTGCGTGCGTTCGCACACGGGGCCTCGGTTTAAAGTCTCATCCGAAGGATTCTGTGTGTGTGTGTGTGTGTGTGTGTGTGTGTGTGTGTGTGTGTGTGTGTGTGTGTGTGTGTGTGTGTGTGTGTGATATCGCATTATGTTCCGTTGTTTTGCTATGTCGCAGTGGCGGTACATTGTGTTGCATCATCTCATACCATTTTAGATTGCATCACTGCCTTGCAATATACTAAGTCTTGTAGTATTAAAACTCGTGATGATACTTTATCAAATTCCATCTGTATTATAAGGAGAGATCGCAGCCACAAGTTCTGCTTCTTTCTGTGAACTATTTATTCATGCAACAACTTTTCCAGCAGACTTTCTGAAACGAACTAGGAGCTATATAAGCTATATGCGTATTAAACAATCTTGATTTCTACTTTCATCATAAAGACTTGAACACATGAAACAGAGACACAGAGAGAAAGAGAGACAAGGCAAGGCAAGGCAAGGCAAGGCAAGGCAAGGCAAGGCAAAGTCTTTTATTCGAGGATAATAGATAAGCACTCGTGTGCTTTTTTACATCCAGTCCCCGCCCTTTTCAGGGATACATCAAGTTGAAAATATACTAAACAATAAGACTTTACGCAGTACCAAACAACACACAAGAATAAAGGACACTATATATGATAAGGTAATAAAATGCACTCTTTCAGAAGACAAAAATCAGAAGTCACAATAAAAGATTTTGATTATGGAAAAAAAGAAAAGCGTTAGTAGATAAGGAGCAAACAAGAGAACAAAATGAAATAAACAACCGAAAACATCAATCCACCACTATCTATCAAAAATTATACATGTAATATAAATAATACATTTAGATAAAAGGGGAATGTTTTTTAAAAACTAGCATCCTTATTGGAGCGGGGGGGGGGGAGACATACTACCAATAAAATTATAATTAAAAAAATAAGAAAAAAAACATAAAACATCCTAGATGTTTCAAAAAAATAGGCATAACATTTTTTTCAATCAGATAATGTTTTACACACACTCACACTCACTCACGCACAGACACACACACAGACACACACAGAACACACACACCACACACACACACACACACACACAACACACACACACACACACACACACACACACACACACACACACAAACACACTCTCACACACACATACACACACAGACATACACTCACACACACCTCACACACACACACTCACACACACACACACACACACACACACACACACACACACACACACACACACACACACACACACACACACACACACACACACACACTCTCACACACACATATACACACAAACATATACTCACACACACACACACACACACACACACACACACACACACACACACAAACACACACATACACATACACTCACACACACACAAACACACAAACACACACACACACTCACACATACACACACGCACGCTCGCACACACACACATACACACACTCTCACACACACACACACACACACACGCACACACACACACACACACACACACACACACACACACACACACACACACACACACACACACACACACACACACACACACACACACATTTTCACCGGTTCTGACACATTTCATCAATAAACTTCATTCTAAGGAAAATATATGCCTTGAATTCTGAGTAAGATCATAAAGGATACACGAATACTCTATCCGCTGTAAGGCACATATTTTGGGATATATATACCCTAATATCATATCAATCTTATGATTACATCATAAAATTTATGTTTCTAATTATATATGTGGTAATGGACAAAGTTATTCAGGTTTCTTGGTTGTTGTTTTTTAACGATCATTAGTTAAAATTTTACATAAAATCAATTACATTCGTCACACGTGATTATCAAAAAGGGAGTACAAGATATGAATAAAAATGGATGGTAATAGGTGAGACATTGAGAGAGAGAGAGAGAGAGAGAGAGAGAGAGAGAGAGAGAGAGAGAGAGAGAGAGAGAGAGAGAGAGAGAGAGATTGTAAGTGTAGGCTACTGATAAGGGTGCTAGATATCTTTATTATATAACAAGTGGGATAGTGAAAATCAGTCTTAAAAATCAGCTACCAATGATACAATGGTAAGATACATGTGAAACATTTAAACGCGCGCACACACACACACACACACACACACACACACACACACACACACACAACACACACACACACACACACACACACACACACACACACACACACACACACAGAGGGGAGAGAGAGAGAGAGAGAGAGAGAGAGAGAGAGAGAGAGGGAGGGAGATGGGGGGGGGGACGCTACCCTAATGGGAGATCTTCTCTCGTTTGCTTTACACTGTCAGATGTGTTTGGGGTAAATAATGGCATGTCCTTTCCAGCTCCTCTCGTGGGCCGTACAACTTGGTCAGTAGGGTAATCTCCATCGACCACACTTTCTTCCTCAGGTCGCTGAATAACGTACACCTCAAAAGGATGTGCTCGCCTGTCTGGTTTTCTTTACCACAGGCACACAGGGGAGAAGGATCAAGTTTCAATTTTGTGGGCATGTGGTGCTTTAGTCTGTTGTGCCCAGTGCACAGCCTTAGAATTATGACCCGTTCTTCTCTTTTGAGGTTGTGGTAGTCATCTTTTTCTACTCTAGGTCGGGCCATATATTTAATGACCGTCCTCTTTTCATGGAAGGGAGGCTGCTTTAGCACTGTTCTTTCTGTGCCCCTTGTTTTGCAAGTTCACCAGCCAGTTTTTTGCGAGGTATGCAACAGTGGGCAGGGATCCATTGCAGTGTTACACGCTTTTTTGTGTAAGGAGCTGTAGTTCCTGTTGGAGTTCTGTTTCTTTGTCTGCGGACAGAGATTGGAGGACTGATAGAGCATCAGTGAAAAAAACAATGGGAGATCTGAAAGCCAATATCTCATACCATAAACAACACTCCATAAGACGAAGGGATATGACAGCCTGTGTACAGTATCCTTCGTCGAACGCTCAGACATCGACTGTTGTTGTCTGTCATATGAGTGCAAAATGCGTTGCACTGCCTTTAGGCACCTAACAAGTCAGGCCCAGGACACCCGATTCCGGCGTTGGAGAGAATTGTTATATTTCAAGTCTTCTTGGAGAAAAAGGCAGGAGAGTGGATCAAGAAGGTAGAAAATAGACAAGAAGCAGGTGACAGGAACCAAAAGTACAAGGCAGAAATAAAGAGAAGGATAGAAAAGACGGAATTTCAACACATAATTTTCAGAAGGTGGGGATACTATTTATACTGACAGGTCCCCTGCATCCCCACGGGGGAGTATGGTATACTGCCCTCTCTCCAGTCCGAGAAATATTGTGTAGACATTGGCAAAAGTCTGTGTCAACATCTATGCATGTCCGAGTCCACTGTCTGTGTCTACATCTATGCATGTCCGAGTCCACTGTCTGTGTCTACATCTATGCATGTCCGAGTCCACTGTCTGTGTCTACATCTATGCATGTCCGAGTCCACTGTCTGTGTCTACATCTATGCATGTCCGAGTCCACTGTCTGTGTCAACATCTATGCATGTCCGAGTCCACTGTCTGTGTCTACATCTATGCATGTCCGAGTCCACTGTCTGTGTCAACATCTATGCATGTCCGAGTCCACTGTCTGTGTCTACATCTATGCATGTCCGAGTCCACTGTCTGTGTCAACATCTATGCATGTCCGAGTCCACTGTCTGTGTCTACATCTATACATGTCCGAGTCCACTGTCTGTGTCTACATCTATGCATGTCCGAGTCCACTGTCTGTGTCTACATCTATACATGTCCGAGTCCACTGTCTGTGTCTACATCTATGTATGTCCAGTCCACTGTCTGTGTCAACATCTATTCATGTCCGAGCCCACTGTCTGTGTCTACATCTATTCATGTCCGAGTCCACTGTCTGTGTCTACATCTATTCATGTCTGAGTCCACTGTCTGTGTCTACATCTATGTATGTCCAGTCCACTGTCTGTGTCTACATCTATACATGTCCGAGTCCACTGTCTGTGTCAACATCTATGCATGTCCGAGTCCACTGTCTGTGTCTACATCTATGTATGTCCAGTCCACTGTCTGTGTCTACATCTATACATGTCCGAGTCCACTGTCTGTGTCTACATCTATACATGTCCGAGTCCACTGTCTGTGTCTACATCTATGTATGTCCAGTCCACTGTCTGTGTCTACATCTATACATGTCCGAGTCCACTGTCTGTGTCTACATCTATGCATGTCCGAGTCCACTGTCTGTGTCTACATCTATGTATGTCCACTGTCTGTGTCTACATCTATGCATGTCCAGTCCACTGTGTCTACATCTATGCATGTATGTCCACTGTCTGTGTCTACATCTATGTATGTCCAGTCCACTGTCTGTGTCTACATCTATGCATGTATGTCCACTGTCTGTGTCTACATCTATGCATGTATGTCCACTGTCTGTGTCTACATCTATGCATGTATGTCCACTGTCTGTATCTACATATGCATGTACGTATGTCCACTGTGTCTACATCTACTGATGTATGTCCACTATCGGTGTCTACATCTATGTATGTGTGTCTACATAATTATGCATGTATGTATGTCCACTGTGTCTACATCTACTGATGTATGTCCACTATCGGTGTCTACATCTATGTATGTGTGTCTACATAATTATGCATGTATGTATGTCCACTTTGTCTACATCTACTGATGTATGTCCACTGTCTGTGTCTACATCTATGTGTGTCTAGTCCATTGTCTGTGTCTACATCTATGTATGTTCAATCCACTGTCTGTGTCTACATCTATGCATGCCCAGTCCATTGTCTGTGTCTACATCTACTGATGTATGTCCACTGTCTGTGTCTACATCTATGTGTGTCTAGTCCACTGTCTGTGTCTACATCTATACATGTATGTCCACTGTCTGTGTCTACATCTATGTATGTCCGAGTCCACTGTCTGTGTCTACATCTATGCATGTATGTCCAATCCACTGTCTGTGTCTACATCTATGTATGTTCAATCCACTGTCTGTGTCTACATCTATACATGTATGTCCACTGTCTGTGTCTACATCTATGCATGTATGTCCAGTCCATTGTCTGTGTCTACATCTATGCATGTATGTTCACTGTCTGTGTCTACATCTATGCATATATGTCCAGTCCATTGTCTGTGTCTACATCTATGCATGTATGTCCACTGTCTGTGTCTACATCTATGTATGTCCAGTCCACTGTCTGTGTTTACATCTATGTATGTATGTCCGAGTCCACTGTCTGTGTCTACATCTATGTATGTATGTCCGAGTCCACTGTCTGTGTCTACATCTATGTATGTATGTCCGAGTCCACTGTCTGTGTCTACATCTATGTATGTATGTCCGAGTCCACTGTCTGTGTCTACATCTATGTATGTATGTCCGAGTCCACTGTCTGTGTCTACATCTATGTATGTATGTCCACTGTCTGTGTCTACATCTATGCATGTATGTCCAGTCCACCGTCTGTGTCTACATCTATGTATGTATGTCCACTGTCTGTGTCTACATCTATGCATATATGTCCATTGTATGTGTCTACATCTATGTATGTATGTCCACTGTCTGTGTCTATATCTATGCATATCCAGTCCACTGTGTCTATGTCTATGCATGTCCAGTTCACTGTCTGGCATGTGAGAAGTGAGGGACACAGGCAGGTGCAAAATTCAGTCAGCAGCTGGCAGGATGTATCATCCATACCACCGGCCTGCTCTTCTGCCCGCTATGAATAGGTTTGAGACGTGCGCTTCATGTTATGTGCGTTTGCACAGAGCACCTCGGGTTTCGGGATCACCCCACGGATGGTGTTGGTTAAGCCTGAATAAATACACATTGAGAAGAAAAAAGTCCATCAAAGACCTGAGTAGTGACTGGAACACATACCTGTACTATAGCTATGGCCAGTTAAAAGTGACTGGAATACGTACCTCTACTGTAGTTATGGGCAATTAAGGAGTGACTGCATCACATACCTGTAGTTATGGGCAGCTAAGGAGTGACTGCATCACATACCTGTAGTTATGGGCAGCTAAGGAGTGACTGCATCACATACCTGTACTGTAGTTATGGGCAGCTAAGGAGTGACTGCACCACATACCTGTAGTTATGGGCAGTTACGGAGTGACTGCACCACATACCTGTACTGTAGTTATGGGCAGTTACGGAGTGACTGCACCACATACCTGTACTGTAGTTATGGGCAGTTAAGGAGTGACTACATCACATACCTGTACTGTAGTTATGGGCAGTTACGGAGTGACTGTACCACATACCTGTAGTTATGGGCAGTTACGGAGTGACTGTACCACATACCTGTAGTTATGGGCAGTTACGGAGTGACTGTACCACATACCTGTAGTTATGGGCAGTTACGGAGTGACTGCACCACATACCTGTAGTTATGGGCAGTTACGGAGTGACTGCACCACATACCTGTACTGTAGTTATGGGCAGCTGCGGAGTGACTGCACCACATACCTGTAGTTATGGGCAGTTAAGGAGTGACTGCATCAGATACCTGTAGTTATGCGCAGTTAAGGAGTGACTGCATCAGATACCTGTAGTTATGCGCAGTTAAGGAGTGACTGCATCACATACTTGTATTTAGGGGCAGTTAAGGAGTGACTGCATCACATACTTGTATTTAGGGGCAGTTAAGGAGTGACTGCATCACATACTTGTATTTATGGGCAGTTAAGGAGTGACTGCATCACATACTCGTATTTATGGGCAGTTAAGGAGTGACTGCATCACATACTCGTATTTATGGGCAGTTAAGGAGTGACTGCATCACATACTTGTATTTATGGGCAGTTAAGGAGTGACTGCATCACATACTTGTATTTATGGGCAGTTAAGGAGTGACTGCATCACATACTCGTATTTATGGGCAGTTAAGGAGTGACTGCAAAACATACCTGTACTTTAGTTATGGCGAGGTTCCTTTATTGTGAATGCTCTAACCACTAGGCTATTCTGCCCTCTTTCTATTGTTTAGATCTCCCCGTTAGAATATTGACGTCATCGACATTCCAGTGCATTGGCCCCTTAACAGAGATAGTGAAATGCAAATGCCGCCAACCAGTGAATCAGAGAGGACTTTAAACCATTAAAAAAGATAGCATCTACTTTTCTTGCATAGGATAGTATCTGCGTGTGTTTCAAAGCAGGATTTCCTTTTTGTTTGGGGTTTTTTGTGTGTGTGTTTTTCCTTTTTACTCTCGCCAACCCTCGTCCCAGCTCCTAATATTTGCTGAGTAATTTTACACCTGGATATTAGACAACGTGTGCGAGTCTTCTCTTCTTTCTCTCTCTTCTTTTTTGTTGTCATTTTCCTCTGTGGTGTGTATGGATAGCGCGGGGGGGGGGGGGTCTTCTTTCTTCTTTCTATACCCTTTTTCCTCGTAATTTGTACGCGCGCGCGCGTGTATGTGCGCGCGCGTGCGCGCGCGTGTGTATGTGTATATTCTCTCTCTCTCTCTCTCTCTCTCTCTCTCTCTCTCTCTCTCTCCTCTCTCTCTCTCTCTCTCTCTCTCTGCGGTGCGTTTCTCTCTCTCTCTGTGCGTGCGTGTGTGCGTGTGTGTGTGTTTGTGTGTGTGTGTGTGTGTGTGTGTGTGTGTGTGTGTGTGTGTGTGTGTGTGTGTGTGTGTGTGTGTGTGTGCAAGCAGAACATTTTGCTTCGCAGAACAATTTGCGCACACATTGTAACCCGTTCTTCTTTTGGAAAGCGTGTCATTCGGGCCGGTCAGAAACGGATGACAAGAAACAGGAATAAATAACCCTGCAACAAAGATTGCACACACACACACACACACACACACACACACACACACACACACACACACACACACACACACACACACTGGTGTCAGTCGTGTTTAGACATCATCCCCGAAGTCGGAATACGGCCACCGTATTGGTGGGCAAAAACAGTCGCATACGCCAAAAACCTCACTATTGGTGAACATGGGCTCTCTAGCCTAGGAACAAAAACAAGCAAATTGTAACGGCAATTTCTGTGGCTTAACCACGGCCCCATCAGTGGCCTCAAAGCCTAGTAACTAAAATAATAAAATTCTAGAGCAAATTATTGTCGCTTAAACCCATGCCCCACCGTTGGCCTAAAAACTACCTTTCCCACTCTGAGCCTTGGATAATATACATGTCCTGTGTGTCATGTGCCTGTGCCAAAAAAAAGGTCAAAACCCAAAACGATCTATTAACGGCAAAGAGTAGATCACTCCAAGTGTGTTTGTCAGATCGCTCCGCCATGGCTGCCGCATTGTCATTTAAAATGGCGTCTATTCACAGAGCACGGACACGGAGAGTGGGAGGCCGTTGGACGGTGGGATAATCACTCTAACTGCCGCTCTGTCACACAGGCCGGGCGACGTTTATCGTCCATTGTGGGCGGTGGACAGGTCTCCCTTTAGCGTTCTGCTAGGTCCGTGGGAACCGCTTCCCAATAGTGATGAGTATACATACACGCATAGCTGTTTTCAGCTTTAGAACAGAAAACTCAGAAGGTTTTTTTCTTTTTTCAAAATTTAATTGATAGAGTTAAGAATTGAAAGAGAGATAAGAATTGATAGAATTAAGAATTGATAGAGAGATAAGAATTGATAGAAAAATATTGATAGAGAGATAAGAATTGATAGATAAAAATTGATCGTGAGATAAAAATTCATACTACTAATTGATACCGAGACAAAAATTGATAATGAGACAAGAAGACTAAAGTTTATTACGATAGTTCATGGAAATAGTTTCATGTTGCAATTAATGCCTCAGTTGCTGAACAGAAAGCAGGGCTCATACTAACTGTTGGTGCTATCAACATTGCTTAGAACAGTAATACCACATCAGAAAAAAAACAAGAAACCCTATCAGTTCATGATAAAACGAAGTAGTCTTTTAGCAGCAGGCAACAAACCACTCCTGTCCCAGTTCCAAACACACACACACACACACACACACACACACACACACACACACACACACACTGACAAGCTGACTCCTCTGACAGAATAAATCTTTCATGACTATTCCTGTGTCTTTTCACTGCAAACGTCCACAGTAACGTTTTCATCAGCATGTTATCGTTACTTGTTCATTCCAAGCCATTGGGAGACAATTTGATATATCACCACATTTAGAACAAAGAAATTTTTAGTCGGAAAATCATGGCAGTGCACATACAATCATGTCTAGAGCATCAACACGCCTTTGGCTTACAGCGGGCTTCAGGAGCGGATGGCAAAATTATATTTAAAAAAGACAACAACATGCACACAGGTGTGTTTAGACACCATCGCTGAGGGAAAAAAAATAATGGGTAGGCGTTGCACTTGTGGCGACGCGCTCTCCCTGGGGAGAGCAGCCCGAATTTCACGCAGAGAAATCTGCTGTGACATAAAGTGGTATAAAATAAAATAAATAAAATAAGTATAGCAAATATTCAAGGCCAAAAACGTCACATATTTTCTTCCCGTATGTGGTGTATGCATCATTCACTTGTGACACTCCCCTCCCAAAAAAAAAACAAACAAGCAAACGAACAAACAAACAAAACAACAAAAAGTGCTTTGTGTACAATTTCAGTGAGAGCAATCAAAACCAACATCGTTACTTTCCACTTTGTTGTTATCGCATTGTACGTATAAAATGAAAATACACATTGCAGACAGCCAATGAAAGCACTGATTTCTCCCCGTTTTCCCCTTTATTCAGATTTGAACAAAAGGTAACAACACAGTTGACAGTCACATGTGAACACAGCATAACACAGTTGACAGTCACATGTGAACACAGCGTAATGACACAGTTGACAGTCACATGTGAACACAGCATAACACAGTTGACAGTCACATGTGAACACAGCATAGTGACACAGTTGACAGTACCATGTGAACACAGCATAACACAGTTGACAGTCACATGTGAACACAGCATAATGACACAGTTGACAGTCACATGTGAACACAGCATAACACAGCTGACAGTCACATGTGAACACAGCATAACGACACAGTTGACAGTCACATGTGAACACAGCATAACACAGTTGATAGTCACATGTGAACACAGCATAACGACACAATTGATATTCACACGTGAGCATAGCATAACACAATTGATAGTCACATGTGAGCACAGCATAACATAATTATTGATAGTCACAATGTGAATACTGCACAACACAATTGATAGTCACATGTGAAAAAAACTTAACAAAATTGATCTTCACATGTGAGCACAGCATAACACAATTGATAGTCACATGTGAACACAGCACAACACAATTGATAGTCACATGTGAACATAGCTTAACACAATTCATAGTCACATGTTTTTAGTGTCTTTGCTGAAATTAGTACAGCAATAGATTGTAGCCTTGTTCATTATGATAAATGACATCAATGAAATATTGCATAACACTATGTGTAAGGTAAAGGTATGTCGTCGTAGGGGAGCGAGGCGTCAGAAACCTCAGGTTCTCCAGGGGTCAGCATATTGAGTGCGGAGCCCATCTCCTCTCCCTTGCTGCTTTACCCTCCCTGATCCTAAAGAGGGCAGGTACCCATTTACAGCTGGGTGAACTGGGGAAACTGTATTCACCCATCCAACTGGTAACAATGCTCAATGCTGCTTAAGACTGACTGGGGAAAGTGAGCTCTTTGATTTATCCCACCCCCATAAAAATGAAAGTGCTATTTTATGTGAGGGGACTGGGAATTAGACTCATGACATTACATTACATATAAACCACAAGAACATCGCCATCAGCTTCAAAATCAGACTGATGCATTCCCTGATCGTGTCCATAATTATTTGTGTACGCATGTGAAATGGAGACCATAACAGCAGACATTGAAAAAAGGATACAGGCAATGGAGATAAGATGCTTTTGCAAAGGTCTAGGTATCTCATACAGAGATCACATAACTAATGAGGAAGTGAAATCCACAACTGAAAATGCCGTAATTATGGCCGAATGAGGAGCTCCTAATTTCAGTGATAAAACAAAAATGAAGTAATACAGGCACGTCACACGAACATCTGGACTGGCCAAGACTGTCCCACATGGAATAGTACAAGGAGGGAGACGAAGAGACAGACAGAGAAAACGATGGGAAGACAACATCAGAGAGTGGATTGGCTTTGAGTGGAACGATTTGCTTCGGAAAGCTGAAAGCCGCGAGGAGTGGAGGAAGCTGGTTGCAAAACCTTCAGTGGTTGCAAAATCTTCAGTGGTGCCCCTACAGTCTGCTAGATCACACATGGGATTGGTGAAGGTGACTGACTCCACTCTCCCCAAAAGTCCTTCGGATGAGACTATAAACCGAGGCCCCATGTGCGAACGCACGCAGAACATCTTGCGCACACGTTAAATCCTGTTCCGCTTTTTGCAAGAGTAGGCCATTGTGTTCCGGTGGGAACAGATGACAAAGTTTACAAAACTGCATACACACGGGGACTGGATGTAAATAAGAACATGAGTGCTTATTCCATTATCTTCAATATAAAAGAATAAATATAGAAACATATTTTTAAAAATATAAAACACCACACACACACACACACACACACGCACGCACGCACGCACGCACGCACGCACGCGCGCGAGTGAGAGAGAGAGAGAGGGGGGGGGGCATTTCATGCGATTTCCCATACAGTATTCTGATACTACTATCAAGTAAGTGCCGTACAGGTCTTAACTCGGCCGTTCTCCATTAGCCTGTTGGTTCCACCCTGAATACACCTAGCTAAGCCTGAAGTAACGTGTTCCCTGTACAAACACAGATCGCTAGCTGCACTAGGCTAGCATAGGCCTAGGCCACACTGGGCCAGTTGCCAGCACCACCACTTGACAGCGGGTCTATAAGGGGACGTGTGGGGTGTCGCTAAGTGGTAGATATCGTGAAGTGGTCAACCTGGACAGAGAGAACAACTGCCCCCTCCCAGTCTGGAAACGTCCTGTAGAATGCTGTGTGCCTGTTTGGTAAATATTCTTCTTCTAGGTCCAGTCCTCAGATATTCATCGCTGTCTGTCATATGAGCGAAAAAAATTTGCGTATTTTAACACGCTGCTCTGCATTTAAGCCCCTGATAAGTCAGGCTCAGCGCATCTGACGTGGGGCGCATTTTCACATGAGAATTGTCGTTCTCCTAGACTGGTTGCTTTCACTGAGCTGCAGAGCCCAGTCGGCCCTGGAGGCCATCCTCCTCTGCCTTCACAGCTGTTGGGAGACAGGTTCTCCTCCTCTGTCTGTTCCGCCTTTAGGATGTCCTCTTGGTAGTTGACCCATACCTGGGGGCTGTTTTATGGGCACCAGGGTGTATCCACACACCCAGTGGGCCTGTATACCGCACATTAAGGGGGGGGGGGGGCAAGTCTTCTCCCCAAAGGCTTCTATGTCAGACTTTTCCTTATCTAAGAATTTTTATGTAGGTCAGACTTCTCTAGATTTCTTGTGTTCTGTCCTGGTGACGCAAGGTACCTGGTCACAGTGGTCACTTCGTGAGGATGCAGCCAAAGGGCTCGCGCTCAACAGTCTTGAGATGGAGAGGCTATGCCGATCAGGGGGCTGTTCAGGGGGCTAACAGCCGTAGCATGTTCTGTTCTGTTCACACCGAAGTGCTAGATCGGAGAGGTGCCAGGCGAGGCAGGCTGGGTATTCTCTGCTACACCTCTATTAATGCTGGGTAATCTCTACTGCCCTCTGTCAATGATGGGTAATCTCTGCTACACCTCTATCAATGATGGGTAATCTCTACTGCCCTCTGTCAATGATGGGTAATCTCTGCTACACCTCTATCAATGATGGGTAATCTCTACTGCCCTCTATTAATGCTGGGTAATCTCTACTGCCCTCTGTCAATGATGGGTAATCTCTACTGCCCTCTGTCAATGATGGGTAATCTCTGCTACACCTCTATCAATGCTGGATAATCTCTGCTACACCTCTATCAATGCTGAGTAATCTCTACTATACCTCTATCAATGCTGAGTAATCTCTACTGCCCTCTATCAATGCTGGATAACCTCTACTACACCTCTATCAACGCTGAGTAATCTCTACCACGGATACGGGACGGATAGCCTAGTGGTCAGAACTTTGCGCTCGCAATTTGATGACCCAGGTTCGATTCCGGTCGAGGAGATTTTTCTCCTGGAGTTAACATCAGTGCTGACTCCACTCTCCCAAAAAGTCCTTTGGATGAGACTATAAACAGAGGCCCCGTGTGCGAACGCGCACGCACGCAGAACATCTTACGCACTCGTTAAATCCTGTTCCGCTTTTCGTAAGAGTAGGCCACCGTGTGCCGGTGGGAACACATGACATATACAAAGCTGCTTATACACGGGGATGGATGTAAAAAAGCACAATAGTGCTTATTCCATTATCCTCGATATAAAAGAATAAATCTATTAATCAATAATCAATCTATCAACGCTGGGTAATCTCTCCTGCCCTCTATCGACACTGGATAATCTCTACTGCTACACCTCTATCGACACTGGATAATCTCTACTGCTACACCTCTATCGACACTGGATAATCTCTACTGCTACACCTCTATCGCCACTGGATAACCTCTACTGCCCTCTATCGACATTGGGTAATCTCTACTACACCTCTCTCAATGCTGGGTAATCTCTACTGCCCTCTATCGACACTGGATAATCTCTACTGCTACACCTCTATCGACACTGGATAATCTCTACTGCTACACCTCTATCGCCACTGGATAACCTCTACTGCCCTCTATCGACATTGGGTAATCTCTACTACACCTCTCTCAATGCTGGGTAATCTCTACTGCCCTCTATCAACACTGGATAATCTCTACTGCCCTCTATCAACACTGGATAATCTCTACTGCCCTCTATCAACACTGGATAATCTCTACTGCCCTCTATCGACACTGGGTAATCTCTACTGCCCTCTATCGACACTGGGTAATCTCTACTGCCCTCTATCAACACTGGATAATTTCTACTGCCCTCTATCAACACTGGATAATCTTACTACTGCCCTCTATCAACACTGGATAATTTCTACTGCCCTCTATCGACACTGGGTAATCTCTACTGCCCTCTATCAACACTGGATAATCTCTATTGCCCTCTATCGACACTGGTTAATCTCTACTGCCCTCTATCGACACTGGGTAATCTCTACTGCCCTCTATTGACACTGGGTAATCTCTAACTGCCCTCTATCGACACTGGGTAATCTCTACTGCCCTCTATCAACACTGGATAATTTCTACTGCCGTCTATCGACACTGGATAATTTCTACTGCCCTCTATCGACACTGGGTAATCTCTACTGCCCTGCCCTCTATCGACACATGGATAATCTCTACTGCGCCTGCCCTCTATCGACACTGGATAATCTCTACTGCCCTGCCCTCTATCGACACTGGATAATCTCTACTGCCCTGCCCTCTATCGACACTGGATAATCTCTACTACTGCCCTCTATCGACACTGGTATTAACTCTCTACTCCGTCCCCCTGCCATCTATCGACACTGGATAATCTCTACTGCCCTGCCCTCTATCGACACTGGATAATCTCTACTCTGCCCTTGCCCTCTATCGACACTGGATAATCTCTACTGCCCTGCCCTCTATCGACACTGGATAATCTCTACTGCCCTCTATCGACACTGGATAATCTCTACTGCCCTGCCCTCTATCGACACTGGATAATCTCTACTGCCCTCTATCGACACTGGGTAATCTCTACTACTGCCCTGCCCTCTATCGACACTGGGTAATCTCTACTGCCTTCTATCGACACTGGGTTAATCTCTACTGCCCTCTATCGGCACTGGGTAATCTCTACTGCCCTCTATTGACACTGGATAATCTCTACTACCCACACCACTATCTCATCCTCATCCTCTGGTACCCAGTCCCTTGGACCGCAGTGTTTGGCATCAGGACTATGTGTGTTCATTTTAAGAGGCCTCGCCCTCCATTTCCAAATAGCCAGGACAAACGATTCCAGATCTGACCATTCCAACAAAGTTTTCGGGTAATGTTCAGCACTTTTAACATTTTTTGGTTGGCAGTCTTGTCAGAGTGATTCGTTTTGTTTGTAATCTGATAATCATCTTTTTATTGCCGTTACTTTGGGCCGTGTTTGCATCTGTCTTGATCTAAGAGCAATGTGCTGAGCAGTTTAAGAATTTCTGGTCACTTACGGAGGACCGGGTTCGTGGAGTTGAAGGTCGTGTACCAGTTTGTGACAAAGAATCCCTTAACGACACCACAGTCCGTAGGGGACATGGGGCGATAGCCTAGCCTGCAGCCCAGCACAGCTAGCACAGCGATTGACAAGAGCAGTGGGCAGATCAACGCGGAAGGGTAGGGTAGGGTAGGTACGGTAGGGGGCCACTGCTGATCCAGGCGGTGATTGGCTGGGCAAGAGTAGGGGGTCAGCCATGTTGTGACGTCTTGCATCATCACACACATCGTACGATGTCGGCCCATCCTGTACCACGTGGGCCCACCTCACGCTGTTTTCTGTTTTCTCTCCCCCTCCCCTCCACCCCTATTATTTCCTCCTTCCCTCTTGCCCCTCCCCCACGCCTCTTCCCTCCCTTTCCCAATTCTTGTCTCCCCCCCTCACACACACACACAGACACTTTCTCATTTTAGTTGCACTGTTTCTTTCAGTGTCGCCCCTGCTTTCACCTGTCGTAAGGTTGGTAG
>CM060317.1:285250-290250 GCA_030674155.1 Stramonita haemastoma
CCCCTCTCCCTAGTTAACATCACTGCCATCCCCCCTCTCCCTAGTTAACATCACTGCCATCTCCACTCTCCCAGGTTAACACCACTGCCAGCTCCCGTCTCCCTAGTTAACACCACTGCCATCTCCCGTCTCCCTAGTTAACATTACTGCCATCTCCCCTCTCCCTAGTTAACATCACTGCCATCTCCACTCTCTCAAGTTAACATCACTGCCATCTCCACTCTCTCAAGTTAACATCAGTGCCATCTCCACTCTCCCAGGTTAACATCAGTGCCATCTCCACTCTCCCGGGTTAACATCACTGCTATCTCCACTCTCTCAAGTTAACATCAGTGCCATCTCCACTCTCCCAGGTTAACATCAGTGCCATCTCCACTCTCCCTAGTTAACATCACTGCCATCTCCACTCTCTCAAGTTAACATCAGTGCCATATCCACTCTCTCAAGTTAACACCAGTGCCATCTCCACTCTTTTGAGGAGGGGGAGCTAGTCTCTCTGAGTTAACATTGGTTCTGAATCCATCAGTTCCCCTGCAAGTTTTTGGGGTGGCACTACAGACTCTGGCCCTCTATGTAAACCAGTGCACGATATCTGGCGCGCACATTCAAAGCTCATCACTTCTCCTGAGAGAGTACTGAAGGTAGACTACTCGTGGCCGTGGTATGGATGATACCAGCGGACTGGAACCATTCGTATCGGCAATTTCCTTTCCATTGGACCCTTCCAATGTCGTGGAGAGAGGGGTATCTTTTGCATGGGTAACAGCTTGCCCTCCATACTTACTTACCCAGGCTTTGCACTCTAGAGCCTAGAGCGCAACTCCATAGTCTTCCAAAGCTGACGGATGCCTACTACTACTACTACCCAGCATGCAATTTGTGATGTGGAGATGGGTGAACTCTGCCAGGCTCAACTTTCCCAGCACAGTGTCCGGACATGTTGATGTTTGCGGTTGCGTTTTCGTCACACCGGTTATTTACGATAGACTAGGGACTATGATTGGTTAAAGGTAAAATTATGTGTCATATTGAAACAAAGGTGTCTTCACAGAACTTTGGGTCCCCCCCTAAAAAAGAACCCATAAAAACCCGACTAATAAAAACATACACAGCCTAAGTGGCAGTCCTTGAACACAACTTAAAGAGAGAATGTGAATAAGGTTGTGTCATTTTTACTGCCCTGTGCTAACAGTATCCTGTGTAGTTGTATTTCCTCGTGACAAGGATTAGACAGACAGACAGACAGACAGTCAGACAGACAGACAGACAGACAGACAGACAGACAGACAGACAGACAGAGAGAGAGAGAGAGAGAGAGAGAGAGAGAGAGAGAGAGAGAGAGAGAGAGAGAGAGCCGTGCTGGGAGGCTAAACTGGGTCCTGGTATGTAAAACGTAACCTGCAAAAACTCGTCTGACAACAGTGTGGGCTCCAATGTTGAGGCCTCCACCTACTGTACTCCGCCTCCTCTGCTCTATCCTGTCCTGTTTTGCCCCCATCCCCTTCTCTTTGTCACAAAAATACACACCTTCAGCAGGATTCTTCTCTCCATCCATTAATAAATATCATCAGTGAATGTGTTCCTCCTGGGCCCATGACTATCATATCACATTCTTTCACTATTTGTTATGCTGGCTCACTTACATGCAGGAATTCGCCAATAAAAACAAGCCCGCCGAGGCGATTTTCTGCCTACACACTGCTATTGTTTATTGGGTGTTGGGAAGAGAAACGACAGTATGGTTGATAGTAATGGAGATGAGGTATGAGACATGTCACACACTTGTCATCTAAGATTTCACTTCTGCCAAGGTGACAGCTAGCCGTGGTGCGTACGGCCTCTGTGGCCGGTGTAGCTGAAAACATGGGATAGGATTGCCACAACAAAGAGAGAGTATGGCTCTCAGTTTAATCCTACATGTTGCGATTTTTTAAAGCTCCCACATGCCCCCCTCCCCCACTGCCCCCCCCCCCCCCCCCCCACACACACACACATACACCACGACTTTGCAAAGCCAGACAGGCAATCCACAGCTAAAAAGAAAGCTGGCGGAAAAGGAGACTTCAGCGCCCAGCATTCTAAAAAGTATATGAAACCCTCCCCACCTTCTGGCCTGGCTTGGTTAGTGTAATACTCAAGGTAAAAATGGTTTTGCCATTCAGAAGGACTAGGAATAGTACAGAAGAAATAGGATTTTTTGAAAAGGGGAGGGAATGTGAATAAAAAAGAAGGAATATGAATATAAAAAGGGGGGGACATAAACAGAACAGAAGGATTATGCATTAAAAAAACAGAACCGTGTGGAAAGGGAAATCAAATAAACTTTGAAATATCAATCTTCCTGAATGAAGAGAAGCTGCTTTGGTTTTCAAGCTGGGTACAGGCACATACATAGAACCTTTTGTTCATTTAAAATGGAGGTGGGTCTGTTTGTAAAAATATATTCTTTTTTGTATTCAGGCAACAAACACGGACAATAGTTTTGTTTACATGGCAGACATGATAGTCTGTAGTTCAGACCTGTCCTCATTAATTCTTAAAAGCTCGCATAAGCATTATTTTCTTGAGAAAAAAAAAAACAACAAAGATGTGCTTCTGTGCATTGTCCTTCATAATCATTGAATGTGTTTTGCTTCATGTTGTCTTGGTTTCTTTTAGTTTTTTCATCTTGTTTATTTGAGCCTTGACCTCTGTTGGCTTAAACCCCAGTGTGATCATGTCCCATTTTGGTCATCTCATCATGCACCTGTCCCATTTTGTCATGAATAGGTTTTTTAGGGCTGCCTTGTCTTCCGTAACATTCCGGTCCTGCTGTTCCCACGCCACTCATTTCAATCTCCCCGCCACAGCCATACCACCCAGATGTATTATGTCGAATCATCAGGGTCAGATGTCCACAGGGAGCCCATGAATGTTAGTTTGTCGTAGGACCACCACCCAGAGGCGCCCTGCACTGCTACTGGGTTATTTTTGTGGTGTTCAGTGGTCCCTCTTCTGAATTAATAACATATGCAGGACACTACTTACTTAGCCCCCTGCAGATGACAGTATTAGCTCATTGCAGATCCAGACTGAGTGAATCACCCGCCCGAAGTGGCGATCACCACAACGTTCTTTTGACGAACTTCTCCCAAACTCACCGGAGAACAGGTGCAGAAGTGTATAGAGAAACCAAAACTGAGGTCATCATGAGACCAGAGCAACTGGGGGCCACCCAATCAGAGGCATTTTTTTTTCAATTTCGTGATAATCAATAACGATAAAAATGGTGTAATAATGCTGCTATGGATGTACTCGTGCTTTTAGATTACTTGACAAGGCTGTTCTCTACCTCTGTCTACCTCTCTTTCTCTTATGATATATCCCAGCATCAAACGGGCCAAGAGATACAAACATCTGCAGTGTTGGTCAGGTAATTTGAGCAACACTCTCAAGTTTGCATATGTAAAGTGGATGAAGCTTGACTGTGTGGTCGCAGTCTTCCCAGCGAGCGTGCGTGCGTGCGTGTTAGACAGGTGAGGAAGGGGTCTAACAAAAGAGGAGAGGGGAGGGAGGAGGGGTAGAGAGTGAAGGGAAAGTGAAAAAGGTTTAGTAATGATAATTATGGGGGGTTCCACATCAAGCAAATTCCTATCTGCGTTTCTGCGTCTTCAAAAATGTTATTAAATATTAAACTGCTTTCCTTCAAGTTGACAATGTTATGTACTAAGGACCCCGTGTGTGTGTGTGTGTGTGTGTGTGTGTGTGTGTGTGTGTGTGTGTGTGTGTGTGTGTGTGTGTGTGTGTTTGTGCGTGCGCACGTGTTTGTGCGTGTGGGTGCGTGTGTGTGTGCGTGCGTGTGTGCGTGTATGCGTGCGTGCGTGCATGTGTGTGTGTGTGTCCTCTTCTAGCTATATAGTATGCTAGCCTGTGTCTGCGCCTGTCTGTGTGCTCCACTTCTTATTTCAGATACACACCCCCTCCCCCCTCCCTATTTATACTTTCCCCTTTTTTCATGTCCCCTCCCCCCCCCCCCCCCCCCCCCCCTTCACCCTTAGCACTGAGGCGAGAGAGTGGCGTGATTTTCCCAAGGTAACAGCAGCGACAACTGGGGCACAGTAGTTACGATACCTGTCGGGATTCGTATCAGGAATAATATCAGCAGATTGTCAGAGGTGGGAGGGGGGGGGGGCTGTCGACACGATACCATATCAACTATGGGCTCACCAATGGCAATACCTAATGCTGAAGTTTGGGATGGTCTGGGTCCATGTTAGGTATTAAATTTTGTGCCATCTATAAGACTGGCTGTATCCTCTCACGAAAGATGGATTCTTTTAGTTTCTTGTTTTGTTTTGTTTTTGTTTTGATTTTCTTTGCTATAATTATGGCCTTGGGTTGTTCGTAAATCTGTAATTGGCGGCGCATGCAGCAACATACACATGTAAATTTGCACGCCTAAATTGATCTTTAAAAAAAAAAAAATTCATCTTTTATTGAAATCGTAGACCCTGACTTCTGATTTGGAGAGAAGAGTACACGCGGTAGAGATGAGATGCTTCCGGAGACTCCTTGGTATCTCCTACAGAGACCGCATAAGCAACAAAGAAGTGCATAACAGAATCCAGCAAACCATTGGTCTCTACAACAACCCTCTATCAATCGTAGCTAAACTTAAATGGTACGGGCATGTCACAAGATCAAAAGGACTTGCAAAAACAATACTGCAAGGCACTGTCCAAGGAGTAAGAAAAAGAGGCACACCAAGGAAGAGATGGGAGGACAACATCAGCGAATAGACAGGCCTAGAACTCAACAAAACCCTGAGAAAGGCAGAACAGATTGAGGAATAGAGGGAGAGGGAACTGGTTGTCAAGTCTTCAGGGGTGCCCCCACGGTCGCCAGACTAAGGGATAGATATATAGATTTATTGAAAAACTGGACAGTTATGTCATTGCTGGATAGGAATGGACAGAGTAATGCGGGGAATCTGTGCTAAGCTTGAAACTCGCTGCCATTGT
>CM060317.1:297750-317750 GCA_030674155.1 Stramonita haemastoma
ATTTTTCCTTATCTGTACGCTTTGAACACCTGTAAGCCTCCCTAGCGTGTATATAATATATATATATATATATATATATATATATATATATATATATATATATATATATATCATCATCATCATCATCATCATGGCTTGGCTTCGCAAACGAAGATTAAGGGCACTGTCCACGTCTGGTGCAGGCTCGCTGGTGGCTGTTCAGTCCAATGCGTGACAAACAAACCCGGCCGCAGCAGCTGCAGGGGAAAGTCGATTCTGGGGTTGATGTAGAGGGGACGCGGTTCTTCCTCCTCATTCGCCTCTCCTCAAGGGCCGCTCTGCGATTGTCCTCAAAGGAGGAGACCGACTGATGCACAGTGTGTCGCCAGGCCTGCCGGTCAGCAGCAAGGACTGACCACTGGTTATGGTCTATGAGGCAGGCTGACAGAGATTTCTTCAGAGAGTCTTTAAATCTTTTCTTTGGTGCGCCTCTGTAGCGGTGTCCGGTGGAAAGTTCACCGTAGAGAACCATATATTATATATATATATATATATTATATATCATATATATATATTATATATATATATATATATATATATATATATATATATATATATATATATATATATATATATATATATATTAGGCACCCATCGGTCTCGGAAAACTATGGAGTTGCGTATGCATGGAGGGCAAGCTGTTACCCATGCAGCAGACCACCCTCTCCACGGCACTGGAATGATCCATTGGAAAGGCAATGACCGATACGAATGGTTCCAGTACCGTCGCAGGAGCCACCAGAACGTTGCCATATACCTACAGCCCCGAGCCGCTCTGGGACTCCAATTTCCCGACTTTTCCTCAGGAATTGTGTCTAAACACGACACCTGTGTGCATGCTGGTTTGTTATTATTTTGTCATCCGTTCCTGCCGGCACACGATGGCCTGCTCTTCCGAAAGGCGGAACGGGATTTTAACATGTGCGCAAGATGTTCTGCGTGCATTCGCACACGGGGCCTCGGTTTTGTGTCTCATCCGAATGACTTTGACATTCAGTTCGATTTTTTCGTCAAACTGGGAAGAAAGGACGAGGCTGGGTACGAACCCAGATACTCACGGTTTACATATTGGCAGGCGAACGTCTTAACCATCCTGCCACCGTCATATATATATATATATAGAGAGAGAGAGAGAGAGAGAGAGAGAGAGAGGAGAGAGAGAGAGAGAGAGACAGAGACAGAGAGACAGAGAGACACAGAGAGAGACACAGAGAGAGACACAGAGAGAGACACAGAGAGAGAGAGAGTCACAAGAAACTAACTATCCAGAGGGGTAGTGATGTGGGCTGGGATGGACGTTTGCGTGTTTGCCTTTTTTTCTGCCATAAAGGCAGCCATACCTTCTCTTCAGTGAAGAAACTTTAAAGTAAAGATTACTTTGAGAATAAAAACTTGGTGAATTGAAATTAGAGGGCAGGAAAAATAAAAGAACAGAGCGAAAACAACAAGAGTATGGAGAGAGAGAGAGAGAGAGAGAGAGAGAGAGAGAGAGAGAGAGAGAGAGAGAGACAGAGACAGAGACAGAGACAGACAGACAGACAGACAGACAGACAGACAGAGACAGACTGACAGACGGACGGACAAACGGACGGACGGACGGACGGATGGACATAGAGGGACAGAGACAGAGAGGGACAGAGACAGAGAGGGACAGACACAGAGATCTCCTCTTCGGCTGATATGCAGAGAGAGGGAATCGTCAATCTTACCCTCCTCAAAAGCGCAATGGGCGTCTCTGCTTGACAAACCCAGCCTTTGTTTTTAGTTTTGCTTCTGTTTGTTTGTTTGGGTAATGTTGTTGTTGCTGGTTTTGGGAGTTGGGTTTTTTTTTCATTATTTGCTGTCTCAGGTCATGTATACATCCTGTTTACGTCATACTGTCGTTTGAGAACCACAACAAAACCAGGAGCATGTGATCTAACCACCCCCATTGTGTTCGATTTTTGTGTGGGGTGAACCCAAAGCCGATAATCTAGCAGGTGTGGCATGTTAAGAGACCATTGATCTGTGACTCTGGCATCAGGGGTCAGACAGGTGACCTGACCCCCCCCCCCCTTTCCCCTCCTTTACTCCCCATTTCTCCTGCTCTGTCTTTCACATCAATCAGATTAGAGGGATCAGATTTCTGTCTGGGATAGACAGGGAGGGCTGCCTTTCTTCACTGGGTGGCTTGGCTAATGCCTTGGCTAATGCCTGTACTACATGCCATAGGTCATACCGTTCACAGCACTGCAGCTGCAATATAATAGTAGACTTTGTGAAGAGAGGGTTGTTATGATGATGTTGATGATCTTGATGATGATGACGACGATGACGATGATGATGATTATGATGATGATGATGATGATGATGATTCTGAGGATGACAATGATGATCATGATGGTTATGACAACCATGACAGTCTGATGATGATAATGATATACATGTGTCTGTGTGTGTGTGTTAGTTCTTCAGTTTAACGTCCTTCCGCTAAATAGTGATATCAGACGTGAAAGTGTATATGAGTGAGTGAGTGTGTGTATGGAGTGGAGGGGGGATGGGAGGCGGCTGGCTGGGTTGGGATGGCGCATAGCTAATTGTCTGCATTAAACAACCATAAGAACCAAAAATTAAAACCATAGAACAAGAAGTGTGTGTGTGTGTGTGTGTGTGTGTGTGTGTGTGTGTGTGTGTGTGTGTGTGTGTGTGTGTGTGTGTGTGTGTTTTGCTGTTGTTATTGCTGCTGCTACTGCTGTTGCTCCTGCTGCTGTTGTTGCTTCTGCTTCTGTTGTTTCATTCTGCTACCCTTTTCCTGTTTGCGCCAACACCAATCCTCTTTCTGCTTCTTCCCCTAACTGCTCTTCTACCCGTTATTGTGTTGTTGGTTTTTCTCCAGTTATATTCAATGTCTGTTGTATTCATTTTTTTCTGTCAGCAAACTGAATCAGCATTTTGTTTGATGTCTGTGCGTGTCACTTCTTTTTCTTGTCCTTAGTCCTTGACATGTTTGGTCCTTCCTCCATTGTTTTCGTTTCCTTCAGTCTGCTATCAGGCAGTGAGGGCTAATATAAGGAGAGATAAGAAGCGGATTAGGGAGGGCGGAATGTGAGGGGTTTGTGAATGATGGATAGGGAGGGCAGGGGTGGAAGGTTGAGGTCACTAGGTTGTGTCAAAGGTCGGGATCGAGGTTACACACTGTCGCATGCTTGTGTCACAAGCCCACAATGCGTTCTTTCTTCTTATCTGCCTTCACAAAGCGATAGTGTTAAGCGGCTACTCACACGGAATAGTACAAGGGTGACAGTGGTGATGTGCATTGTTGAATCCCTCATGATGGAATGTCTGTACACTGTTGAATCCCTCATGATGGAATGTCTGTACACTGTTGAATCCTCATGATGGAAAGTTGTACACTGTTGAATCCCTCATGATGGAATGTTGTACACTGTTGAATCCCTCATGATGGAATGTCTGTACACTGTTGAATCCCTCATGATGGAATGTCTGTACACTGTTGAATCCCTCATGATGGAATGTCTGTACACTGTTGAATCCCTCATGATGGAATGTCAGTGCACTGTTGAATCCCTCATGATGGAATGTCTGTACACTGTTGAATCCCTCATGATGGAATGTCAGTGCACTGTTGAATCCCTCATGATGGAATGTCTGTACACTGTTGAATCCCTCATGATGGAATGTCTGTACACTGTTGAATCCCTCAATCCAATCCAATCCAATCCTGTCATGCTGTGAATTCTCAGCCCTGCAGACCACAGAGGCCCTATTAGGGCTGTTACCTCTTTAAAGTTATAACGTCAGATCAAAACCCTGCAACAACACACTAAAAGAAGAGAGGTAAAGTTATAACGTCAGATTGAAAGCTTGCAGAGAGGTAAAGTTATAACGTCAAATTGAAAACCTGCAGTTTTATTCACACTAAGAAGAGAGGTAAAGTTATATTGTCAGATTAAAAACCTGCAGTTATATACACACAAAGAAGAGAGGTAAAGTTATAACGTCAGATTAAAACCCTGCAGTCATATACACACTAAGCAGAGAGGTGGAAAGACGGTTAAGACATCCACATGCCTAACAAGTAAACCCTGAGGTTCTGGGTTTGATTCCCAGCCTTGCCTTTTCTTCCTGGTTTGTGGACAAAACCGAACTGAATGTCAAAATCCTTCGGATGAGACTGAACCGAGCCCCCGTGTGCAAACACTCGAACATCTTGCATACACGTTTAAAACCTGTTCCCCCTTTCACAAGTAGAGGCTGTTTTGTGCCGGTAGGAACAGATGATTATTTTTATAAACACATGCATACATGTGTTTACACACCATTCCCGAAGTCGGATTACAGTTACCTAAGAGACGGAAGGGGGCAGGGGGGAGGAGGCCGCATACGCGAAAATCTCTCCATTAGTGAACCCCGGAGCTCTAGCTGAGGAACGATCATATATGAATATAGTTGTGTGTGTGTGTGTGTGTGTGTGTGTGTGTGTGTGTGTGTGTGTTGTGTGTGTGTGTGTGTGTGTGTGTGTGTGTTCGATTCATTTTACGTCTTTTCACAAAATGTGATATTAGACATTTAAAAAAAAAAAAAAAAAAAAAAAAAAAGTGTAGGTGTGTGAGTGTGTGTGTATGTAGGGAGGGGGGCGGGGGTAGGAGGAGGAGTTTTGGAAGTGGGGAAGTGGGTTAGTTCACTTAATCTACACAGAACAGTTAAGAAAAAAAGTAAAATAAAATAACAACAAATGTACATAATTCTGCAATACAGAATAGTAAAAATTCCAAATTCTAAACAAGATCTAACGCATGAACAATAAAACTATTTACAACTATAACCAACAAGAGAAAAATCTAATCAACAGAAGGAAATGACTTTTAAGTCCATAATAATCATAATAAAGAACCAATAGGACAGTGCAGTAATGATTTGAAAAATGTATACCTCAGTAATGGATCACTGAATATCTCTGATGAGGATGATGAGGTAAGAACAGGTATATAACTTTTCAGCATGCGGCACATCAATATATGATCAACAGTTATACTATGTCCACATATGCAAGATACATGTCCAACATATTTTGTTTTAAAACAGTTCATTTCCCATCTGCAAGCCAGAGAAACAATTTCTCTTATACAATAAAAATCTGTTTCATATCTTTTAACAAAAGACTGAAATTTTACCATCCCTTCATATACACCTAGACAACCAAGTTTCTTTTTTTCATATTGGAATAACTTTTGTTGTGCTTTTTCCACGATCTGATAACATTCTTGTAGTGACAGATGAAGTGTCAAATTTTCCACATCTATCAATTGTTTTGCCCCATTTTTTGCTAAAATATCAACTTTTTCATTGTAATATATACCAGAGTGAGATGGAATCCAACAAAAAGCTATATCTGAACCTTTTAAGGTGAGGAGATGAATTAAATGACAAATCTCAATAACAAGTTCTGATCTAACTCTTGTTTGCATAGAGCTGATGGCTTGAATTACTGATTTTGAATTTGTGTGGGTGTGTGTGTGTGTTGTGTGTGTGTGTGTGTGTTGTGTGTGTGTTGTGTGTGTGTGTGTGTGTGTGTTGTGTGTGTGTGTGTGTATGTGTGTGTGTGTGTGTGTGTGTGTGTGTGTGTGTGTATGTGTGTGTGTGTGTGTGTATGTGTGTGTGTGTGTGTGTGTGTGTGTGTGTGTGTGTGTGTATGTGTGTGTTGTGTGTGTAGTGTGTTTGTGTGTGTGTCTGTGTCTGTGTGTGTGTGTGTGTATGTGTGTGTGTGTGTTGTGTGTTGTGTGTGTGTGTCTGTGTCTGTGTCTATGTGTGTGTTTGTGTGTGTGTCTGTGTGTGTGTGTTTGTGTGTGTGTGTGTTTGTGTGTGTGTCTGTGTCTATGTGTGTGTGTGTGTGTGTGTGTGTGTATGTGTGTGTGTGTGTGTGTGTGTGTGTGTGTGTGTGTGTGTGTGTGTGTGTGTGTGTGTGTGTGTGTGTGTGTACTAAAACAACAATAACCAATTCCTGTGACGTTCCTATTTTACTGCCCAGGCAAGCTGTATAGATAATTACACACACACGCGCGCGCGCGCGCGCACACACACACACAGATATATGTGTATGTGTGTATATATATATATATATATATATATATATACATATATATATATAATATGTATGTATGTATGTATGTATAAAGAGAGAGAGACAGAGAGAGAGATACCCGGAGATTCCTGCCGCTGTGGATGAACATCATCAGCGACATAGAACATAGCACAAAAAGGGAAATAGAAAATAGTAGAAAAAGATCACTGCTCCAGACCTCACTGCTGAATCTAAAGCATAACATGGTGAAAATAATGTGATAACATACTAGTCAATGACCTGTTGTAAACTAGTTTCAGTTACTGACCTGCCTGTGTTTGCTGACTGCTTGCAGGCTGCTACCTGTCCCCATCAGTGCGAATCACAGTGTCTCGATCCAGGGGACCGGGCAGCAGACGTCATCGCTCACGCCACAGAGGACGTCACAGGTCACGTGGCCATCGAGGAAGATCAGGTGGAAGACAGCACCCTCAGAGACCAGAAAGCTTAGAAGACCAGCCATCACGTGGACAAGATGGCTCCAAGAGACAACCTCCGAAAAAACAAAGCGGCAGCAAAGCTGAAAGTACTCCCAGTTCTTCTGAAGCCTCTCTGGAACTGGAGCATGTTTCTGAGTTACCTAGGTCATCACATGAAGGGCAGAAGTCGCATGATTCCCAAGCATCAGTTCGTGGACTAGGGTCACGTATAGGCAAGAAAAGGGATAACCCACATTCTGGAAAAGGTGAAGGACAAAATCCACAGCCTGAAGAACAGTCCAGACACCCTGGACAACAAACTGAACAAGCAACTGAACAGGCAGTGGCAGATCAAGGTCTTCCAAGACTACCCTCCCCCTCCCGGCATGACTCAGATTCTAAATCCAAATCCAAGAAAAAATCCAGAAGAGATAGAAAAGGCAGGAGAAAATCACAGAAAGACAAACCCGTCCAGGAACAGAAAACCACGACAAAAACCACTACAGAAAAACCTAAGGAGAAAGATAAAGCTGAATCGTCGTCATTTTGGAGTTGGTTTGGGTTTTCCTCTGCAGAAGATTCCAGCAACAGGGATGCTTCCAAAGAAAAATCTGGTAAAGAGAAGCAGGAAGAGGAGTCAGAAATAGCACAGCATCCTCCTAGACAGGACATGGATCAAGAGGATGAACTGTCAAACGGCAGGCAAGTTTCAGACAAGACACCCACCAGGCATCGCGAAAAATCTCAGAATCCTCAAGACAATGACAGAGGGAGGAACTCTGACAGCAAGAGTGACTCAGAATCTGAAGGAAAACCTGAAGGAAGAAAAGGACGACGAAAGGACAAACCAAGGACCCGAGGAGCTCAAGGTGTCTCCAGAAGACATAAGGGGCGGAAAGCCAGCAAAAGACGAAACAGAAAACGCGGAGGTAGTGCCAAGCATGAGGGAGATGGGGAAGACGATGGCAAATTGAAACCAGAAAATGAAGAAGACATCAAACCTAAACCAGAGAAGGAAGAAGACAGCAAATCGAAACCAGAAAAAGAAGAAGATGTCAAATCTAAACCAGGGAATGAAGACCGCAAATCGAAACGACAGCGCGGATATGATATCAAGCCTAAAAGAACAAACGGAGATGACGTCAAACTCAACGTGGTAGATGATGTCAAAGCAAAACAACAGTCTGATAAAACCGAACTTCAACCAAAACGTGGTGATAATTCAAAACCTAAATCACAAAGAGAAGATCGTGCCAAATCTAAAAACAGAAAACGTGACGATGTCGTAAAATCTCAAAGAGAACGTGGAGATGACGTCAAATCAAAAGAAGAACGTAGAGACGATGTCAACTCAAAGGAAGAAAAGAAAGATGGTAAAAAAACCCACAGAAATGACCAAGACAGTGTGAAGCTTGGCAGCAATCACCGCAGTAAGACAGCATCTCCACAACAATCACCAGATCCTGTAAAGCGTCACAGACATCTTCAAGCTGCTGCCAGACGCAACAGGCAACGTCAGAGAGCGGGAGGGCGTGAGAGAAAACACCCCACATCCGGTGAAGGAAAGAGGAAACATGCAGGATCTGATTCCGATCATCACGTCGATGCTGTGGATAAAGAGGAACCCCAACACTCTGCAAGACATAACAAGAAACACAAGAACGCGGACAGAGAACACAAGAGAGGCAAGGAAGAAGGTCAAGGTGATGTCAAAGGCCACAAAGAAGTGCAGGATGCCAAAGTTGCTGACAAAGAAGAGAAGAAGGGTGGTGAGGGAGATGGGAGCCATCTCAAGAATGCTAAGAAGCGAGGCAGAAAACATCACCGATCAGGAAAACGTGACAGAGAACAGAGCGGGGCCAGTGGCAGTGGACTATCAGACCACACGCAAGACGTCGAAGGAAGCCCAGAAGCCTCAGAGAGGGACCGTTTCCAGATCATCGGTAGTCTTAAAAGACGACGCCAAGATGGTATGGGACGTGCACGTCAAAACTCCAATAATGGCAACAGTTCACTTGCACAATCAGGCAGACATGACGGAGAACGTCGGAGGAACACCAAACGCGACAGAGAACGTCAGAAAGACGCTAGACGTGACAGGTCACGACAGGAGGACGCCAGACACGACAGGACACGTCTACAAGACGTCGGAGGACGAGGACGAGCACGCCAGAGCGACATGCGACAGGACCGACGATGGCATGACGGCTTCAGACGTGACAGGTACCACGTCTATGACGTCCGACGTTATGGGCCGAGCCGGATGGAGGAGAGACGCGAGATGGAACGTCAGCGCGCTGCAAGGCACGAGATGGATCGCCGCATCGCCGCCCGACGAGAAATGGAACGCAAAATGATGGTCAAACGGCACAGGGAGCGGCAAATAGCCGCAAGGAAAGAGCGAGAACGCTTGATGGCCATGCGTCGTGAAAGAGAACGCGAAATCGCCGCGCGACGCGAAAGAGATCGTCTGGCTTTTAACCGCCGACGCAACAGAGACCGTGGCCGTGGCCGAGGGGGCCGTCCTCTGGAAGTGCAGCAGTACGGAGGCCGCTATGTGGACCCTAGACCAGCTTCCTACCACTACCCCAGCCGTCCTGCCGCCGCTGATAGACTGGTCAGTGTCTTGTGGTAGTAGTTTGTTGGTAGGTTTGTTATTAGACGGTATGTCCAACGGTTGGTTGGTTGGTTGGTTGGTTGGCTGGTTGACTGGTTGGTTGGTTACTTACTTGCTTGGCTGCTTGGTTGGTTGGTTGGCTGATTTGTTGACTGGTTGGTTGGGTGGTTGGGTGGCTGGTTGGTTGGCTGGCTGGCTGGCTGGTTGGTTGGTTGGTTGACTGGTTAGTTGCCTGCATTGTTGACTGGTTGACTGGTTGCATGTTGGCTGAAGGGTTTGATGATAGAGGTAGGTTGTGGGTGGGTGGGTGAATTGATTGGTTGTTTTGTTGAATGGTTCACCTGCTGGCTGGTTGCATACTGGCTGAAAGGATTACTGACAGGTAGTTGTCTGGTTTATAGGCTGGCTGGTTGTTAGAAGCTGTGTTTAATTTGTCAGACAATTGCTGGACTGGTTTCATTCACTGTACATATCATTGCATACTGTAACTTTGTGCATGCATGCTTGAGGCCATGTGTATGTGTACATATGTGTAGGTATGTATGTATGTATGTATGTGTGTGTGTGTGTGTGTGTGTGTGTGTGTGTGTGTGTGTGTGTGTGTGTATGTGTGTGTTTGAAAGACAGACAGAGAGACAGTGTGTGTGTGTGTGTGTGTGTGTGTGTGTGTGTGTGTGTGTGCGCGTGTGTGTGTGTGTGTGTGTGTGTGTGTGTGTGTGTGTGTGTGTGTGCGCGCGCGCGTGTGTGTGTGTGTGTGTGTGTGTGTGTGTGTGTGTGTGTGTGTGTGTGTGTGTGTGTGTGTGATTGCATGTGCTGGAGTTTTTTTTAATTATTTTAATGGGCTTTTTTCTGTAACTATTGTTGTTTGCTTTTTTAAAGATGTGTTAGTCAGGGCTTTGTGCGCTATAACGTTTGAATTACTCCACACACACACACACACACACACACACACACACACACACACACACACACACACACACACAATTTACCTTCCCTTTAATCATAGAAAGAATGTGTTGGACATGAGTAGACTTTGTTATTTTCTGAAGTCGTCAATTGTAAAGAAGGATTAAGTCGCCTTGGAGTCAAAGTGGGCTTTGGAATATTTCTCACTCCTATCTGTTATATAACACATGGCAGCCTTGCCTAATTAAACACTTCATGTGGCTAAAGATAGCATAAGTGTTCCCAACAGCCTGGAACTTCCCCCTCCCCCGCTCTTCTTCATCCCCTTCCCCTCATTTTCCCTGGTGAAAGTGATTTTTTTTTAATCGTGTAGCCAGTGCATTGGTTGATGGTGGCTTTTGATTAATTTGTCAGCTGATTCCGATGTGTGATCAGGGTTGGATAGTTTCAAGTTTGGAAATAGGTCCATTGGTCAGTAGGGGTCAGGTCCTGTGACTAGTTTCAATACAAAGGAGGGGGGGTGGGGGGTGCGTGGCGTTTTCAGTCATTTTTGTTAGTGGTTTCTGTGACACTCTAGATTAGGCATGCTCTGTCTTTGCCTTCCCTCTCTGTCTGTCTGTCTGTCTGTCTGTCTGTCTGTCTGTCTCTCTCTCTCTCTCTCTCTCTCTCTCTCTCTCTCTCTCTCTCTCTCTCTCTCTCTCTCTCTCTCTCTCTCTCTCTCTCGCTCTAGTTAATTATAGTCTTTGGTCATTGACATAGGCCTACAGTTGTATACTCTCTATTGGTTCCCTATGATCAATTTGGTGTTGAGAGGAATTTGGTTTTCTTACATTCAGGTAGATGATCTTTGTTATGTGTACCTTTCATGAATGACGTACCTGGTTAGGTATGGATGGAGTAGTTAATGGATTTTGTGTTTTGTTTCAGGTGTGTGTTGTTTGGTTATAGAAATAAAATGTGTTGGCATAACGCCCCTGCTTGGCCTCACATCTTTCCTGTGAGTTGTGGAGTGTCTGAGTGCTAGCATCTTCCCTTTATCCCCCAGCCTCCACCTGCCACCAAACATACTACATCTTCTGTTTATGTTACATTTTTTTCTCAGGTCATGTGGCTTGTTGATCCCAAACTAGAAGTTTAAACCATATGTGTGCCGCAAAAAGGATACAAAAAGGAGAAAGGAAGAAGAAGGATGAAGAGGAACAAGCAGCGAGTGGATGCCAAACTCACACACATGTCAACTTTGCTGTTTTAATCATTAACCCTATGACTGATTCTGCTTCTTCATTTCACCCTGTTCCCCCAATTTTAGGAGCGGCGCCTGTCACCCAGCGTGCACTCCCACACCCGTTCCTTGCTGCACTCCTTACAACGGACCCTGTCTGCTCTGGTGGGGGGCCTGCAGGCGGTGAAGAACGTCAACGAATTTGTCTTCAATGGCACCCGCTACACCATCATGATGGGAGTCAGGAAACAGCTGCAAGAAATAGCCGAGGCCAACAATATGGCTTATGGTCAGCCTCCGCTTTTCTTTTCACCTTAGTCTTCTCTCTCTCTCTCTCTCTCTCCTCTCTCTCCTCTCTCTCTCTCTCTCTCTCTCTCTCCTCTCTCTCCTCTCTCTCTCTCTCTCCTCTCTCTTGTTATTGTTTACCAATATCAGCTTTGAGTTTGTACTGTTTCACTGATAGGGTTGTTGGGGGATTTTTTTTAAAACCCTGTGTTGAACTTTGTAATCTAAAGGGTATGTTTTTATTTCTGACCATACCAACCTCAACTTGATACTAAGCTACTGATAAAGTTTGTTTGTTTGTTGCTGATATCCACTTTACATTTGTACTTTATAGCCGATAGGTTGGTTGTTTTTGTGTCTTTGTTCGTTCATTTGTTTGTTTTTTTGTTTACTTGTTTGTTTGATTTATTTATTATTTTTATTTATTCGTTTATATCGAGGATAATGGAATAAGCACTCATGTACTTTTTCGCATCCAGTCCCCGTGTGTATGCACTTTTGTCAATCTTGTCATCTGTTCCCACCGGCACACAATGGCCTACTCTTACGAAAAGTGGAACAGGATTTAACGTGTGCGCAAGATGTTCTGCGTGCGTTTGCACAGGGGGCCTCAGTTTACAGTCTCAGCCGAAAGACTTTTGGGGAGAGTGGAGTCAGCACTGATGTTAACTCCAGGGGGAAAATCCCCTCGAACGGGAGTCGAATGGGAGTCGAACTCGGGTCGTCAAATTGCGAGCGCAATGTTCTGCCCATAATGCTATCCCGTCCCCCATTGTGTGTGTGTGTGTGTGTGTGTGTGTGTGTGTGTGTGTGTGTGTGTGTGTGTGTGTGTGTGTGTGTGTGTGTGTATTTATCACCAATGTAAGCAGGGATTAAAACCAAATTGTTGAAGCATGACAGGGAAGAGACAGCAAAATGGTGATAGTAACAGCATTAATAGATTGCAAAGACCCCATATTGAAGAGTGGGCAACGGATGCCCAAATCTCTACTACCCAGCTAAACACCACCCACAGTTACCACATCAGTGCCCCCCTCCCCTCCCCAAACATGTCCCATTGTTATGTTCAGTGCCTGCAAGGGGAAGCAACTCATGTAGCAATCTAGTCAGGCGCTGGCTTGCCATTCAACCAGCTCATGATTCATTCACCATCCAGCCAATGAATATGCATCAATTTTCAAGCCAATGAATATGCATCAGTCATCCAACCTATGAATATGCATCAATCTTCCAGCCAATGAACATGCATCAATCATCCAGCCAATGAATATACATCAATCATCCAGCTAATGAATATGCACCAATCATCCAGCCAGTGAATATGCATCAATCATCTAGCCAATGAATAAGCATCAATCATTCAGCCAATGAATATGCATCAATCATCCAGCCAATGAATATGCATCAATCATCCAGCCAATGAATATGCATCAATCATTCAGCCAATGAATATGCATCAATCATCTAGCCAATAAATAGGCAACATATCTTTCTGCTCACATCTCCACAAACCTCCATCCACCTAATCTGGAAAACAACAAAATAGACATTCGATCAATCAATCAACAAATTAATCAACTAGCGATCTCACAATCAAACCAGAAATTGACCACCCACCCTCAATCAACACCCCTCCCCCCCCCCCCCCCCCCCCCCCCGCCCCCCCGAATTATTTTGGATTGTGTTCTCAGACAATCATGAGAAATTAAACAAGGCCAGCAAAAGAAGAAGAAAAAGACATGAAGAAACTCTGCTTTGGTTTCCCACGCAGACTCTAGGTACATTATTATGACCAAGAGTATTGTCCAGTACATTATTATGACCAAGAGTATTGTCCGGTACACTGTTATGACCAAGAGTATTGTCCAGTACATTGTTATGACCAAGAGTATTGTCCTGTACATTGTTATGACCAAGAGTATTGTCCAGTACATTGTTATAATCAATAGCATTGTCCAAGCGCCAGTGTCTGTTTCGTGCCGTGTCATCGAGTGTGGAGGTTGCTGAAGGCCCATGTCTTCCTAAGTGGTGGTCAGACTTAAGTTCAGGTGGCTGACCAGGGGCCATTCAGACCTCTTTAGTCCCCGAGCTAGAGGGCAGCTCCTGCCCATGATGAGCTAGAAGCTAGTGCCGACACTGCACCCCATCACGCTGGTTGCTGCTGCTGGCCGTAGTAAGCAGCATCATTGACGAATGGATATAAATAATTTGTGTTCCCACCCATACATAAAAAAGTATTTAAGAAGTAAGCAGACTTTCTTGCAATCCATCCAAAATACATTCAGACATTTTTTCTGAAAGTGAAGAAAGGGATAGAAGTTGAAGGCCATGTTGGGGGTGGTGTTGGCAGACACCATTCTGCGGGCCACGCTGCTGACCAAGGACATCTACATGAGGGCTCACCAGCACCGCTTCACCGGACCCTCCACCCGGTCCCTGGACCGCCCCGAAATGAGTCTGCCCAGCCTCTATGACGTTATCAGAGCCGCTTACGACGAGGAGCGTCAAGCCCAGGAGGCGTTACGTAGCGTTCAGCAGTTTGTCAGGTGGGCGTGACGGCGGAGAAGAATACAGACATTGGCTGCTGTCTTTCTCTGTCTATTTTGTTTCTCTTTCTTTCTTTCTTTCTTTCTTTCTATTCTATTATTTTCTTCTTTCTTTATCCCTTTCTTGCAAAGAGTAGGCTGAGGAAGGGCAGTATGGAGAATAGGTTGGTTTGGGACAAGAAGGAAAGAAAGCAAGATACAGCATAGGCTACAGAGGAGCTAGTCCTATCTTACAGAATTTATTTCTTCCAACTTCAGGCCCAAGTTGTATTTTTTGTTGAAATTAATTTTGTTCTTGCAGTTAACGGGGACTTTTCAGTTTGATTATTTGGATGTTATCAAGAGACATTATTGGATAAAACTGAACACAGCATTTTAAGTATCCGCTACCAAACAGTTGTCTTTATCACTTGAATCACTTGGGTCAGGCCAAAAGCTTTGTCAGTCTTAGTTGGAATCTAACTGCCGAGGTCAACATGAAAAAGTTGATCTGCTTTAAAGCCTTGTGTTAAAATTGTCTTCATCTGTGACAAGCTCTTGGCATGAGCTCTTTGTGTGTGTGTGTGTGTGTGTGTGTGTGTGTGTGTGTGTGTGTGTGTGTGTGTGTGTGTGTGTGCAGGGGTCGGCAGAGCGTGGGGGCCAGACTGCAGCAGGTGAGGGAGAAGTTCCAGGACAGCTTTGCCCGCAACGACCTGAGGACGCTGGTGTACTACGTCAACTCCACGCTGCAGAGGCTGGGCCAGGAGCTGACCACCTCCTCCCATGTGGCCTACCTCCGCAGGAACACCGTGAGTCACCGCCACTGCCATGCCGGCTGTACAATCACAGCTGGTTAATTAAACCAAGGCCAGGGCACCATGGGGAGCTTGAGCATGCCAGCATGCACGCACACATGCGCGGTGCGCGCACGCACACGCACGAGCGTGGTATACATACACACCTAGGCATATGCGTGTACACGCACACAAATGCACGCGTGCATGCGCGTGTACGCACGCACGCACACACACACATGCACATTTACACACACACACACACACACACACACACACACACACACACAGGTGCTTGGTCAGTGGTGTTGATGTGGTGGTCGGTGGTGTGGTAATAATTGGTGTTGATGTGGGGGTCAATGGTGTTGATGTGGGGGGTCATCGTAATGTTGATGTGGGGGTCATTGATGTTGGTGTGAGAGTCAATGATGTTGATGTAGGGGTCATTTATGTTGATGTGGTGGTCAATGGTGTTGATGTGTGGGTCAATGGTGTTGATTTGGGGATCAAAGATGTTGGTGTGAGAGTTAAAGATGTTGATGTCGGGGTCATCATGATGTTGGTGTGGTGGTCAATGATGTTGTTATGGGGGTCTATGATGTTGATGTGGGGGTCAATAGGGTTGATGTGGTGTTGATGTGATGGTCTATGGTGTTGATGTGGGGGTCCTTGATGTTGTTGTGTGGGTCTATGATGTTGGTGTGGGGTCAATGGTGTCGATGTGGGGGTCATTATGATGTTGGTGTGGGGGTCAATGATGTTGATGTGGGGGTCAGTGATGTTGATGTGGATTGTGCACATGTCTCCACGCCAGGCCCTGCTGACCAAGAGTCGAGGAAACATGACGGTGGCCAGAGATCTCATCTACAAGGCGTCAGACATCCTGGCCAAGGGCATGGAGGACTACAGGGTCAGTTGCCCCTCTGTCTGTCTGTCGGTCTGTCTGCACCTATATGGCCTCTTTGTCTGTCTGCCTGTGTGCTTCTGTGTGTTTCAGTCTGTTTGTTTGTGTGCTTGTCTGTCTGTCCATCTGTGTGTTTCTGTCAGCCTGCCTGTTTGTGTTTTTGTGTGTTTCTCTCTGTTTGCCTGTGTGTCTGCCTGTGTGTTTGCCTGTCTGTGTGTTTTCTGTGTGTTTCTGTCTGTCTGCCTGTGTGTTTGCTTGTCTGTGTGTTTCTGTCGGTCTGCCTGTGTGTCTGTGTTTTTCTGTCTATCTGTCTGTCTGCCTGTGTGTCTGTCTGCCTGTGTGTCTCTGTGTGTTTCCGCCTGTCTGTCTGTGTGTTTGTATCGGTCTGTTTGTCTATCGGGGACTGGATTAAAAAAGCACATGACTGCTTATTCTATTAGCCTCAATGTAAAAGAATAAATAAAAAATAAAATAAATGTCCAAATGAAGAGGAAAAACAGACAGAAGATTCCTGCCCCTCACAGGCTGTTTTCCTCTCCCTTGCTTTATTCTATTGCAGGGAAACCGCCGCGTGGTAGAAGACTGGAGACACTTTAGAAAAGAGGAGAGAGGCGTTGGACCCCCAGTATCCATCCGCCGCAGAGCAAGGTCTGTATTCTTGCGCCATAGTCGGCCAGTCAGGGACATCACTCCGGCAGAGCGTGCTCGCCTTCGCCCCATCATTGACCGTGCCAAGCAGCATGCCAGGGAGCAGGAACGACTGGCGCTGCGGGTTGAAAGGTGAGAGGGAGGGGGTGTGGCTCTGAGGGTTTCCTCTGGCCTACATGCCAGTTAAGCCCTATCTTTACTGTCCCAGATGAATATGTATACTTTGATTTGTTCATAAAGTGAGGTCAGCATTGTAATGAATGGGATTCTGAGTAAGAGGGTGGGACCAGTAAGTCTGCCATGAACAATACGATTCTTAGTAAGAGGGTAGAACCAGTAAGTCTGCCATGAACATTAGGATTCTTAGTAAGAGGGTAGGACCAGTAAGTCTGCCATGAACAATAGGATTCTTAGTAAGAGGGTAGGACCAGTAAGTCTGCCATGAACAATAGGATTCTTAGTAAGAGGGTAGGGCCAGTAAGTCTGCCATGAACAATAGGATTCTTAGTAAGAGGGTAGGACCAGTAAGTCTGCCATGAACAATGCAAAAGAATGCTATCAGTATAATCATGGCCTCTGAAAAGGCTTTAGAAATATACAGCAATGTATCAACTTAAAGGCCAAAAAAGTATTATGCAACCCATGGGAATGATAACCAAAAATATTTATAACACATCTTGTCAACACACATTGTGTTGACAAGGGGAAACAATTTGGATTACTGTTTAATTTTTCTCTCAATAGTCATTGAATTTCCTTCTTAAACTTACCTGGTTCACATTCAGTATAAAGCTGAAACCTTTTCTTTCCTTTTGTACTACACTTTGTATGGTGGTCCTGGTGCTCGTCACTTTCAGTAATTTCAGTATCTGACACTTATTTAAGGACATGGTGTTGTACCTGTGTTACAGATTATTGCGCCCCGTCATCCAACGCGGGAAGGAGGCCCTGTCTGGGAAAGATGACGCGGCTCTGTCAGCCTGGCTGTCCTCTCTGGTCACTCGTGTCCACAAAGACACTAAGGTGAGGATGGTGTCTTTTGCAGGCTAGTCCTATCTGTCAATGTCACTGTGTTTTTACCGACATTTGGTGAGGATGGTGTCTTCTTTAGGCTAGGCCTATCTGTCAATGTCACTGTGTTTTTACTGACATTTGATGAGGATAGTGTCTTCTTTAGGCTAGGCCTATCTGTCAATGTCACTGTGTTTTTACTGACGTTTGGTGAGGATAGTGTCTTCTTTAGGCTAGGCCTATCTGTCAATGTCACTGTGTTTTTACTGACATTTGGTGAGGATGGTGTCTTTCGCAGGCTAGGCCTATCTGTCAATGTCACTGTGTTTTTACTGACGTTTTTGATTGCACTGTGTCAGTTTTGGGATAAGTATATGCCTTTACCGCTTGGGGGACTTCTTTCTAGCCTATGAAAACTTTGACAGAGGTTACATTTTTGTACTGTCAACATTAGCTTGTTTTGTTGGTATAATCCATGCATGATCAAAAGGCCACTTCTTTTCTGGGCTAGATCAAACACAAATTCTTGATGGATGCAGAACTCTTGTGCCTGGGCCTTTGCTTCTAAAAGCCATCAATGAGACGATTGATGTTCACATAATTTGGGGTGGTGTTTTCTGTTTTGAAGGTTTCTGTTGATTTTTTTTCTATGCAAATTTGCTCTGTTTGCACATAATGTTTTGGAAGAACAAGACTTTTATTCTCTCAATTTTGCTTATTGTTGTCAAAGTCCCATTGATAAGACTATAAACCAAGGCTCCGTACGTGAACATACCAGAACATATTGCATGCATTAAAAACTTGTTCCACTTTTTAAAAGAGAGGGCTATTTGTGCTGGTGTGAGCGGATGACATTTACAAAATCACATGCACACGGGGACTGGATGCAAAAAATACATGAGTGCTCATTCTATTAAACTCAAAATAAAAAAAGGAGATAAATAAGTAGATAGATATATAAATAAAACTGGCAACTAGAACATTAAAAACGACTCCATTCAGTTTGTTCACAAGATTTCTCTTGGTTTTTTTAAAATATTTTTTTGCGTATCTCGGGAAATAACTGTGATTGAAACATTTCTCCATTCCATTTCTTTTTGTTCAGAAAATGTTTTCTCTCCTGGACTCTATCCGGGTCCTAATTGGAGCCAAACAGGAACTACACTGGGCCTTCAGCGTGACTGGGGCATGTGCAGAAGATGGCGACGATGTGGAAGGGAGTGGGTGTGATGGTGAGGGGAGTGGGGATCTGATCCTGGAGGGAGGCGAGGAGGGATCTGGTGAAGTGCCCGGTGCTCCAACCGATGATGAAGATTTTGTCTTTGTTGACGAGACAGGGCCTAAAAGAGGCCGCCCTCCATCGTTGGAAGAGTTTGGTGAGTCAGCTCTGGTAACTGGCTCTGAGTTTCTTTTCCTTCATTTTGAATAACCTACGTTCTCTGAATTTCAGTGCTTCAGGTTTCATTAACTTCATTTACTTGCATTTTGTCATAAAGATTGCTGTTTAACAAAGTTGTTTGGACCAGCAGTTTTAGTGTCCTCTATAACTTTCCGTTTTTTCTGTTTTCTTTTATTCTATTATATTCCATTTTAGATGCTTCTCAGTACAATCAGCTCTTAATGATACAGAGTACACAGAGCACACACACACACACACACACACACACACACACACACACACACACACACACACACACACACACACACACACACAGAGTCTGATTGCCTCATGGATAGATGACTGTTTCTAGGCCTTAGATTCAATACAGCCTCCCAGTTCACTCAGCTGTAAATGGGTACCATTATTTCATTTTTATTTATTTTTGTTTTATTCTTTTATATCGAGGATAATGGAATAAACACTCATGTGCTTTCTTTTCATCCAATCCCTGTGTGTGTGCAGTTTTGTAAATGTCATCTGTTCCCACCGGCACATGATGGCCTACCCTTATGAAAAGCGGAACAGGATTTAACGTGTGCACAAGATATTTTGCATGTGTTCACACATGGGGCCTCAGTTTATAGTCTCATCCTAAGGACTTGGGGGAGAGTGGAGACAGCACTGATGTTAACTCCAGGAGAAAAATCTCCTCAAACGGGAATTGAACCTGGGTCGTCAAATAGCGAGCGCAATGTTCTGACCACTAGGGTATCCCATCCCCCCTTGCCCTCTTTAGGGATAGAGAAAGTAAAGCCATTAGAAAGAAAGAGGGAGGGGGGGGGGGTGGAGATGGGCACTACCCTCAAAATGCTGGATCCTAGGGAAGCTGAGATCTGTGACACCTTGCTCCCCAGTGATGGAATAGGTTATAAAAACGCCTTCACCTTTTGATTTTTTTTTCAGATATTATTGTGAATGTGTCTTACACTTCTTCAGTATGAAAACAATTCAATTGAACAATTCAACACTTTTATTGTCCACTATCAACGGAAATTTGTTTTGCAGTAGTTAAAAGCATATCAAAACCACTAATAAGAAAATTAATAGACAAATAATTTGAACACACAG
>CM060317.1:322750-347750 GCA_030674155.1 Stramonita haemastoma
TGCCAGTGCAAATATCATGAAACCGTTACTAAGTCTGTATAAACGTGGTCTCAAACTGGTCCTTCTGAAGAAAACAACCTTGCTAGAAGGGGATTATACTCAGTTAAATATCCTTCCCCTACACCAAAGACTAAAATATCACAAAGGCATCATGATGTTTAAGATACTGACAGGAAATGTCCCCACATCATTAAAAGACAAATTCCCAATGAATCATTCCAGAAATACGATAAAGCCAAGTGTCCCAATCCCAAGAATAGACTTGTTCAAAACTAGTCTACTATACTCAGGCCCTACGCTATGGAACTCCCTCCCTGACTCAATTAAACAGCATCAATCATTAACAACCTTCAAAAATTACCTTCTAATCCACTTGATGCATCAAAAATAGCAAACCACACTTCTCCCCTCTCAAACTATCTGCCCTCTCCCTCCTCACTTCTCTCTGATTATGATGATCTTATGACCTTCAATCATTAGACTAAGTGAGTTGTGTGTGTATGTGTGTGTTTGTGCGTGCGTGCGTGCGTGCGTGCGTTTGTGTGTGTGTATGTGTGTGTGTGTGTGAGTTGGGGCTTTTTTGCTCAAAAACATGTTTTATGGGACTTATTTTGATGATAGATGGTAGTGGATTGATGTCTTCAGTCATTTAACCTCATCATATTCTCATTTTTTGCTCTTTAATTATTGCGCCTTTTTTTTTTTTTTTTTAAATTTCAAATCAAAATCTTCATTGATTCTTACTTCATATTTTCGTTTCTGAATGAGTGCCTTTTTATAACATTACCTTAATATTGCATCTCTGTCTTATTTCTTACCTGTTGTTCTTTCCCACCTTTTATCAAAATCTTATGTTTTAAGGGACTTATTTTGATGATAGATGGTGGTGGATTGATGTTTTGAGTCATCTAACCTCATCATATTCTCATGTTTGATCTTTAATTATTGCGTCTTTTTTGTTTTGTTTCGTCTTGTTTTGTTTTTGCTGGGTTTTTTGTTTTGTTTTCAATGTTTGTTTGTTTGTTTGTTTTTATTCAAATCAAAATCATCATTGATTCTTACTTCTTTTTTTCGTTTCTGAATGAGTGCCTTTTTTTTTATAACATTACCTTAATATTGTATCTCTGTCTATTTCTTACCTGTTGTTTGATAATTGGTAAGGTTTTTTGCTCTTAGTAATTGGATCATTATAATTCTTCTTGTTTAGTTGAGGCTATCTTTTATCTTGATGTTATCCCTGAAAAGGGCGGGGACTGGATGTAAAAAAGCACATGAGTGCTTATCTGTTATCCTCGAATTAAAGAATTTTGCCTTGCCTTGCCTTGCCTTGCCTTGCCTTGCCTTGCCTTGCCTTGCCTTGCCTTGCCTTGCCTTGCCTCTCTCTCTCTCTCTCTCTCTCTCTCTCTCTCTCTCTCTCTCTCTCTCTCTCTCTCTCTCTCTCTCTCTCTCCTCTCTCTCCTCTCTAACATCATTTAAAAGAGGTCAGTTTAATCTAAAAGGACACATGTTCACACTTGATATGTTTTAGGAGTTGCTATATATGTCATGAGGTTTCATTTTATTTTTGCATTATTTGCTTTGCTTTGCTATGCTTTGTTTACCCCATTCTTGGGGCTGGTGGCCTGAAGAATAAATCTTGTTCATGTTCATGTTCTCTCTCTCTCTCTCTCTCTCCTCTCTCTCTCTCTCTCTCTCTCTCTCTCTCTCCTCTCTCTCTCTCTCTCTCTCTCTCTCTCCTCTCTCTCTCTCATGTTAACAATAATTTCTAACAGCTGATCAAATATACACACTAAACATCCTGTCCTGTGACTCACACGACATGTACGCTAAAGCTACAGTGTGCTTACTATTTACCAGATCCTATAACATATCAGCTTAAGCTACATGTGCTGCTTGTTGTCCAGATCCTACATGTAGGCTAAAGCTACACTGCTGCTTGTTGTCCAGATCCTTCGGATGAGACTTTAAACCGAGGCCCCGTGTGCGAACGCACGCAGAACATCTTGCGCACACGTTAAATCCTGTTCCGCTTTTCGTAAGAGTAGGCCATCGTGTGCCGGTGGGAACAGATGACAATATTTACAAAAACTGCATACACACGGGGACCAGATGAAAAAAAGCACATGATTGCTTATTCTGTTATCCTCGATATAAAAGAATAAATAATAATAATAACCCTACATGTAGGCTAAAGCTACACTGCTGCTTGTTGTCCAGATCCTACATGTAGGCTAAAGCTACACTGCTGCTTGTTGTCCAGATCCTACATGTAGGCTAAAGCTACACTGCTGCTTGTTGTCCAGATCCTACATGTAGGCTAAAGCTACACTGCTGCTTGTTGTCCAGATCTTACATGTAGGCTAAAGCTACACTGCTGCTTGTTGTCCAGATCCTACATGTAGGAAAAAGCTACACTGCTGCTTGTTGTCCAGATTACACTGCTGCTTGTTGTCCAGATCCTACATGTAGGCTAAAGCTACACTGCTGCTTGTTGTCCAGATCTTACATGTAGGCTAAAGCTACACTGCTGCTTGTTGTCCAGATCCTACATGTAGGAAAAAGCTACACTGCTGCTTGTTGTCCAGATTACACTGCTGCTTGTTGTCCAGATCCTATATGTAGGCTTAAGCTACACTTCTGCTTGTTGTCCAGATCCTACATGTAGGCTAAAGCTACACTGCTGCTTGTTGTCCAGATTACACTGCTGCTTGTTGTCCAGATCCTACATGTAGGCTTAAGCTACACTTCTGCTTGTTGTCCAGATCCTACATGTAGGCTTAAGCTACACTGCTGCTTGTTGTCCAGATTACACTTCTGCTTGTTGTCCAGATCCTACATGTAGGCTAAAGCTACACTTCTGCTTGTTGTCCAGATCCTACATGTAGGCTTAAGCTACACTGCTGCTTGTTGTCCAGATTACACTTCTGCTTGTTGTCCAGATCCTACATGTAGGCTAAAGCTACACTGCTACTTGTTGTCCAGATCCTACATGTAGGCTAAAGCTACACTGCTGCTTGTTGTCCAGATTACACTTCTGCTTGTTGTCCAGATCCTACATGTAGGCTAAAGCTACACTGCTGCTTGTTGTCCAGATCCTACATGTAGGCTTAAGCTACACTGCTGCTTGTTGTCCAGATTACACTTCTGCTTGTTGTCCAGATCCTACATGTAGGCTAAAGCTACACTGCTGCTTGTTGTCCAGATCCTACATGTAGGCTAAAGCTACACTTCTGCTTGTTGTCCAGATTACACTTCTGCTTGTTGTCCAGATCCTACATGTAGGCTAAAGCTACACTTCTGCTTGTTGTCCAGATCCTACATGTAGGCTAAAGCTACACTTCTGCTTGTTGTCCAGATCTTACATGTAGGCTTAAGCTACACTTCTGCTTGTTGTCCAGATCCTACCACAGCATCCAGGCTCGAGCAGCCAGAGCCATGGAGATCGCAGAGCAGAGATTGGCAGAGGCACAGGCCAACAAGGAAGGAGGGGGAGGAGGAGGGGGGAAGGAAGACAAGGAAAAAGATGATGATAGTGGTGATGACACCATTGTGGTTAAAGCTGTGGAAAAAGGTCTGTGCCACGCTTTCTTTGATGTTTATATTCCTAGGTGGTGGTGATGACGATGCTGCTGCTGCTGCTGCTGCTGCTGATGTCGATGATGAAATTTGATGAGGGTGATGATGACGAGGGGGTGATGATGACGAGGGTGATGATGATGGTGGTGAGAGTGCTGATGAGGGCGATGGTGAGGGTGACGATGATGAGGGGAGAGGGTGATGATGAGGGTGATGATGATTGGGAGAGTGATGATGAGGGGAGAGGGTGATGATGATTGTGAGAGTGATGATGAGGGTGAGGGTGATGATAATGAGGGGTGATGATGATGATGGTTGATGATGATAATGATGAGAATAGTGATGATGATTTCATCATCGTTGAGGCCATGAAGAAGTATCCATGGTCAGATAAGTGGGAGTGACGATGCTGGTAGTAGTGGTGGTGATGATGATGGTAGTAGTGGTGGTGATGATGGTAGTAGTGGTGGTGATGATGATGGTAGTAGTGGTGATGATGATGATGGTAGTAGTGGTGATGATGATGGTAGTAGTGGTGATGATGATGATGGTAGTAGTGGTGATGATGTTGATGGTAGTAGTGGTGATGATGATGATGATGGTGGTAGTGGTGGTAATGACAGCACTGACACCAGTGATGATAGATGATTAGATATTTACATGTACATAATCTACATTGTGTACACAAGCATACGATTATTACACAAAATAATAAGTCAATCTAAAAAAAAGTCCTGTTTTTGTTTTTTATACTGATGCTCTTCCAGAATAAGTTTGGTCTGTTTATATAAGCACATGTTGGGGTATGTGCCTGAACATACATGTGAGCGTAGGTGTTCTTCTTCTTCAAGTTAAAGTCTTTCTACTGAAGTGATTTTAGACAAAAGAATATAAGTGTGTGTGTGTGTGTGTGTGTGTCTGTGTGTGTCTGTGTGTCTGTGTGTCTGTGTGTCTGTGTATGTCACTGTGTGTGTGGGGGGGGGGGGCAGGGACTAGTATATATGTGCATATGTCTGTGGTGTTTTCTTTCTCTTTGGCGCCTGTTCATTCCTTCTGTGTGTCAATCAATCAATCAATCAATCAATCAATCAACCAATCAAATTTTTTTTTCCAGATGGTACATTGAGTAAGCATCGATTTGCTTTTTTCCATCAAGCCATCTGTGTATGTGTGTGTGTGTGTGTGTGTGTGTGCGCGCGTGTGTGACACAGCGGAGAAGGTGCGGAGGGAGATGGGGGAGGTGCGGTCGTTACGCCAGGTGACCCCGCAGAGCTGTGGGCGGGCCAGTGGTCAGTTGGTCAGACTGCATGCCAACATCTCCCACCTGCGCCAGCAGATCACCACAGCCAAAGCCTTGCTGCAGACCATGCAGGTCAGTTCTTTGCTGGTCTTCACTGCTGACCACAGCACTGGACATCACTTACCTCCCCCCCACTTCCCTTCCCCATAGGAACCTATGTCAAATGTTTCATGTAAAGGATCTGTAGTGGATTAATGCGGAGAATGGTAGTAGTGGATTAATGCGGAGAATGGTGAGTGTAGTGGATTAATGCAGAGAATGGTAGTAGTGGATTAATGCGGAGAATGGTAGTAGTGGATTAATGCGGAGAATGGTAGTAGTGGATTAATGCAGAGAATGGTAGTATAAAATGGATTAATGCAGAGAAATGGTAGTAGTGGATTAATGCAGAGAATGGTAGTAGTGGATCACTGCAGAAAATGGTAGTAGTGGATTAATGCAGAGAATGGTAGTAGTGGATTAAATGCAAGATGAATGGTAGTAGTGGATTAATGCAGAGAATGGTAGTAGTGGATTAATGCGCAAGAAAAAAATGGTAGTAGTGGATACTGCAGAAAATGGTAGTAAATGGATTAATGCAGAGAATGGTAGTAGTGGATTAATGCAGAGAATGGTAGTAGTGGATTAATGCAGAGAATGGTAGTAGTGGATTAATGCAGAAAATGGTAGTAATGGATTAATGCAGAGAATGGTAGTAGTGGATTAATGCAGAAAATGGTAGTAGTGGATTGATGCAGAGAATGGTAGAAGTGGATTAGTGCAGAAAATGGTAGAAGTGGATTAGTGCAGAAATGGTAGTAGTGGTTGATGCAGAGAATGGTAGTAGTGGATTAATGCAGAGAATGGTAGTAGTGGATTAATGCAGAGAATGGTAGTAGTGGATTAATGCAGAGAATGGTAGAAGTGGATTAGTGCAGAGAATGGTAGTAGTGGATTAGTGCAGAGAATGGTAGTAGTGGATTAATGCGGAGAATGGTAGTAGTGGATTAATGCAGAGAATGGTAGAAGTGGATTAGTGCAGAGAATGGTAGTAGTGGATTAGTGCAGAAAATGGTAGTAGTGGATTAATGCAGAGAATGGTAGTAGTGGATTAATGCAGAGAATGGTAGTAGTGGATTAATGCAGAGAATGGTAGTAGTGGATTAATGCAGAAAATGGTAGTAGTGGATTGATGCAGAGAATGGTAGTAGTGGATTAGCGCAGAAAATGGTAGTAGTGGATTGATGCAGAGAATGATAGTAGTGGATTAGTGCAGAAAATGGTAGTAGGGGAAGAAAACAAGTGCAGGATTGTAAGGTAGGGAGTAAAATTTGAACAATTGTTGAATATCATGAAAATATCCTATAAGTCAGAAATGGGCTACCTAACTGGTCGGTATTAAAGGTTGATGCAAAAAATCTTGCCATGGGTGAAGCTTGGAGTGCTAGATGAGAAGCAGGAAAAATCAATGAAAAATCCCCCCCCCCCCCCCCCCCTCAAAGGTACACAGTGAGGATTCAAACCAGCGCAAAACAGTCTTTCAGACAGTGGGGGGACACTCTTATTCTTAACCACTTGGCTTCTCTGCCACCTGGGCTGTCTTCAGAGAGATTGGTATCATTAGTTTCTATATTTGGTTATGAGCAAAAAATCCTTGAGGGTTTAGATTGCTGTTAAATCTCAAATGTTTTGTCATTATTGTTGGGTAAAAAAAAAAAATATCATAGAGGTAATTGCATAGCAAAAAATGTTAAACTTACAGGTTTACATAAACTTTTTTAAAAATCTTTACTAATAGTTACAGTCTGAGACCCTTGCACACACAGTTGATGACCATCAACAAACATGAAACTATTCAAGGAAGAGAGGTCAGCTTTAACTTCCTCAAGTCTTGCCTCTGTTTCTATGTATGATATAAAAGAATAAATAAATACAAAATAAATAAATAAATAATAATAAGATTCAGAACGGTGTGACACCACACATGACCCAGCCTGGTAAAGCTCCAGAGAAAACTGATGGGGGAGGGGTTGTTGCTGTAGCAGTCTGTGAACTTCTCCATTCAGACCAGATTGAACATTTAGCACAGTCAAGGAACGCTGAAGAGGAAGAAGTATAATTCATGATGGGCAACTATGGCTATGTAGATAAATAAGATAAACGTTAGTCACAGTGTGTGGTATGAATCACAAGCACACATCACTATCTCTGTTTTCTGGACTGCTGGTTCTGTGTCTCTTGTTCTCTCTGTCAGTCTTTCTCCTGTCACCGTTCCCCCTCCAGTTATAACCTTTATCTTGTTTTTACATTTTCCTTTTGTCACATTTATTTTTCAGCTTGCCATCTCCAAGTCAGGTAGTGGGTACCTGTCCATACCCGCATCAGAGAAAGCTCTGACCCCTCCTCCCCCCACACCCGCTCCCAAGTCTCCACTCCCTCCCTCCCCACCCCTGTGTCCATGGTAACCACGGTAGAGGTGTGCATCAAGACACAAGATGTGGACGGTCCTGTTCTGCTGGTCAAAGGCAACAACTCGGTCAGTGCTTTTTATTTACTATGTATATATGCATATATATATCTGCAATCTCTCCACTGGCTGCCCGTACCACAGAGAGTAATCTACAAGATCAATACCCTCTGTTACAAATGTCTCCACAAAACTGCACCCTCCTACCTCTGTGAATGTCTTCACTTGTACACACCTTCTTACTCCCTCCGCTCGGCCGCAGATACTTTGTCCTTCAGAATACCTAGATTCAATCTATCTACCGTTGGCCGCCACTCTTTCTCTGTTTCTGGTCCATTGATCTGGAACGACCTCCCTCTCTCCCTCCGGCAAAAGCCTACTTATGACACTTTAAAATCCAACCTCAAGACACACTTATTTCAAACTTAAGATTTTTTTTCCCTCTGTTTCCATCTCTTGTCCACCCCCGCCTTCGACATCTACCTGCCAAAGTGTATAGCCTTTGTGCGTGTGTGTGTGTGTGTGTGTGTGTGTGTGTGTGTGTGTGTGTGTGTGTGTGTGTGTGTGTGTGTGTGTGTGCTTGCCTGTGTGAGTACGTTCGAATTTGCTAGGACCATAGATTGCTTGTGTGATGTATAGGTCGAATGCAAGCGCTTTGATATGTTTTACAAGATATAGCGCTATATAAGTTCCATGGAGAGAGAGAGAGAGAGAGAGAGAGAGAGAGAGAGAGAGAGAGAGAGAGAGAGAGAGAGAGAGAGAGCAAGACAAGGCAAATTCTTTTATTTGAGGATAATGAATAAGCACGAGTGCTTTTTTACATACAGTCTCCGCCCTTATCAGGGATAAAATCAAGATAAAAAACCTCCTTAAGCTAAACAATAACAAGAATAATGAAATACCAAGAACAAGGAACTATACCCAGTACCAAACAACAGACAAGAAATAAGGACAGCAAGACTATATTTAATAAGGTAATAAAAATGCACTCATTCACAAAACGAAAATCAGAAATCACAATGAAATGGTCATTTTGATTATAAAAAAATAATAAAAGCACTAATAGATAAAGAGCAAACAAGAGAACATAATGAGATAAACAACTGAAAACATCAATCCACCACTATCTATCAATAAGATGTCATATGAATCATACATTTTGATAAAAGGGAAGAAAAATTAAACTGATATCCTTATTGGAGGGGGGGAGGGTGGAAGGAATGACAAATTACATAAAACATAGATAACAGAGAGAGATGCAGACGCAGATGATTTATTCATATAGGCCTTAGCCCCTTATGAAGGGGAATGTGAACAATACAAGACATGGTATGATAAATACAGTGAAAAGTCATTTGATCATTAAGCACACTGCCCTATGAAGTGACTATTTCTCTTAGCTTGAAGGCCTTGTACAAAAATAAAGAAAAGTTCTGTATAACTTCAGGGTTTGTACAAGACATCAGTAAATTCAATTTGAACAAGCAAGGTTCCCTATAATATTTTGGTTGAATAAATTTTACTCTAAGTTTATGTAATTGTTGGTAATAAAGAACAAAATGGACTTCATCTTCCTGTGACACATTGCATAATGGACATAACAAATCATGATCATTATGGGTTCTATATCTTAAACGATGTACATGCAGATCCGATATACCAAGTCTAAATTTTGCTGTGATGTGTTTCAGTTGTCTATTCATATCAAGTTCTAAATAACATTTTAAATCGTGGCCATTACAATACATTCTATAAAAGTCAAACCTTTGGCTAGTATTAATATGATAGTTCCAGTTCTGCCACCTACAATCAATCAATTGTTGACGAAAGACTTTAATGAACACACAAACATCACCCACACCTTGATTGAGCCATACATCTCCAAACCCATTTTCATTTAAACAGACACCCACACTTGATACCCAATTTTTCTTTCCTGTTGCATCTAAATTATACAACATTTTGTATGCCTTATATGGTAATCTCAGATCTTCCATTTGTTGCAACTTAATCCAATAACGAATACAGTTAACTGCAAAATTTATGTACAATGGATATCTGTTAGTTTCACCATAAATGATGTCATTGAGTGTTCATCTGTCAACTCCTAAGTACTTCTTTATTGCAAACAAATGAACAGATTCACAATGAACTGCTGCTTTGTCCAATCCCCATAATTCTGACCCATACTGAAGAACTGGTTGAACCTGTGAATTAAATAGCTTCATTAACAACCCAAAAGAATTATTATTAAGTGTGTACAGCTTTTGCATTATAAATATTAACGCATTCTTTGCCCTACTAGAAAGGTCCTTACAAGCAGCAGTGAAACTCAGATGTGTAGAAAACAACATCCCTAAGTACTTATAAACATTAACCATAGGTAGCAGATTATCATTGTAATAATAGAGAGAGAGGGGGAGAGAGAGAGAGAGAAAGAGAGAGAGAGAGAGAGAGAGAGAGAGAGAGAGAGAGAGAGAGAGAGAGAGAGAGAGAGAGAGAGATTTTATATTTATTCTTATATATCGAGGATAAGAGAGTAAGCAATCATGTGCTTTTTTTCATCCGGTCCTCATGTGTATGCAGTTTTTGTAAATATTGTCATCTGTTCCCACCGGCACACAATGGCCTACTCTTACGAAAAGCGGAACAGGATTTAACATGTGCGCAAGATGTTGTGCGTGCGTTTGCACACAGGGCCTCGGTTTACAGTCTCATCCGAAGGACTTTTGGGGAGAGTGGAGTCAGCACTGATGTTAACTCCAGGAGAGAGAGAGAGAGACAAGGCAAGGCAAAAGACAAGGCAAGGCAAAATTCTTTTATTCGAGGATAATAGATAAGCACTCATGTGCTTTTTTACATCCAGTCCCCGCCCTTTTCAGGGATAACATCAAGATAAAAAGATAGCCTCAACTAAACAAGAACAATTATAATGATCCAATTACCAAGAGTAAGAAACCTTACCAAGTATCAAACAACAGGTAAGAAATAGACAGAGATACAATATTAAGGTAATGTTATAAAAAAGGCACTCATTCAGAAATGAAAAATAAGAAGTAAGAATCAATGATGATTTTGATTTGAATAAAACAAACAAACAAACAAACAAACAAACATACAAAGCAAAACAAAAAAACAACAAAAACAAAACAAAATGAAACAAAACAAAAAAGACGCAATAATTAAAGATCAAACATGAGAATATGATGAGGCTAGATGACTGAAAACATCAATCCACCACCATCTATCATCAAAATAAGTCCCATAAAACATAAGATTTTGTTAAAAGGTGGGAAAGAACAACAACAACAGGTAAGAAATAAGACAGAGATACAATATTAAGGTAATGTTATAGAAAGGCACTCATTCAGAAACGAAAATATGAAGTAAGAATCAATGAAGATTTTGATTTGAATACAAAAAAAACAAACAAAAACCAATCAAAGCGCACAAAAAAAGGCGCAATAATTAAAGAGCAAACATGAGAACATGATGAGGTTACATGACTGTAGAGGGTCCTACACGGGAATTATCTAAGGCGCCACTCTAATTCCAGTTCCGCCTAATTCGGTACTGGAAATTTAGAGTCCTAGACTAATTCCTGGTTTCTTTAGTAACCCTAAAGAAGAGTAGGGCTCAGCTACTTGTGGGCCGGGGAGTGATAAAGGGGGGATAGAAAGAGGATAGTAGAAAAATAGAGGGAAAAGAAATATAGAAGAGGTAGGAAAGTAGGTGAAGTGAAATTCATTTACCTCAACTCACTCAGCAGCCACACTGAATACACTGAACATGACGAACAACAACATTCATTCAATGCGACTCCAGACCGAGCAAATTGGGTTTACCACATATATTCCACAACACAACCTACAACACTACCACTTTACACAAAACACCAATAACTAATTGTACTACAAGTACAATTAAAAAAACACAAAATATATATTCTGTTCAGTTCCAAACTAAAATATCAAGAATCAATGATCATTCTCAGCTCAAGACCATTAATAAAAACAACAATGGTAAGAGTGGAGATTTAACGATGGGGCAAAGCAGGTGTGACAGGGGAAAAAAACGATGTTCCTGTAATCAAAAGAACATACAATGTAAAAAACATCACCTCTAAAATTATTACATAATTTTAGTAGTTAGTTTTACACATGTTTCATTTACTTTAGGACAGATGATGGTCCATCCTATGAAACTGTGCAAGCATCCCAACATGTCTCATTTACTTTAGGACAGATGATGGTCCATCCTAAGAAACTGTGCAAGCATCCCAACATGTCTCATTTACTTTAGGACAGATGATGGTCCATCCTATGAAACTGTGCAAGCATCCCAACATGTCTCATTTACTTTAGGACAGATGATGGTCCATCCTAAGAAACTGTGCCAACATTAATAAGAAGGACTAATTTATTTTAAATAAATGTCCACAATGACATTCCAATGCCATTACACCTGTTTTAAAATTGCTACATGACTTATTATAAATAAATCACCATTCTTAATGATAAAAATCATTACAAAAATCAAGTAGGCCTTCACACCTACATATTTGTAGTGTAAAGTCACACTTGAATATTTCCAGCATTTTAATAATAGCTGAACAATATTCTACCACAAATTAATCTTACAACAAAGACCATGACGGGACCCACGCTTCCTTTGTTCGAAGCGATCACTTACGAAATTACGATCACTGTTAATTCACAGGTTGAAAGCCTGTGAAATTAAATCAAACATATAGTTTTCCTGAACCTTCCACAACTAATCTGAATTAAGCTAAAATTGGCTTAAACAGATCGTATGACCAAAAACGAAATTAATAATATCAAACCTTAATCAGGAACATCCAGACTCAGAGAGTCCAGTCACGCTCCTTTCCTTCACTAGGCCCAGGCAGGAAGTGAGATTTAAAAAACAGAAGTATCCCGATAGGCATGTCTTTTTAAGGGGCCGTCACTCAACTCTACAAGGGAGTTACTGCACTTAACGTTTAGTAACGCCAAACACAAAAAATACGTTTTGTGAGGGGGGTTACATGACTGAAGACATCAGTCCACTACCATCTATCATCAAAATAAGTCCCATAAAACATAAGTTTTTGAACAAAAAAGCCCCAACTCACACACACACGCACGCACGCACGCATGCATGCACGCACGCATGCACACACACACACACACACACACACACACACACACACACACACACACACACACACACACACACACACACACACACACACACACACACACACCCCTACCTCACTTAGTCTTATGATTGAGGTCATAAGATCATCATAATCAGAGAGAAGTGAGGAGGGAGAGGGCAGATAGTTTGAGAGGGGAGATATGTGGTTTGTTATTTTTGATGCATCAAGTGGATTAGAAGGTGATTTTTGAAGGTTGTTAATGATTGATGCTGTTTAATTGAGTCAGGGAGGGAGTTCCATAGCGTAGGGCCTGAGTATAGTAAACTAGTTTTGAACAAGTCTATTCTTGGGATTGGGACACTTGGCTTTACCGTATTTCTGGAATGATTCATTGGGAATTTGTCTTTAAAGGATGTGGGGACATTTCCTGTCAGTATCTTAAACATCATGATGCCTTTGTTATATTTTAGTCTTTGGTGTAGGGGAAGGATATTTAACTGAGAGAGAGAGAGAGAGAGAGAGAGAGAGAGAGAGAGAGAGAGAGAGAGAGAGAGAGAGAGGAGAGAGAGGCAAGGCAAGGCAAGGCAAGCCAAGGCAAGGCAAAATTCTTTTATTCAAGGATAATAGATAAGCACTCATGTGCTTTTTTACATCCAGTCCCCGCCCTTTTCAGGGATAACATCAAGATAAAAAGATACTAAACAGTAAAACTATATGCAGTACCAAACAACATAAAGGAATAAGGACATTATATATAATAAGATAATAAAAATGCACTCATTCAGAAGACGAAAATCAGAAGCCACAATAAAATGATTTTGATTATAGAAGAAAAAGAGAAGCGTTAATAGATAAAGAGCAAACAAAGAAACATAATGAAATAAACAACTTAGCAACCAAGAAAAGTCCACCCAAAAATATTTAGCTACAACATTGTTACAACTCATAACAACAAAATAAACTCAGAAGGAACTAAAGATAATACAATGATTATAATGATGACAATAAGAATAATATCAACAATAGTGATAATAGTATGATAATAATACACGTAAAACTCACTCCTACACGTAGGTTACACACACACACGCACGCACGCACGCACGCACGCACGCACGCACGCACGCACGCACGCACGCACGCACGCACGCACGCACACACACACACACACACACACACACTCACACACACACACACACACACACACACACACACACACACACACACACACACACACACACACACACACACACAAACACACACACACACACACACACAGAAGAAGAGAGAGAAAGGGGGAGAATTATATATATCCAACAGGATGAGTACTGGTTCATTAGTTTTGATGCATCAAGTGCATTAGGTGATTTTTGAAGGTCGACAATGATTGGTGCTGTTTAATTGAATCGGAAAGGGAGTTCCACAGTACAGGGCCTGAGTATAGTAAACTGGACTTGAACAAGTCTATTCTTGGGATTGGGATACTTGGCTTTTCAGTATTTCTGGAACGATTAATTGGGAACTTATCTCTTAAGGATGTGGGGACAGCTCCTGCCATTATCTTAAACATCAGGATGCCCTTGTTATATTTTAGTCTTTGTTGTAGGGGGAGAATACTTAACTGAGTATAATCCACGTCAAGTAATGTTGTTTTCTTCAGGAGGATAAGTTTGAGAGCACGTTCATACAGACTTGATAAGGGTTTCATAGTGTTTGCACTGGCAGAATCCCATAGGGTTGAGGCATAGTCTATTGAGGATTGTATATAAGCTTGAAAGAGTAATTTCCTTGAGTGGTAGTCAAGGAAGTGTTTAATTTTAGTCAACTGGTATACTCTTTGGGACAAGTATTTGCATAGGTGAGATATGTGGTAGAACCAGCTGAGATTTTCATCAATTGTCACTCCTAGAACTTTGTGATGAGAGGTTTGTTCGATTGCTTCCTTTTTTTATATGTATTGGAAACTGATTATGAGGTAAATTTTGTCGCTTTTGTCTGGTGGTGATACGCATGCATTTTGTTTTTGGGGGGTGAATAGACATGTGGTTCAGATCTGTCCATTTGACAAGATCATTACAGCTTTGTTGTAATATAGTTGCAAGAGAGTCAATGTCATTATGGCTTGTATGTATGGTTGTGTCATCAGCGAATAGTTCACATTTGGATGCAATATGTAGAGGAAGGTTATTTATGTATAAAGAAAAGAGAATTGGTCCTAGTATAGATCCCTGTGGTACTCCATAATGAATGGGTTTTAGATTGGATGTGGATGTAGTTGTTGAAACACACTGTTGTCTGTTCTTGAGATAAGAAGTGAGTAGTTCTAGACTATTTGATGATATATTGTACAGGTCTAGCTTTCTGATGAGAAGTGTGTGGTCAATTGTATCAAATGCTTTTTTGAAATCTTCACCACACCATACTACACCAAATGAGAGAGAGAGAGAGAGAGACAGAGACAGAGACAGAGAGAATGACAATGACAATGGTTTATCTGTCTCAGGCAAGATACCCATTGACAAGGGGACAGTGGGAGGAGGACTGGGCACAAAACACAAAATGTCATACTCTGAAAACTTAATTAACAACAGCCCAAATAGTCATCATGTCATGGATTCCATAACATAGTTACAGGATAGATTCAGATCCCTTTTTTTTTTTAATGTATATAAGTTCTGATTAGCCCTTACAATGGAAACTGGTAAGGGGGACAAATTTCCTCTGCAAAACTGTACAGATTCAAAACATACATCTCACAACAAACTTGTCTGCAACAAGGCAATGTCTCTTCTTCATTTTTTTTTTTCATGACTTTTGAAACTTTGCACCGCTAACACGTGATAAATTTGTAATAATCCATGTGGCATGTAGTGTACATCTCTCTCTCTCTCTCTCTCTCTCTCTCTCTCTCTCTCTCTCTCTCTCTCTCGAGAGAGAGAGAGAGAGAGAGAGAGAGAGGAGAGAGAGAGAGAGGAGAGAGAGAGAGAGAGAGATTCGGCGTGTGTGTCTGTGTGTGTTAGTGTGTGTGTTTGTGAGTGTGAGGAATACACAACAAAAGGACACAAGCAAGAGTTGGGGATGGGATATGGCTTTTCACTCATTGCATGATGATCAATGATATAGAGGACGATGTAATGATGGTGCTGTTAAGTGCATATGTTTGGAGACTACTTGACAGGGTTGACATCACACCGCAGTTCACCACACCATACTACACCAAATGACACCACGCCATCACACCACACACCATTACACCACACCCCATTAAACTACACCATGTCCAACCACACCACTCCACTCCACACCACACCACACCACACCACACCACACCACACTACTCCATTCCACACCACACCACACCACACCACACCATACCACACCACACCACACCACACCTCACTACACCACACCACACCACATTACACCACACCACACCATGCCACACCACACCACACCACACCACACCACACCTCACTACACCACACCCCTCCATGCCATACCAATCCACTCCGCACCACACCACACCACACCACACACCACACCAATCCACACCACACCACACCACACCACACATCTCACTACACCACACCACACCACACCACACACCACACCACACCACACCACATCACACCACACCACTCCACTCCACACCACACACCACTCCACACCACACCACATCACACCACACCACATCACACCACACCACACCACACCATTCCAGTTCAGTACTGCTTATGCTGTGTTGTTATTTGCATTGGTGCAGGCCTCTTTCAGTCTGAGCATGAGTGGCCAGGAGATGACAGTCACTGTGTATGACGCCAAAGGCTACAAACTGGATTCTGTCACTTCTGAGGTCACCATGAAGGAGGACGTGTGGTACAAGGTCAAGGTCACCAGGTAAAGGTCAAGGCACTTCATTGAGGAGGGTCACAAGAGCTTTAGTCTACGACTGAATGTAAACCTTTTGATTCTTTTGACCTGGACAGAATTGCATAAGACATGATATTGTATGATTTGTTATGGATTCCATTTTTCAATGTGTAATGTTACAACAAAAAGTAAGAAGCAAAACTTAGTAATTACACAGGCAAGCGTTGAGGATGGGACATAGCCAGGCAGAGTAGATGATGATCATATTTTTTTTCATTCCAGGGCTAAAACTCCAATGTTCACCATAGTGAGATTTTGTGTATGTGACAGTTTTTGCTCACCATGAAGGTAGCCACATTCTGACTTCAGGGATGATGTCAAAACATGATACCAGTGTGCATGCATTCTATTTTGTCATCCATTCCCACTGGCATGCAATGGCCTACTCTTCCAAAACCAGGAACAGGTTTTAACATGTGCGTTAGATGTTCTGCGCTCATTCGCACATGGGGCCTCAGTTTATAGTCTCACATGATGGACAGTGTAGGGAGTGGAGTGGGCACTGATGTTAATTCCAGAGGAAAAATGTCCTTGAATGGGTGTCTCAGTGGTAGCTAAAACCAGGCATTAATCCCGGGATGTCAGATTGAACCCGTAATGTTGTAGCCACCAGTCTATCCTGTCCTCCACTCCCCTCCACTCCCCTCTCTGATAGTGTTAATAAAAAAAAATGAAACGTTACTGTTAGTAAAAGTCCAAGCTTCTAAATCTTTTACATTATCATGGGTAGGAACAATTGTGGAATGCGTTCATATACATGCATACACCTCTGTGCGTTCGTGCGTGCGTGCGTGCATGTATGCACGTGTGTGTGTGTGCATGCGTGCGCGCATGCGTGTGTGTATGTGTGCATGTATGTGTGTCTTTGTCTGTGTTTGTGTCTCTGTGTGTGTGTTAGCACATGAATTATACCTGTGTGTACAGCATAACATCATACAAAGTTCTATCAGTAGGAAAAACCCTGACTCAGAGACTGACCACTTGATCCTGTGTGGCAGGACGGGGCAGCGAGTTATGCTGCAGGTGACCCCCAGTGACAGCCAGGATCCCCCAGTGGTCAGTGAGGTCAGCATCAACTCCATGACCCCCCTGCAGCCCTCCCCTGTCCACGTGTATGTGGGAGGGGTGGCGGAGGACGAACCGGTGAGACAGGAATTCGTACATGTGTGTGCTGCAGCATGAATCAGCTTGTGTTGAGGTAGAAGATGAGGCTTTGTTTTAGTTTGGGGGGGTTTGTTTTTGAGGATTTTTTTTGTTTTGGTTCCTTGGCTAGAGTTTTAAAAATAAATAACCTTAAAATAAATAACTGACACAGATTTTGGCCAAGGTCAAGTACTGATGTTAACTTCATGGAAAAATCCCCTTGAACTGGTGTCTGGGTGGTGGCTCAAACCCAGGCTTGATCTTGGGCAGTTACATCATACATGTGCAAAAGAGAAAGAGATGGGGGGAGGGAGAGTGATGGAGAGAGAGAGAGAGAGAGAGAGAGAGAGAGAGAGAGAGAGAGAGAGAGAGAGAGAGAGAGAGATTCTTTTATATCGAGGATAAGAGAATAAGCAATCATGTGCTTCTTTTCATCCGGTCCCTGTGTGTATGCAGTTTTGTAAATATTGTCATCTGTTCCCACCGGCACACAATGGCCTACTCTTACGAAAAGCAGAACAGGATTTAACGTGTGCACAAGATGTTGTGCATGCGTTCGCACACAGGGCCTCGGTTTAAAGTCTCATCCGAAGGACTTTTGGGGAGAGTGGAGTCAGAACTGATGTTAACTCCAGGAGAAAAATTTCCTTGACCGGACTCGAACCCGGGTCGTCAAATTGCCAGCGCAATGTTCTGACCACTAGGTTATCCGTCCCCCAGAGAAAGAGAGAGAGAGAGAGAGAGAGAGAGAGAGTGTGTGTGTGTGTGTGTGTGTGTGTGTGTGTGTGTGTGTGTGTGTGTGTGTGTGTGTGTGTGTGTGTGTGTGTGTGTGAGAGAGAGAGAGAGTGAGTGAGTGAGTGTGTGTGTGAGGGGGGGGGGGGGGGGGTTGAAGGTGTGCATGCACATAATGAGTGCATATGTGGATGTGTCTGTGCGTGCATGCACACCCATGACTGCTGTGTCTGTGCACACTCTGATACCCGCCTGTACCTGTGTGCAGTTTTCAGTGGGGTCTGACTCCTGGAGAGGATGTTTATCCGAGCTGAGGGTGGATGGTCGTGCTGTGCCTCTTGTCCACAGCAGCAGCACAGGGGAACTGCCCCAGCTGTGTTCTTCACAGTGGTCAGTGTTATTTATTTATCTTTATTTTATTGTGGCAGGCTGTACTGGTCTGTATCCTGTGATACTGATGGCTTTTAGTCTACTAGACTTCTCTCAGTGGTCAGTGTTTCCATGTAGTGGGGTGTATCATATAATATTGATTGTTTATAGTCTGTTTCTCCAAGTGGTGATTGTTTTCATGTGGTGTGCTGTATTAATCTGTATCGTGCAATATTGTTTCCATGTGGCAGGATGTACTGATCTGTATTGTGTAATAATGATAGTTTATGGCAGATTATATCCATATTCCTATGATATAAGCTCTGTTGTGCTGATGTGTATTGTGTAGTATTGATGGTCTGTGGCAAATTTCCCTCTGTTGTCATTATCCACATGTCATGTGCTGGGCTGCACTGATCTTAGTTGAGGTTTTTTGGGGTTTTTTTTTATAGAACAGAGAATCTGTTGCAAATTTCTGTCTATGGTGAATGTTCCCATGTGATGTGCTGGGCTGATGTTTTCTTATTTTTCAATAGAACTGAGAGAATGTTGCAAATTTCTGTCTATGGTGAATGTTCCCATGTGGTGTGCTGGGCTGATGTTTTCTTATTTTTCAATAGAACTGAGAGAATGTTGCAAATTTCTGTCTGTGGTGAGTGTTCCCATGTGGTGTGCTGGGCTGATGTTTTCTTATTTTTCAATAGAACTGAGAGAATGTTGCAAATTTCTGTCTGCTGTGAATGTTCCCATGTGGTGTGCTGGGCTGCACTGATGTGTTCTGCATTGTGCATCACTGAGGGTCTGTGACTATGTGTATGTGTATGTGTGTATGTGAGTATGTTTGTGCATGCATATGAGTCTGTGTGTGTGTGTGTGTGTGTGTGTGTTTGCATGATTGTATGTATCTATGTATGTATGTATAGTATGCATACAGGCACAGGTGCTGAAGGATCTATACAACATTTTTTCATAGGAAAATCTAAGTGAATAAGAAAATCTTAGACAAATTGGAAAATCCAGATGAATAAGAAAATCTAAACAAATAAATGGCAAAATCCAGATGAATAAGAAAATCTAGACAAATTAGAAAATCTAGTCAAATGGGAAAATCTAGATGAATAAGAAAATCTAGAGGCATAAGAAAACCTGGAGCAGTAAGAAACTGTAGAGCAATGTATGGGTGATTGATGTGTGCAGTGCATCAGCAGACAGTGGTCAGGCATTGGTGTTCCATGGGGCCGGTTACCTGCACTTCCCATCCTCTGTGTTGCCAATGCGCAGACGCATGAAGTCCATTCACTTCCGCTTCCGAACCAGACAGCCGTCTGCAGCACTTCTGCACGTCGTTAATCAGAGAATGGTCAGATGATCAACACATTTCTTGTTTATCTTTATTTTTTCCAGTCCTCACCTAGAGCTCTATGGTTCACCGATGGTGAGATTTTGTGAACAACACCATTTATGGCCACCATTATGGTAGCCACATTCCAACTTCAGGGATAATTTCTAAACACATATGTGCATACATTTTTTAAGATGTCACCTGTTCCCACAGTGCACAATGGTGTACTATTCCAAAAGCTGAATGTGTTTTAATGTGTGCACAAGGTGTTCAGTGTCTGCTTGCACTGGACCTCAGTTTATAGTCTCATTTGACTGACTTTTTGGAGAGTGGAGTGAGCACTGACATTAACTCCAGGGAAAAAATCCCCTTGAACAAGCGTCCTGGTGGTAGCTCAAACCTGGGATTGATCCTGGGCCATCAGATTGTCGGTGCAACCCTCTAACCACCAGGCTTTTCTGTCCCCGCAGACTTGGGTAGAAACTGCATGTAGCATGTTCTAGTGTTCATGTTGTCTTCCTAGGCCTACATCTAAAGAAAAAAAAGTATTGCATATTCTTTTGTTGTTAATGTTGTTAACATATTGTAGTAGTTAGTTTTATTTATAAAGAGTATGTATCCAGTATCAGCTTGATATTTGACAAAGAACATATCACCAATATTAAACATGTTTTAAATGTTACCATCTGAATAGTTCTATAATGCACCATTATACAGTTGAAATGCAGTTCAAGTCAGGTAGAATTGTGTAAGGCTTAGCAGTTTCTTTTTCCAGGCCACTAATGAAAACAAAAAGTACTATGCCACAGAGGCAGTACTACTTTGTGCACTAAAACTGTGATGCCACGCTGACTGCATTCATCTGATGACACAACATGGGAATGATCTGTGCAGCGGTTTCTGTTACGTGTGATGCTGAACAATGGTGCCCTGTTGATCGACACCACCACACCCTCCGAGTCCATCACTCTTCTCAGTCGAGCCAGTAACTACAGCGATGGTGCCTTCCACTCCCTTAAAGTATGCACAGTGTCAGTGGAGAAATGATTTGGATGAGGGAGTTGAGAGAAGAAACTCTGTGTGTGTGTGTGCGTGTGTGTGTGTGTGTGTGTGTGTGTGTGTGTGTGTGTGTGTGTGTGTGTGTGTGTGTGTCTGTGTCTGTGTGTGTCTGTCTGTCTGTCTGTGTCTGTGTGTGTGTCTGTGTGTGTGTCTGTGTGTTTGTCTGTGTGTGTCTGTGTGTCTGTGTGTGTGTGTCTGTGTGTGTCTGTGTGTATTATAAATATAGATGTAAACAACTTTTGACACAGAAGGAGTTGTGTATTTCTCGGCATGAAGTGGATCATTTCTCAATTCACTTTATTCTCCTCCTTTCTCCTGTCTCCTTTTTTGTAAGCATATGTTGTTGTTGTTGTTGCTATTGTTTTTGTTGTTGTTTTGTTGTTGTTGTTGTTCCTTGACTGGAGTTCTGATGTTCACCAATGATGAGATTTTGCGTTGGGACCATTTTTGCCTATGATTTATAGTATCCACAATCCAACTTTGGGAATGTCTGAACACATCTACCTGTATGCATTTTATGTTTTATGTTGTCATTCAATCTTACCAGCATGCAATGGCCTACTCTTCCAAATGATGGAACAGATTTTGATGTATACAAGATGTTCTGTGTGCATTTGCACATGGGACCTCAGTTTATAGTCTCAGCTGATGGATTTTTAGAAGAGTGGAATTGGTATGGATGGGGGGAGGGGGGGGGGAATCCCCACAAACAGGTAGGTGCCTTGGTGGTGGCTCAAACCCAGGCCATCAGTTGCAAGCTCAATGCCCTGAAGCTAACCACAAGGCTGTCCCTCCCATAACTCCACACACACACATACCAGGTTTTACCTGCCTACAATACATTGCTTGAATTGTTTAAAAGGGGGACAGGATAGCCTGGTGGTCAGAGTGTTGTGCTGGTGATCTGCTGACCCAAAGTCCAGTGTGTGAACGCACAAATCTTGCACGTGTTAAAACCTGTTCCGCTTTTCAGAAGAGTAGGCCATTGTGTGCTGGTGGGAACAGATGACAAAATTTACTAAACTGCATATTCACACAGGGACTGGATGTAAAAAAGCACATGAGTGCTTATTCCGTTGTTCTTGAAAATTAAAAATTAAAAAATAATACAGGGCCTGAAGAAATTATCAAAGTGTTAGGGGAGAAGTCAGTCAGGAAGTCTACTCAAGGGATAAAGGGCATAGATGCTGTTCTGTTCTGTTGCAGATCATAAAGAACTTCTCAGAGTGTTAGAGGAGAGGTCAGTCAGGAAGTCTACTCATGGGTAGTAAAGGGGATGGATGTTGTTCTGTTCTGTTGCAGATTATGTACCAAGACAGCACCACATATCCCGTGATAGATGGCCGGGATGGAGGATTCACCATAGAAAGGTCCCGACCTCAAGATCTGAACAAGATGGCTGAAGGGGTGATGATTGGAGGCTTTGTGTCGGGAAAACTTCAGTTTGAGAAATCCAGGTTCAGGTGAGATGGCCTAGAATCTTGTGGCTTGAATCAATGGACAAACAAGTGTTGGTGTTAAAGAGCTCACAACAAAATAAAACCAACAAGAAACTTAGGACCCATAGGTATGATTGGAATGTTGGGAGAGAAAGAGATCAGGAGAACAATGAATAAATAATATCAATAGAGGTGATGAGGCCAGCAGTACTGACAGAGCTGCATGTACTCTCCCTCACATGCAACCAGTCGCCACTGCCAGTCAACGCTATAAAAACAGTGAATTGCACAACTGTAGTTGGGACTACCAGTGTAAGGGTTAATCTTAAACAAAATGGTAATCAAAAAAAGTAAAGTCTGAAGATCTGGGAAATCATAATATAGCTCACACAAATTTATTTTTAAGTCTACAAACAAGCAATTACAAGCAAGACAGGAAGAAAAAAATGGATATCAGATATGTCGCAAAAAACATTCACAACTATAAAAGAAAAAAATGGATATCAGATATGTCACAAAATACATTCACAATTACCGTAAAATCCCTAGCATACCCCCCCCCCCCCCCCCCCTGTGCACTGATTTAGGGCAAAATTGGGGGGTGGGCGTTTGCTAGGGATAGACCCCTTTGCACAAAATAATTCTTGTGCTCAACCGTGTAATTGAGTGAATACAAGCCCCGAAAGCATGTAAGTTAGGTCGTGTGAGTAGAAGTGAAGGAAAATAGAAAAAAAAAAGGGACTTTGAGGCAAAGAAGGCCAACGAGTTCCATCGCTTTCCATTGTAGGTCCTTGTTTCCCAATACCCTGCCTTCAGATCTTTCATCTTCCAGATAATGCAGCACACCTTGGTCGACATGTTCAGATCTAACTGCTGGTCCTTTTGACAGTTTCCATTTTCGTTTGTCTTTTCCGTACTGCTGTTCAAGTCTATCTTTGTTTTCACTCCATTCCCTGATCCTCTTCCTATCCACAGAAAATTCACGGGCACACTCTGAAACATTCCCACCTGCTTCGTTATCCAGATATTGGATGGCCTCCAATTTGAAAGATACAGTGTAAGACTGTCGCTTCTGCATTTTGCAAAAATGGCACAGAGAGATTCAAGAACCAGCTTCCAGCCATCAGGAAGCGTCGTCAAAGTACCGATAGGTCACTGACAGACAAAAGACGTCAGTGGAAAAAGCATGACGTAATTTTAATTCACTTTGTTGGGGATGGGTGGGAGTGAGGAGAGGGAACAAAGAATAAGAAAAAAGGAAATACGAAAAGGTAAATGAGGGGAAAGAGATGACTTTTAGAACAGTCTGCACAAATCCTAGTAAAAGTGAGCATAGTCTCTTTGAAAAAAGCAGGGTGGGCGTTTGCTAGGTAGCTACCCTGTGCACAACTTTTGGCCCAAAGTGGGGGGTGGGCGTTTGCTAGATGGTGGGCTTATGCTATGGATTTTACGGTATATTTGCGCACAAAAATAGTGTGGGGTTTTTTTAGCAACAGTTTGAAACAAAATAATGTGAGGTTCTGAAAATGATAAAACTACCCATGTTTTGGTTGTTGTTTTTGTAGACCTCTGATTGGCTGTCTACAAGAGTTGGAAATTGACGACAAGCCGTTGTCAGTGACGCAGGCAGCAACGTCAGTGGGAGTTTTCACCGGCAGCTGTCATTCCCAGTCTGTAGGTATCTTCTCTGTCTGTAGGTATCTTCTCTGTCTGTAGGTATCTTCTCTGTCTGTAGGTATCTTCTCTGTCTGTAGGTACCTTCTCTGTCTGTAGGTATCTTCTGCTGTCTGTGTCATTTAATCTGTAGGTATCTTCTGCTGTCTGTAGGTATCTTCTCTGTCTGTAGGTATCTTCTCTGTCTGTGTCAGTCTGTAGGTATCTTCTCTGTCTGTAGGTGCCTTCTCTGTCTGTAGGTATTTTCTCTGTCTGTAGGTATCTTCTCTGTCTGTAGGTGCCTTCTCTGTCTGTAGGTATTTTCTCTGTCTGTAGGTATCTTCTCTGTCTGTAGGTGCCTTCTCTGTCTGTAGGTATCTTCTGCTGTCTGTGTCATTTAGTCTGTAGGTATCTTCTCTGTCTGTAGGTATCTTCTCTGTCTGTAGGTATCTTCTCTGTCTGTAGGTGCCTTCTCTGTCTGTAGGTGCCTTCTCTGTCTGTAGGTATTTTCTCTGTCTGTAGGTATCTTCTCTGTCTGTAGGTGCCTTCTCTGTCTGTAGGTACCTTCTCTGTCTGTAGGTATCTTCTGCTGTCTGTGTCATTTAGTCTGTAGGTATCTTCTCTGTCTGTAGGGGGGGTGGATAGCCTAGTGGTCAGAATATTGCGCTGGCAATTTGAAGACCCGGGTTCGAATCCGGTCAAGGAAATTTTCTTCCTGGAGTTAACATCAGTGCTGACTCCACTCTCCCCAAAAGTCCTTCGGATGAGACTTTAAACCAAGGCCCCGTGTGCGAACGCACGCAGAACATCTTGCGCACACGTTAAATCCTGTTCCGCTTTTCGTAAGAGT
>CM060317.1:357750-382750 GCA_030674155.1 Stramonita haemastoma
TTATTATTGTTGTTGTTATTATTATTAATATCATACATTCTGTAAGTAGCTCCAAAGGCCAGTGAACTCTGTAAAGAAACAGGACATACATTGTTTGTTTTCACTATTTATGAGAAATGACTTACGACTGATTCACTTTGTGATGACTTGTTACGTCTTGTATTTCTTACATCTTTCTTTAAAACCTGAAAAAAAGACCACTTCAATACTTGGATAAGATGATTCCTGATCATACATAATGTCTGACCATAGCAGCTGATGTAAGAACACTATGGATCTGCCAGTCACTTGTTTCAACTGCTCTTTAACATGTTAGACTGGAAAACAAATAACCAGGCAAACAAACGTGCAACAAGCCAATGTAAGTAAAGCCAAGAATATGGGGAAGACTAGTGACCAACACAGCAATGCATCAGCACCGCAGTCTTCAATTCTTAGACCTCTGATTTGACTTCTGCCCAACATGGCCTGATTTCACATCCCAGTTTAATTCTACAATAACTTTCTAAAATACAGCAGATCTAAGTGAAGGCCCCTGATATGAGAACACATACCCAGAAAGCTGTATACATGTGTGTGTGTCCACTGCTTGTTTTGTCAATATGTGAGTGTTGACATTCTGTATTTTGCTGTTACATATAATCTGTTTTCTATATGCCTGAGTTTGTCTGTTGAATTTCTCAATTACTGCTGTTGCCATATTTAGACACTATACCCCAAAATATGCCTTTCATCAGAACAGTTTGCTTTCAGTTGATGTTTCAGTCCCTCCACAACAATTTTTTTGGTCCGTTTCTAAATCCACATGGGCAAATAGATTCCAGGAGTCAGGGTGTCTAAAAAGTATCATCACAGATTAGAAACCTGCTGCATTTAAATCTTTTTCCCTAAACATAACACACAGAACAGACAAGGTTTTCTCTTGAATAATATTGCCTTTGTCATCCCCATGTTGACTACATGCTTCTGTCTAGAGAGCCAGGAGGAAACAGTGAGTAAATGGAGAGGACCAGAAGTGGGGCAGTGTTCTGAAGAATATCTTTCTGCAATGCTCCCCCCTCTTGCCATGCACAAGGTAGTTTCAGAACTTTACGGTTTCTGTCAGCCACAGTCCTCTAAAACAGTTTTATGGAACAGAGTATCAACAGTCCTCTAAAACAGTTTTATGGAACAGAGTATCAACAGTCCTCTAAAACAGTTTTATGGAACAGAGTATCAACAGTCCTCTAAAACAGTTTTATGGAACAGAGTATCAACAGTCCTCTAAAACAGTTTTATTGAACAGTCCCCTAAAACAATTTTATTGAACAGTCCCCTAAAACAATTTTATGGAACAACCTCTAAAACAGTTTTATTGAACAGTCCCCTAAAACAATTTTATTGAACAGTCCTTTAAAACAGTTTTATTGAACAACCTCTGACACAATTTTATTGAACAGAGTATCAACAGTCCTTTAAAACAGTTTTATTGAACAGTCCTTTAAAACAGTTTTATGGAACAACCTCTGACACAATTTTATTGAACAGAGTATCAACAGTCCTCTAAAACAGTTTTATTGAACAGAGTATCAATAAATTTTTTATTTACATTTTCACTCAGCAGTAAGACGATTCACGAGGTAAACTTTATTAATGTAGCTTAAATTTTGTCGTGGGTTCATTCTACTTGAGCACACACATCAACATGGCCTCAGGTGCCTGCTACTGCTGGTCATCCAGATGGACAAGGCCAAGTTTTTCAATCCTATTTTACTGCAGTGTTGCAGGTAGAAGATTTTTTTTCCTTATCCATTTATTCAGCATAGGCCTTTGAAAAAAAAAAGTTTGCATGTTTCTAAGAACGGCTTTGCTGTGGTTTAATTTTGGGTGAGGGGGGATTCAAGTTCTAGTTCAAGTGCCTTTTAGCAATTCATGATGTGTGACAGAAATCAAGAACGTTGACTTATGTAAATATGTACGGGTACATGCTCAGATTATATGTAGAGGTGTGTATGTATGTACATTAGTGTCATAATACAAATAAGTACCCTCACTCAAGCATTTCCATACCTTAGCATTCCCTGGACTCATTCGATAGGAAATCATTCTTCATTTTGTTCTTTTGGCTCTAAAAGGAAGGAACAGATCCATATGTATTTTTATGAATGTGACATCTTGAGAAATGTTTGCCGAGTTTTGTTTTTAAAAATATAGTGAAGTTAGTCTCATTATCTTCCCAATGTTGTCTTCAGATGTTTATATATCCAATATGCTTGTGTAGTAGATTTTTCCTCATCTGGGAACACAGGCTTTTAATTCTTATGAGTGCCTCAAGATCTAGGCCTTCATAGCAATTTTTGTTCCCGTGTAATTGTGTAGAACATGATTATGTTCCTCCAGAAAAATGCTGGTAAAATATAATTCAAGAGTGCCAAAGCTATCTGATGGATAGTTACCAAATTTCAGCGATGTCAATTTTTGATCTTTTGTTTACAAGACCGTTTGTCAAACAAGTAAACTACATGCATAGGTAACTCACACACCCAGTATTAAATGAACACTTTCAAATTTTATCCATATTTGGACTGTTGGTTGGTTTGACCATATCAATTCTAAGTCCCAGTAGGGCTGTCCGATCATCTCTTAGGGACTATGCCATTATCCAACCATCACTTAGTTTAGAGTTGGACTCCAAATGCAGCCTAAGAAACGAACTGTTAATTAAAGATGTTATCTGAATAGAGATGATGTTTGAGGTAATGAACAATAACATTGTTATTGTGGATTTAAAGGTGCTTTAAATTTTAAAATAACAAACAAAAAAGGATATTATTTGTTGTGACCTACTGTTCCATTTTGTTGAATCTGAGGTGCTCTGCAAAGTCTTCAGGCCTGTACAAATATTATTCCCAGAGCTGTTGGATTGTTAAAACTATTTTTGTTTTTCATGTTTTGCAGCATTCTGTCATCTGCGACGTTTTATTTCTGACTTACTTTTGGGTTTGTTTGGGGGGGGGGGGGGGGGGGGGGGGGTTGGCATTTTTGGGGGGTTGTTCTTTTTCCTTTTCCATTTTTTAAACATCCCTTTTCGGTTTGAAAAGAACGAGAGGAGTAGACAGGGACAGGAATGGGGGCGAGGGAAGGGGTATAGGAAATAGAGGGAGATATATGTATATTTTTTCCCATTATGAATTCTGTTTATGGTTTGATGAGTGAAACATGCATGATGGCTTTACAAGTTGTTGATAGTGTCATTTTTGGATGCCTTATTATTTCTTAAAGTTTTAAACACCTCAGAACATGGTGTGTGTGTGTGTGTGTGTGTGTGTGTGTGTGTGTGTGGGGTGTGTGTGTGCATGCGCGCGCATGTGCGTGTGAAGAGAGTGGGAGAGAGAGAGATAAAGAGAGCAAAACATTAGAGATTCATATTCTATGTTGTGACATGTTATATATTGATATTTAAAACATGCTAACAGTTTTTCAACGCACAAGATTTTGCATTGTACCCATTGGCAGAAATGGAATTATCTCAATAGATGATCAATAAACATTATTCAACATCAGTCATACATGTTATTTACAACGAAATGGAACTTTTTGTTGGGTTCAGAATATGCATGGGTCAGTTTTATGATTTAGAAATGCAGTAGCTTAACAACAAAACTATCCCCAAATTTTGTGGCCAAAATACAGAATCTGTCTTCTTTTTTTTAATCTTGCAACTCCGTTGAATACTTACATTTCAGTGTAAAGAGGACAAAGAGATAATCATAGTCACAGTTCAGAAACTGTGTTTGACTCTTTCATATCAAAAGAGAGAGAGAGAGAGAGAGAGGAGAGAGAGAGAGAGAGAGAGAGAGAGAGAGAGAGAGAGAGAGAAACTCTGAACAATTTTATTGTAGAAGGCCACCGGACGCATCACAATTTCACAAACTCCCTACCCCCCCCCAATTAACCTCGTTCTCATCCCTTTCCAAGAATACACCCCAAAATACTTCATGCTCACCGGGTATATCATTCACTCATGGTATTAGCACACATCTGCTTGGAATGTTTGGAACATTTTAGACAAAAAATTAATCAATAAAATAGATAAATGAATGAATAAATAAAATTACAGAATTTATAACTAGGGTATAAATTGTACACAGCATAGCATTAGGCACTGAAACAACTTGATTAGTATGTTAATTATTTTGATACAGCCATCATTCTAAAGCAGAACACCTTTTGTTGGAATGATATATGAATCATCATAAAGGCTTTTGTCAACTTGCATCATTAAGTTTCAATATTTCTGAAGGGTATTGCCTATAACCAGATGGGATGTATTTTTGTCGCAAATCAGTCAGAGATTTAGAGTAAAATAAAGTGTCTACTTCGTCTTCCAAGCAAGAATTAGTAGTACTAGCTAGGCCTTTGTCAGTCGGTGTTGACTATGGAATTTGTGCCAGAAGAAAGTCATTTGTTCAGCGACAGCGCCGGCTGTGGCTGGTCAGTCCAATGCAGGAGTGGCAGTTGGGATTGAAAGTAGTACATCGCATTTTATGTGTGCATATATCAGTTGCACCAATTCTAAATCGGATATGCACATCTCTGACATGTTTGTTAGTGATAATGGAGAAATATGATTCCAGTCATTGAGAGAGAGAGAGAGAGAGAGAGAGAGAGAGAGAGAGAGAGAGAGAGAGAGAGAGAGACGGACAGACAGATAAGCAGACAGACAGACAGAGAGACAAAGAGAGATCATCAGCAGAATGTGTAGCAGCTTTTTGCTCTCTTGATTTTCATTTCCCAAAAGTAAAATCCCAGTACAAACCCCCAAAACTTGTTTTCCACTCAAATTTGTTAAATCAAAGAGAGGGGAAGAGCAACAGACAATCCTTTTCTCAGAGAAACAAACGTGTAGCAAGTTTCTATTCTCATTTATAAAAAATTTTTCCTAAGCCGGAGAACTCACTGCAACAAAGAGCTGCTGCATCTGCTGAAAACAGACCTGTTTTTGCCCCCATCCATTGTTAAACAAACATTCCAAACGAAAACTGCAGATCAATTATGAAGATTTATTATCAATTCACAACGATACATACACAACATCCCAGCTTGCTCTCCATCAGTAGCTTTTGTTTCTGTACTGATTCTTAAGAATCTGATGTTCAGATCTTTCTTTCTCTATAACCATAGGTGGACCAGAAAACGGAACACAGCACAATGACATACCTAGCTTTGACATGGCTTCACAAATCAAGTAACACTCAATATTAAACAGAGGAATCTAGCATAGCAAAAAAATGGAAAAAGAAAACAGTTAACACAGCTATCTAAAGCCAACTTTTGCCAGTGGTAAAAAATAGAAGTCCATGGAATGGCGTGCACTCACCCACTCCCCTATCTGCTCTCCACACACACACACACACACACACTTACACACACTTACACACACACACACACACACACACTTACACACACACACACACTTGCCATCACATCAGAACAAATCACCCTCCCCTGTTCATCCACACCAGCTCCAGAGCTGACATTTCAGAATGAGTTGAATGTAATCAGGTATCTATCTGTCAACATGCTGATACTTTCCATAAATAAACAAACAATGTAGTAAATCATCTTGCTTAAAAAAGAAAGAAAAAAAACAACATCCTACACTGTTCATCTGTGTTACTTTCAAATCTAACTCTGAACAATGTAGACCTTTAGAAATTTCCAATGAAAAGCAGTCTTCTCTCTCACACACTACCGCCACATAACATAACTGACTGACACATGTTCTGTCTGCACAACTCCAGTCCACTGTGAGAAAAACGAAAAACAGATGATGTGCAGAAGAGAGGGGATGCCTTGAGTTACTTCCACTGCTTCTTGATGGAGATGTTCTTCTCTGAGTCCTTCTGCATCACCTGAAACAGCACCACACAGTTCTTTCTTACTGTCTGCTGCTGCACACTGCCTCAGCTACCTAACAGAAGAGCTGATGTCCTCATCCAGTGTCTGAGATACACACTCTTCATATCTGATCAGCCTGAAAACTGGCACAGCGCTTAACAGTTAGGAACATCACACTGATGTCCTCAGCAGACACTAGGTAATGGCACAATGTCACCCACAGACACTAGGTAATGGCACAATGTCACCCACAGACACTAGGTAATGGCAGAATGTCACCCACAGACACAAGGTAATGGCACAATGTCACCCACAGACACTAGGTAATGGCACAATGTCACCCACAAACAGACACGAGGTAATGGCACAATGTCACCCACAAACAGACACAAGGTAATGGCACAATGTCACCCACAAACAGACACTAGGTAATGGCACAATGTCACCCACAAACAGACACAAGGTAATGGCACAATGTCACCCACAAACAGACACAGGGTAATGGCACAATGTCACCCACAGACACTAGGTAATGGCACAATGTCACCCACAAACAGACACAGGGTAATGGCACAATGTCACCCACCAACAGACACAAGGTAATGGCACAATGTCACCCACAAACAGACACAAGTTAATGGCACAATGTCACCCACAAACAGACACTATGTAATGGCACAATGTCACCTACAAACAGACACTATGTAATGGCACAGTGTCACCCACAAACAGCCACTAGGTAATGGCACAATGTCACTCAAACAGACCCTAGGTAATGGCACAATGCCACCCACAAACAGACCCTAGGTAATGGCACAATGTCACCAACAGACACAAGGTAATGGCACAATGTCACCACAAACAGACACTAGGTAATGGCACAATGTCACCCACAAACAGACCCTAGGTAATTTCACCCACACAGTCAACACCTGCACACTGACCAGTTCACCAGGAGACTAACCTAACAATTGCCACCAGCTTTGTTTTGGTCTGGTATACCACTTTCAAATAGGGCAGATTTCTCTGCATAAATGCCAGGCTGCTCTTCACAGGGGCACTACATGCCACTAGTGCAGCACTATATCTTTTTTTTTGGGGGGGGGGGGGGGGGGGGGGGGGATCTGATTTCGATTTTTTTTCTTTCCTGCCTGCAAGTGTTCTTGCTTTTGTTGATAAAAGTTTGCCAGACAACTCTTGTTGCTGTGGGTTCTTTTAAGCACACTAGATGTGTGCTGCACACAAGACTTTGGTTTATCATTTCATCCCAATGGTGGTACCTATACTTCACTCATGACCTAGCACATGGGAGACAAGTCTGGCTTCAGACAGGAAGTGAACCCGAACCATCTATTATCTAGGCATGTGCACAACCACAACACTAACAATCCACCCCATTCGGACATATGTCATCACCAATTTCACATAGCTCAGTAAGTAGTGTTCTTTTTTTTTTTTTACAACAAAGCACCACACAGTTTGCCAACAAACAAACAAAAACAACCCTTACAAAACACACACTAACTTTATGATCACTCGGACTGACTGAAAAAAAGTTAATAGACAAAACCCTCAGTAAAGATTCTCTCTCTCTCTCATCTTTTAAGATTCTCACCAGTCTAAAATTATCTGTGCTGTCTTCTTCAATAAGACTTCAAGTGCACAACATACTTTCTTCTCCAATGCACTCACTGGATTTTCACTGATACACACATGCCTCTATTCCTCAGTCTCTGCCACACAGAGTCCAATAAAATACCCCAGGTCTTTTAAGTTTACTGATATCCCTTTTTTGTCCATTCCTTGGCTACAGCTCAAATTAACCAAAGCAGGATTTTGCATATGCGACCATTTAACCCAGCATTAAGGTAGCTGCATTCAGACTTCAGGGAATAACATATTACGACACAGAATGTTAGATACTGCCACATTTCAGGAGTTCTGAGGAAGCCTACCTTGGCCACAGCCAGCTCAAAGTCCTCCTGAGTGACGTGGACCCGGCGCTCACGTAGAGCGTACATCCCTGACTCCGTGCACACCCCCTGCAACACAAGGAACATGTCACACCCCCTGCAACACAAGGAACATGTCACTCCCCCTGCAACACAAGGAACATGTCACACCCCCTGCAACACAAGGAACATGTCACACCCCTGCAACACAAGGAACATGTCACACCCCCTGCAACACAAGGAACATGTCACACCCCTGCAACACAATGAACATGTCACACCCCCTGCAACACAAGGAACATGTCACACACCCTGCAACACAAGGGACATGTCACACCCCCTGCAACACAATGAACATGTCACACCCCCTGCAACACAAGGAACATGTCACTCACCCTACAACACAAGGAACATGTCACACACCCTGCAACACAAGGAACATGTCACACACCCTGCAACACAATGAACATGTCACTCACCCTGCAACACAATGAACATGTCACTCACCCTGCAACACAATGAACATGTCACCCCCCCTGCAACACATGGAACATGTCACACCCCCTGCAACACAAGGAACATGTCACACCCCCTGCAACACAAGGAACATGTCACACCCCCTGCAACACAATGAACATGCCACACCCCCTGCAACACAAGGAACATGCCATACCCCCCTGCAACACAATGAACATGCCATACCCCCTGCAACACAAGGAACATGCCACACCCCCTGGAACACAATGAACATGCCACACCCCTGCAACACAATGAACATGCCACACCCCCTGCAACACAAGGAACATGTTACAATTCTGTGTTCATGTAGAGTTGCACACACCCTGGAATAGAATGAACTAATCCTGCATTCATGTAGAGCAAACACACCTGACTGTGCACACACCCTGCAGCAGAATGAACAATTCTAACCTGTAGAATGAATTCTTGTCGACAACAGTGGGAGAAAAATAAAATCTCTGCAATGTATTCTGGAAAAATTTGGATGAAGTTTATCTGCAGTCAATGAATGAAAGGCTGTTCTGATTCTGTTTTCAAACTGGTGAAAATCACAGGGAACACAGTAAACCAAAAAGGTTTAAATGACAGAAAAGACAAACCCATGCCCAAAGGCTACAATGTGTGTGTATGCATGCATGTGTGTGTGCACTACTAAAAGATGAGGATCTATCATTTAAAATTATAATTTTGATATTTATTCCACTACTAAGAAATGAGTATCTATCATTTAAAGTTACAATTTTGATATTTATTACACTACTAAAAATGAGTATCTACCATTTAAAGTTACAATTTTCATATCTATTACACTACTAAAAGATGAGTATCATTTAAAGTTACAACTTTGATATTTATTACACTATTGAAAACGAGTATCTATCATTTAAACTTACACTGTTGATGATTACTACACAATTAAAAAATGAGTACTTATCATTTAAACTTACAATGTTGATGATTAATACACTATTAAAAAATGAGGAGCTATCATTTAAACCTACAATTTTGATATTATTACACTATTACAAAAATGAGTATCTTTCATGCAAATTTACAATTTTGATGATTACTATTAGATTTATCACGTAAACTTACAATGTTGATGATTACTATTAGATTTATCATGTAATGAAGGAAGGTGGCAGGATGGTTAAGACATTCACCTGCCAATGTGAGGTTCTGAGTTTGTACCCAGCCTCGCCCTTTCTTCCCAATTTGATGAAAAAATCAAACTGAATGTCAAAGTCATTCCGACGAAACTATAAACCAAGGCCCTGTGTGCAAACGCACGCAGAACATCTTGCCCACATGTTAAAACCCCATTCTGCCTTTCGGAAGAGCAGGCCATCGTGTGCCCGTAGGAGTGGATGACAAAATTATATTTATAAAAAACCCAGCATGCACAAAGGTGTCATGTTTAGACACCATTTCTGAGGAAAAATAGGGGAGCTGGAGTCCCAGGGAAGCTCGGGGCTGTATATGGCAACGTTCTGGTGGCTCCTGCGACAGTACTGGAACCATTTGTATCGGTCATTGCCTTTCCAATGGATCATTCCAGTGGCGCAACTCCACAGTCTTTCGAGACTGATGGGTGCCTACTACTACTACTATCATGTAAACTTACAACTTTGATGATTACTATTAGATTCAACAGAAGAAGAAGAAGACCAAGCTGATGACCAACAACATCAACACCAACATTAGGGTCGGTGGTCAGAATTTGGAAATGGTATAAAGCTTCAAGTATCTGGGAGCAATAGTAACAGACAAGGGATCCCAGCCTGAAATACTTGCAAGGATTGCACAGACAGTTACAGCACTGACAAAACTGAAGACCATTTGGAAGAACAGGAACATCTCGCTCAGCTCAAAGATCAGGCTGATGCGCACTCTGGTCATCTCAATTTTCCTGTATGCTTGTGAGTCATGGACCCTCACAGCGGATCTGGAGAGGAGAATACAGGCCACAGAGATGAGACGCTTTCGCAGACTCCTTGGAATCTCTTACAAAGACCACATAAATAACGAGGAAGTGAGAATCAGAATCGGTCAAGCCATCAGGCTCTTTGAAGATCTCCTGACCACAGTCAAAAAACGCAAACTGAAGTGGTATGGGCACATTGCAAGATTAACAGGGCTTGCCAAGATAATTCTGCAGGGAACTGTGCAAGGTGGGAGAAGGAGAGGCAGGAAGAGAAAGAGATGGGAGGACAACATCCGAGAGTGGACGGGCCTCAGGCTGAGTGACACCCTAAGAAAGGTTGAGGACAGAGGGAAATGGAGAGAGCTGGTTGCGAGGTCTTCTGTGGTGCCCCACGGTCTAAATAGACTACGGGATAGAAGAAGAAGAAGAATTAGATTCAAAGCCATGGAGGTGAAAACAGGTGAAAACAAACAAGCCTACAGAGCCAAGCCTGAGAGGCCAGGTCATTAAAATGGTGAATTGGGATGAGTTAGATTATAAAATGTGCATCCATACAGCATTTTTACGATTCCCTCCTCCATGACAAACTGCAGCTGACTGAAACACTGCGCTTTCTTTTGATGCTGAGTATGTGATACTGATCTACACTGAACTATCTACTGAGTTAGATTATAAAATGTGCATCCATACAGCATTTTTACGATTCCCTCCTCCATGACAAACTGCAGCTGACTGAAACACTGCGCTTTCTTTTGATGCTGAGTATGTGATACTGATCTACACTGAACTATCTACTGAGTTAGATTATAAAATGTGCATCCATACAGCATTTTTACGATTCCCTCCTCCATGACAAATGGCAGCTGACTGAAACACTGCGCTTTCTTTTGATGCTGAGTATGTGATACTGATCTACACTGAACTATCTACTGAGTTAGATTATAAAATGTGCATCCATACAGCATTTTTACGATTCCCTCCTCCATGACAAATGGCAGCTGACTGAAACACTGCGCTTTCTTTTGATGCTGAGTATGTGATACTGATCTACACTGAACTATCTACTGAGTTAGATTATAAAATGTGCATCCATACAGCATTTTTACGATTCCCTCCTCCATGACAAACTGCAGCTGACTGAAACACTGCGCTTTCTTTTGATGCCAAGTATGTGATACTGATCTACACTGAACTATCTACAGCAAAAATCTTGCTCTTAAGACAAATACAATTCCTCTTCTGCTAACTAATAATTTTTTTTCCCTTAAACCCACTATCTGGTAACTCTTCCCTCTGACTTGAAATAGAATTGTCATGCTCAAACCTACCCACACAATTTCACGTTTTTTCTGATTTTATTTATTCATTCTTTTATTTATTTATTCTTTTTTTCTTCTTTGAAGGAAGGTGGCAGGATGGTTAAGACGTTCGCCTGCCAACAAGTAAACCGTGAGGTTCTGGGTTCATACCCAGCCTCGCCTTTTCTTCCCAGTTTGAAGAAAAAATTTAACTGAATGTCAAAGTCATTCCGACGAGACTATAAACCGAGGCCCTGTGTGCAAACGCACGCAGAATATCTTGCGCACACATTAAAACCCCATTCCGCCTTTCGGAAGAGCAGGCCATCGTGTGCCCGTAGGAGCGGATGACAAAATTATATTTTAAAAACCCAGCATGCACACAGGTGTCGTGTTTAGACACCATCCCTGAGGAGAAATCGGGGAGTTGGAGTCTCAGGGTGGCCCGGGGCTGTATATGGCAACGTTCTGGTGGCTCCTGCGACAGTTCTGGAACCATTCGTATCGGTCATTGCCTTTCCAATGGATCATTCCAGTGGTGTGGAGAGGGGGGGTCTGCTGCATGGGTAACAGTTTGCCCTCCATGCTTACTTACCCAGGCTTTGCGCCCTAAAGAGTAGAGCACAACTCCATAGTTTTCCGAGACAGATGGGTGCCTACTGCTATGACTACTTTTGTTTATTTATTCTCTTATTTCAAGGATAGTGGAATAAGCAGTAATGGCTTACTGACTGTGAGCATTGATCACCACAAGCACAGAAGACTGCCTTACCTTGACTTCAGCTCCCGAGGCCCCAGGCATCAATTCTGCAATCTTGCGCAGGTTGATGCCTCGTGTCAGGTTCATCTTGCGAGAGTGGATCTTGAGGATGTCCAGACGAGCCTATCCAGAAATTCACAACGCAAGAATGATCAAGTGAGTATAGTCAAGTGAGAATGGTCAAGTAATTCAGAAGGCAGGTAACGTTGTAAAAAATACAGAATTACGACTATCCATATAAACACTGTTAGGCAACAATTACGCGGCAACTGGAGATGCTGACAAAGATGCACCTCATCGCCAAACACACACTCTGGCTTTTATGTGAGGCACACAAAAATAATGCCAATCTTATATTCCTGACAAGGAATAGTTCATGAAGTGGGTTCCTACCATCACTGAGAACAAGGAGGACAAATTATAGAGCCCTACTATCTTTTTTCTTCATGATTTCTGAGAGCAAAAGAAGGGAAAAAGGCAGGGACCAGCACTTCAAAGCTGACTTCTTTACAGTCTGACACACCAACTCCTTCTAACACTTTTAGTTCGGCAGTGGGAGAGAAAAGAAGGCAGAGGCCGAGGAACTTAGCAAACCAGCATCACTTCTCACCCCCACTCATCCCCCAGTGTCAGAGTCAAAAACCACACAAGTATCATTGCACCAATGTCAACATTTGCAATGTGAGAATAGCTTAAAGTCTGTCTTAGTCCCAGTCCAACAGCACTATTTTGGCACCGAGGTAAGTAGCTTCTTACACAGTAGCCTACCAGACTTACAGGCTAAAGCAGGGTTCATACAGACTTGGTGAAACAAAATTTAGGGCTTTTTAGGGCCTTTTAATCCAAATTCAGGGCCTAGCTGCAGGGTAACAAATGTATAAATAGCAACCTAAATACACCTATCCTTACACACACACACACACATATATATATATATATATATATATATATATATATATATATATATATATATATATATATATATATATATTAATACATATATATATATATATATATATATATATTAATACATATATATATGTATGTATATGTGTATATATGTGTATATATGTGTATCTATCTATCTATCTATCCATCTATCCATCTATCTATCTATCTATCTATCTATCTATCTATCTATCTATCTATCTATCTATCTATCTATCTATCTATCTATCTATCTATATTAACCTCAAACAGAGTCAAGTGAGCAAAATCACCTTGTGTGAAACTGCATGGTGGATACTGACACAACTTCAAGTTATTCTAGAGTAGAATGTCGTTCAATCATGGATACAACAAGAGACAAGGAGGTGAGAGGCAGCAGAGTCCTAAAGAGGGAAGGGGGGGGGGGGGGGGGATAACAGTGTGTGTGTGTGTGTGTGTGTGTGTGTGTGTGTGGTGTGTGTGTGTGTGTGTGTGTGTGTGTGTGACTGTTTTGATTTATTTGATTGATTTATTCTTTTATATCGAGGATAATGGAATAAGCTGTGACTGTGAGTGAGCGAGTGAGTGAGTGAGTGAGGTGAGTGAGTGAGTGAGTGAGTGAGTGTGTGTATGTGTGTATGTGTGTGTGTGTGTGTGTGGAGAGAGAGAGAGAGAGAGAGAGAGAGAGAGAGAGAGAGGAGAGAGAGAGAGAAGGAGAGAGAGAGAGAGAGAGAGAGAGAGAGAGAGATAGATCAATACACTCTTATGAAGACTGAAGAAGATCCTATGTCTTTCTCATCTTAAAATCAAGTTGAAGCCCCCGTACAAAAGCAGATTAAAAATTCATCTGATTTCGGAGTGAACTCACCATGACAGTTTGCATGTTCAAAAAACAAGTTCTGTGTATGTGTGTACTTTCCGGCTGTCTGGTACAGCGGCATAGCGGAGGCTGTGTTCCACGCGATGTAACTTTAGAACAGTCACTCTGCCGTTTTGACAATCAACTGATTTCCCGAAGATGCGAAAGATTTACTGTTCCATGATTTGCCAAGAAATTAGCGCTTCTATAACTTAAGTGCCGTGGTTTGTTATTTTCCGACCGTGTTCCAATTTCCAACACCACTTGCTAATGAAAGCTCAACTTTCACCATCGAGAGACGTAGCGCAAGTTTTAAACATTGCTCAGCAAAACAAACAACCAATTTTTTCTGTTTGTGCATCTATATTGGCAACTGTACCTCTTCTAGCCCCATCATGGCCTGTTAGCGTCATTTAGCGTTTATTCCGCGTCTTTCTTTGCTTGTAAGTGTGTCAGTTCGATCTGTTTTTCCGCGAAAGTCTACACTACTTTCCGCCATTTTGTTTTGAAAGAGATGCTGTGCGCATGCGCTTTAAAGGGAGACAACTCAACGATAGGACCTAGCAGACGACGTAATGCAAGATGAATGGCATCGCTTAACGATAGAAGACTATATTTTTTATTTTTGGATTTTTTTTCAGACAAAAATTGGATTTTTATTAAACAAACTGTATTTTCTTATTTTACAACTTTTTCCGGAACAAATACGGAAGGTGCACAGGTCTGCACAAGGTTGCACACCACCCTTTGCGAAGCAAAGCGATCACATTTCCAAGGGAGGCAATTTCTATTACCTCCCTTTACAAAATAGGTGGCCCGACGCAGGTAGCAGACGACAAGCATTCTATCGGCGATAATATGATCTTCGGACATGCTTCTCGCGTTTATTTCTCAAATGTTTTATTTTGAATATATTTTTTATAATTTTTAAAACAAAATCTTACACATGACTTCCATTTTCAGGGCTTTTTAGGGCCTCCAGGGCAATAATGTCTCAATTTTAGGGCTTTTTAGGGGCCCTATTTTGGATTTCCCAAAATTCGGGCTTTTTAGGGCTTTTTAGGGACTTGTGCGAACCCTGTAAAGGCACACAGCTGGAACCCATGACGGAACGCTTGATTACCAGGAAATGCGATATAACACAGATGTGTGCCATATGTTGCTGTCTACAAATTAGCCTATCTGTAGTTCTAGAGGTCTATGCGTTCTAATTATTTTGTTGCTGTTATGATACTGATGGTCAGTGCACAAAGTACAAATCTCTTTATGTACTTCTCTTTTAAAGATATAACTAACATTACTTTTCAACACAAAGATTTAAGGCGGTAATTATTCAATAAAACCAAAAAGCACAAATGACACTTTTTTTGCTCGTGTGCGCACGCGCATGCGCATGCACGCACGCACACACACACGCACGCACACACACACACATACACACACACACATGCACACACACACACACACATGCACACACACACCACAGAGAGAGAGAGAGGGACAGAGACAGAATGAATGCTGTCATTGAAATTTAATTTTAGACACAAGGACATACCTGAGTTTCTTTATTTCTTTCTTTCCTTTTCTTTCATTTTGTTTGTTTGATAATTTGTTCTTCACTATATAAATAGAAAAGTGACCAGAGGATGGAAGACAATCACAAAAAATGCCTAAACCACTCGTACGCTGAACGTCATACGCAAACACACACACACACACACACACACACATAGCACACACACGGATAGCCTAGTGGTCAGAACATTGCGTTGGCAATTTGAAGACCCGGGTTCGAGTCTGGTTGAGGAGATTTTTCTCCTGGAGTTAACATCAGTGCTGACTCCACTCTCCCCAAAAGTCCTTCGGATGAGACTTTAAACCGAGGCCCCGTGTGCGAACGCACGCAGAACATCTTGCGCACACGTTAAATCCTGTTCCGCTTTTCGTAAGAGTAGGCCATCCTGTGCTGGTGGGAACAGATGACATGATTTACAAAACTGCATACACATGGGGACCGGATGAAAAAAAGCACATGATTGCTTATTCTGTTATCCTCGATATAAAAGAATAAATAAAAATAAAATAAAAAAATAAACACACACACACACACATACACACACACACTCTCTCTCTCTCTCTCTCTCTCTCTCTCTCTCTCTCTCTCTCTCTCTCTCTCTCAGGGCAAGGGCTGGATGAAGAAAAGTATGTAAATGCTTAAGTAAAGGCTTACTCTGTTACCCTTGAAAAATAAAGATTATTCTTTTGTTCATTCAGTCTCTCTCCCTCTCTCTAACTCACTCTCAGTCTTACACAAGCACAAACACACTTGCCTGCTCGACTTAAGACAACAACAAAAACAACCAACAAAATAATGACCACCACTATTGCTAGGTAGGCCCCAAAAGTTATTGCCTTTCTGCCTTTGCTAATATTCAACAAACACAGGCTTGAATTGATTCTTTTTTCCTGCAACTATTCTAATTAATTTTAACAGATACTGTCTGTACAATACTACCTTATATTATTTTAATGTTTGAATACAAAATGGAGTACAATTACAGGGTATCCCTTTCTTAGCTGGCAATTCTACAATTATTTCATAATATCGATGACTCAGAGCAAGAACGGTTTATCTGAAAAAAATACCAATTTTCAATTTTTTGATATTTGGTAGAATTTACTGTAAACTTTCAGATGACAAAACAATAAAATATTTTTAAAAAATTAATTTTAAAGATATTTGAAGAAAACCGTTCTTGCACAAAATTACCCGAGTGAATTTCTCATGGTAAAAGGGACGACTGCACGGCACTCCGCTTTTGCTCTAAAGGCTGTAGTGCCAATTAACCTGGTAATTTGTGTAAGGAAGGACTTCCAGCTGTGCAAAACCTTCTTGCATGGGAAGGGATACACTAGGACCACTGGGCAGAGTTAATGCAACACTGGCGGGCCTGGATGCCGTGTGGTTCTTGCTGATTCTTGCGTGGGAACACTGGTGGCTGGAGAGTGATCTTATCTGGGAAAAAGGGTCAAGCTAATCGCCATGCCATGCTTGCATGGGAGGAAGTGCCAGTTCTTCTGTAATTTCTCTGCAGACACGGGTGGTCTGGCTTCACTGCCAGTGTTTTTGCTATCATGGCGTTTCTTCTACATGTATTACAACACAAACATACTATAGTAAAGATAGCATCAATGCCCTTCCTCTCTCCGAAAACCGAACGCGTCCATTCAATCCTCGATTTGTTCTGACCTTTCAAACTTTTCAAGTGAGCATATCTCGAAACTTTTGAAAAAAGCAACTCTGCCAGTAGACCTTTCTTGCTCTGAGGTATCGATATGCTCATCATTTTTTCTGTTTTACACCTGAAGGAGAAAATGATCAATAGTAGTCCTATAATTTAATAGAAGAAGATCCATGCCCTGGGTTCCTAACTGTGTCAATCACCCACTGACCTCTTTGTTTTGAGAACTTAGTGGGCTACACACGAAGCAGATGATGAACACTGAATCACACAAATGAGGAACTTCATAGTGTGTAATTTACTACTTACAGATCGTTTCATTGCACCATTTTTTCACAGATTAATCCATGTATATTGAGCAACTCCAGGCAGTCATTCACATTCAGATATAAACACTTGTTTAGGTTTTATGAAAACTTTTGTCACATTAATCAGAAAGCGTGGGTTTCTGAAATACAGAGAAATAGTAGGGAGTGTGAGCCAGCCAGCCTGCTGTTCTGTGGAATTTCACTTACAGTGTAGCCGGATGGATAGGGTCAGTCACAGAATAACAGAGCCAGCAGTGCGCTAACTTAAGGGTCAGATTTGGGGAAGGGTAAACTGCCGCGCTGAAAGTTCAGAACAGAAGCGGACTTCTTTACAATCAAAGTTTAGAACAAAAGCGGATTCTTTACAATCTGAAAGTTCAGAACAAAAGCGGACTTCTTTACAGTAGGAAAGTTCAGAACAAAAGCGGATTCTTTACAGTGTGAAAGTTCAGAACAAAAGCGGACTTATTTACAGTGTGAAAGTTCAGAACAAAAGCGGATTCTTTACAGTGTGAAAGTTCAAAACAAAAGCGGATTCTTTACAGTGTGAAAGTTCAGAACAAAAGCAGACTTCTTTACAGTGTGAAAGCTCAGAACAAAAGCTGACATCTTCCCAGTGTGAAAGTTCAGAACAAAAGCGGACTTCTTTACAGTGTGAAAGTTCAGAACAAAAGCTGACATCTTCCCAGTGTGAAAGTTCAGAACAAGAGCTGACTTCTTTACTGTGTGAAAGTTCAGAACATGGCCTGACTTACCTCCTCATTGGGTGGGGGGAACTCAATTTTCCTGTCGATGCGGCCTGGCCGAAGTAAGGCGGAGTCCAGAATGTCAATCCTGTTGGTGGCCATGATCACCTAGGGATGACAGTTACAGCCAAAATTACAAGCTTAGTCCACAACTGCTACAGGTTTGTTTCAGCAACAAGGAAACAGACACGCTACCTCATTACATGGTTACTGAGGCAACGCAACACACATCAACACATATGCATACACACAAACACCCTGAGAACAACTGCTTCAACTCTTTTCTTTTTCCCCAGAGTTTTATTACATCCATTTCCAATTCGAAGCATGAGTGACAAACTAAGCTAACAGATAAACAGAAAATGTTAAAACCAGTCAGTTACCAAGTTTTGAAAGATAAGATTTAAAGTGTCCGATTCATCAAAAATCCATTTTTGCATGAAGTATTTTGAAACAAAAATTGTTAACATAAAATTCAAATTCTGTACCTGGACTTTCCTTACTTTTTTCAAATCATTCATATTTGTTACTTTTTATAACATTTGGGAAAGAAGAGGGATGGAGGTTGCAAATATGCTGAGTTCCCTCTAACTTTTCTTTTAATAATACCTGCCACTTGTACTCTCAATATCTAGCACTTTTTTTCAGATACAATAATTCCAAGAACTCACAACATTTTTGGCGAAACTCTTCACAACAAACTGTAAGTTCAAAATCTAAAATCTATACTACTTTTTATTCACTAAGAAATTATTAGAATGAACAAAGGCACATGTTTTTTAAATAAAGTACAAAGATTTTTGTTTTTTAAATGAGAGGGAGGGAGGGAGGGAGAGAGGGAGGGGGGGGGAGAGAGAGAGAGAGAGAGAGAGAGAGAGAGAGAGAGAGAGAGAGAGAGAGGAGAGAGAGAGAGAGAGAGAGAACACTGAAATGATTTAATGTACATTGGCCTTGGACCACAATACATTTGTTGGGCTTGGGGTTCAGCAATGGATTCATTCATATTATTAGCAATGCAAATGCATAAACAAGTAACTATTATCAACGATTAAAGAGAAAAAACACAATTATTCCATTTCATGATTGAAACCTGAAATCAACCATGATACAGCTACAAAAGAACAAAAATGATGTCTAATAAAACATGCATATTAGGTATATATCTGATCGTAACAGCTAGTCAAGAAAGCACTTGGGTCAACAATATTTTCCTTTTGTTAATAGAATGAAAAATATATCTAGACAAACTGTGCCTGTACTCGTTATTTGTTGCTTTGAGCAGATCTGGTAATGGCACATTGACGCACTTGCTTAAGGACTTTTCCCTCAAGTCTGTGTACATGCAACATTCCATAAGAAAGTGGGCTTCATTTTCAACTATTGTTTTACAAAAAGGACACATTTTTTCTCGAGCATTTTCATTATATCTGTATACATTATTATTAAGAGGTAGAACGTTACATCTTGCTTGTGTAATTGCTACTCGAAAGCAGTAGACATCAATAGTGTTTACATATTGCTCTTTTTCAAAAATACTTTTAAACGATCTGTAATTGTCATACCTCTCTAGAATGAGAGAGAGGGAGAGGGAGAGAGAGAGAAAGGCTGACGACTTCAGCAGAAAGAAGCGTAGAGTGTGTCAGCTATGTATGTATGTATGTATGTATGTATGTAGGTAGGTAGGTAGGTAGGTAGGTAGGTAGGTAGGTAGGTAGGTAGGTAGGTATGTATGTATGTATGTATGTATGTATGTATGTATGTATGTATGTATGTATTAAGTATGTATGTATGTATGTATGTATGTATGTATGTATGTATGTATGTATGTATGTACAGGGGTGGTTACCTTGATGTTCTGCTTAGGCTCAAAGCCGTCCAGTTGGTTCAACAGCTCCAGCATTGTTCTCTGCACCTCACTGTCTCCTGTCACCCACACAATACCATTTACTATCACAGTGTGTGTGTGTGAGTGTGTGTGTGTGTGTGTGTGTGTGTGTGTGTGTGTGTGTGTGTGTGTTTAATTCATGTATTTTATTTTGAGGATAATGAATAGAAGTAGACAATAAAGATAATGCAGCGGCTACGTAGAGGAAACAAAGTCTAACTTTTTATTTTTTTTAATGGTCACTACACCTCCAGATGACAGATATACCAGACCTATGCACCCCCTTACTACTGATTTCAGTATTTTCATGGCAATTTTCAGTATTTTTCACCGAGTTTCAGTATTTTTGCGCGTTGTTCGTGATACACTTTTTCAACATGAAGCATAAACGTCTTTTTTTTAACATGAAGCATAAACGTCTTTTTTTTAATTTGTTTTTTGTATCTGTATTTGTTTGCTCATCCCCCTTCCAATTTCTTTCCCATTGTACAAAAGCTCATAAGCTTTTTCTTTTATCAACTAGCAAATCTGGACAGGTCTGATGACTTCATAAGTGATGTAATATACAGAGTGTAGAATTGGGAGAGAAAAAAAAGAGGAAATTGAGCCGGGGTCCAGGGGCCGCTTAGGCCCCGGTGGGGTGCAGGGGCAAAGCCCTGCTGGGGGGCCCAGGGGGGCTTTGCCCCCGGCCGAAAACGATTTTTCGCATTTTAAAGGCAGTTTGGAGGCATCTCCAGGCACAATTTTGTGCAATGTGGAGGCATATGTGTGTGTGTGTGTGTGTGTGTGTGTGTGTGTGTGTGTGTGTGTGTGTGTGTGTGTGTGTGTGTGTGTGTGTGTGTGTGTGTGTGTGTGTGTGTGTGTGTGAGAGAGAGAGAGAGAGAGAGAGAGAGAGAGAGAGAGAGAGAGAGAGAGAGAGAGAGAGAGAGAGAGAGAGAGGAGAGAGAGAGAGAGAGAGAGAGAGACTCAGACCTTCCATAAAGAACCACCAGAGTATGTCAAACTTGTTATAAACAGATCTATTCTGGGTAGCGGTAATAAAAGTTTGTGTGTACCACTGTGATGGTTAATGGAAAACGTGGAGAGGAGAGAGAGGAGAGAGAGAGAGAGAGAGAGAGAGAGAGAGAGAGAGAGAGAGAGAGAGAGAGAGAGAGAGAGAGATCAATACACTCTCTGGTGAAGATTTAAGAAGATCCTATGCCTTTCTCATTTTATTTTTAATCTGATTTCGGAGTGGACTCACCATGACAGTTTGCATGGCCAGAAAACAAGTGCTGTGTATGTGTGTGCTCTGCTGCTGTCCAGTACAGCACCAGAGCGGAAGCCGTGTTCGGTACGATATAACTTCAGAGCGAGTTTTCATGTAACTTCAGAACAAGTCCCTTTGCCGTTTTAACGATTAACTGATTTTTCGAAGATGCGAGAAATTTTACTGTTCCATGATTTTCCAAGAAATCAGCGCTTCTATAAATGAAGAGCCGTGGTTTGCTATGTTCCGACCGCATTCCAATTTTCGACACCACTTGCGAATGAAAGTTCAACTTTCACTAGCGAGTAGCCTGATGCGAGAGACATAGCGCAGGTTTCAAACCTTACTCGGCAAAACGAACAGCCAATTTTGCTGCTTATGCATCTATATCCGCAGCTGTACCTCTTTTAGCCCCATCCTGGCCTGTTAGCGTCATTTTGCATTCACTCCTTGTCTTTCTTTGCTTATAAGTGTATCAGTTTGGTCTGTTTCTCCGCGAAAGTTTACACTTTCCGCCATTTTGTTTTGAAGATACTGTTGTGCGCATGCGTCGTCAGGGGAGATAAGTAACTGAACGATAGTCGATAGGGCTTAGCAGACGACGTAACGCGAGATATACGGCATCGCTGAACGATAGAAGACGACGTTTTCGATTTCCGGATTTTTCGTTGACAAAAATCGGATTTTGATTAATAAAATCGTATTTCTGTATTTTCCAACTTTTTCCGGAACAAATACGGAAAAATACGGAAGGTGCACAGGTCTGGATATACTAACGGCACTAACAAAAAACAACAACAAATAATACAGCAAAGAACCCTACCTCCTGAGCCTCCTTCCAAACGGGAGGAGCCGATGGAATCTATCTCATCCATGAAAATGATGGAGGGGGCATGCTCCCTGAAAGCAAAGTCATTCAGACACTGTGAATTATGTCATCCCCACAATGACAGTCACACACACACTCTCTCACCTCTTCATTCTTTTGTACTCCCAATGCCTTTCTTCCTGAAATGTTCAGGTGACTGCATTTTCAATTTCAAAGATAATAATAATAATAATACATGGAATTTGTATAGCGCTATATCTTGTAAAAACAAATCAAAGCGCTTGCATTCAACCAACACAACACACAATTAACAACAATTTAGTTTTAACAAATTCGAATGTACACACACACACTCACGCACGCAAGCACGCAACACGCGCGCGGGCACACACACCTACAAACGTTATGCACTTTGGCAGGTGGATGTTGAAGGCAGGGACAGGAAAGAGATGGAAGCGGAAGGAAATACATATCCCTTCAACATATTTCCATCTACTTTCACTCATCTCCAAAATCAGACTAATGCGCTCCCTTGTCATATCCATATTCCTGTATGCCTGTGAATCATGGACCCTGACTGCTGATTTGGAGAGAAGAGTACAGGCAGTAGAGATGAGATGCTTCAGGAGACTCCTTTGCATCTCCTTCAGAGACCACATAAGCAATGAAGAAGTGCATAACAGAATCCAGCAAACCATTGGTCCCTACAGAAATCTTCTATCAATCATAAAGAAGCATAAACTTAACCCTCTTGCATTCAGTGTCTCTGAACACAAACTGCCCCTAGATTTCGCATTCCATCACGAAATCAGGTCAGGCACGCATGCTGGTTGGCCTTTTCCTCCTTCTAAGTACATACCAGTAGCTATAATTACTTCCAGACACTCTACAGTGTTTCTCCTTCTGGCCTGATAGAGCTTTGACATGTGGTAGCAATTAGTGATAGTCACAGTGTGATGGAAATCTACTGTGTGTAAATCCCAGCAAATCCCGGATCAGGACTTAGAGGGGGTAATTATTCAATCCCAGCAAATCCCCGATTGGGACTAAGAGGGTTAAGTGGTACAGGCATATAACAAGATCAGATGGACTTTCAAAAACAATACATGGCACCAAGGCACTGTCCAAGGAGGAAGAAAAAGAGGTAGACCAAGGAAGAGATGGGAGGACAACATCAGCGAATGGACAGGTCTAGAACGCAACAAAATTTTGAGAAAGGCAGAAAAGACAGAGGAATGGAGAAAACTGGTTGCCAAGTCTTCAGGGGTGCCCCCACAGTCGCCAGACTAAGGGATAGATTTAGAGATAGATTTAGAGATAGATTTAGAGATAGATAGATAGATAGATAGATAGATAGATAGATAGATAGATAGATAGATAGATAGATAGATAGATAGATAGCCAGCCAGACAGCCAGACAGCCAGACAGCCAGACAGACAGACAGACAGACAGATAGATAGATAGATAGATAGATAGATAGATAGATAAGATAGACAGATAGACAGACAGACAGACAGACAGACAGACAGACAGACAGACAGGTAGACAGATAGATAGACAGATTTCTCCCTCCATTGACTTTTTTGTTCTCTAAGCACTACAAAACTGATACTGCTCAAGTGGTGATTACACCATAGTGCATCTGCATGATGTAGGGTCACAAAGTACTGGATCCAATGACACACATAGGGATTAAAGACTTGGCCTGTAGAGCAGATGAGCATGGCAATAACATGTCCTGCACTGGTGAACAAAACCATCTCTATTGCTCTGTTTTCTGTGTTCCCATTTTTGGACAGGCTGCAAAACCAAAACATGGGGATCAGACAGTTCAACGGTCAGAGCACTTGCTCTTCCCAAACTAAGGTTAAGCACACTTGAAAATGGTTGCCTCAAGGATCAGTGATCACTTCTGCCCCTTGGCTTCAGTACAGTTCCCCAGTTCATCCAGCTGTAATGGGTATCTGTCAGGGAAGGTAAAGCTGTGTGGGAGAAGAGATGGGCACCACCCTCATGATGCTGGCCACTATAGAAGCCGAGGTCTGTAAAACCTCAAACTCTGACAATGGCAACGTTTAAGGGACACCTTTACAGCATGAACAGTATAACCTGAACATACCTTAAATCTGAACCCCCTGAAACAAAACTGTCAAAAAACACAGCGGACATGATCCCACACTGACCTGGCCATGACGAAGAGTTCGCGCACCATGCGAGATCCCTCTCCAATGAACTTCTGCACCAGCTCAGAGCCAGACACACGGATGAAGGTGCACTCCGTGTGATGGGCCACAGCACGGGCCAGCAAGGTTTTCCCTGTGCCAGGGGGGCCGTACAGCAGCACACCCTGAACACACACAAAAAATCTCCCTGTTGATGTTCTATTTCAGCCAGCAAGGTTATCCCCGTGCCAGGGGGGCTGTACAGCAGCACACCCTGAACACACACACACATTCTGAATCTCTATCTGCATCTTCTATTTCAGCCATTTCCCTGTGCCAGGACAAGTTTTTCCCTGTACAGCAGCACACCCTGAACACACACACACATTCTGAATCTCTATCTGCATCTTCTATTTCAGCCATTTCCCTGTGCCAGGACAAGTTTTTCCCTGTACAGCA
>CM060317.1:387750-482750 GCA_030674155.1 Stramonita haemastoma
GAGAGAGAGAGAGAGAGAGAGAGAGAGAGGAATAGTGACAAGCAGCAGAAACACTGCACTGAATAGTAGATCGAAGGAACTGGAATGGTGGGGGAAGAGGGTGCTAGAGGTGGTAGAGATTAGTAGGAGACAGGAGAGGTCAAAGTTCATTTTCTAGGCAGGTGTGACGAAAGCTTCCCTCTCATTATACTGCTGTTTCCCCCTCCCTACCATCCCCTTCATCCCTGCTCCCCTTCCCATTCATGAAAACTGGTTAGCAGTGTAGGAGTGGTTTATGCACCTGACTATCCCCACCCCTTTTTCCAGAGAGAGAGAGAGAGAGAGGGAGAGGGAGAGAGAGAGAGAGAGAGAGAGAGAGAGAGAGAGAGAGAGAGAGAGAGAGAGAGAATGAATGAATGAATGAATGAATGAATGAACATTTTGAATGAACATTTTTATTGAGGGAAAAGATTAAGCACAATGGTGGCTTGTTTTCATCCAGCCCTCTTTAAAAAAAAAAAAAAAAAAAAAAAAAAAAAAAAAAAGGGAATCAATCAACCAATCAATCCAAATGCGTAATTCAAGTATAAAGCTATGAAAATCAAAATTTGGTGAATAAATCAACCAATCGTATGATTTGAGCATAAAGCTATAACATTTGAAAAGAGAGAGAGGGAGGGAGTGAGAGGAATAAGGTGCGGGCTGTTATTATCTTTTTCAGCTCCTGAAGAGGGTAAGAAGAAATGGACAAAGAAAAGAGAAAAATAGAATAGAGGGAAAGAGGGAGAGGAGGAGCAAGAGGAGGGGGAAGAGAGAAAAAAAAAAAAAAAAAGGATCAGGGAAACAATAAGAACTACAATTATGCAAGTTAGTACCTACTTATGTCAAGTGAGCAAAATCATAACATACACAAGATTATACAAAGGTTTCATCATAAATCTGAAATATAATGTGCACCTAGACAGTTCAGTGAAATAGAAACACTTTACATAAGAGACAGACATAATGGTGGGGGGAAGAGAGAAAAGGTGGGGAAGGGGGAGAGAGAGAGAGAGAGAGAGAGAGAGAGAGAGAGAGAGAGAGAGAGAGAGAGAGAGAGAGTTCAAAGTCATATTGTTATTTCCACATTCTGAGTTGGAGAGGGAGCTAGATCTAGATGAAAAAAGAGGTGAAAGCCAATATCAACCCCCACCCCCTTAAAAGAGAGAGAGAGGGGGGGGAGGGGGAGGAAGGAGGGAGGGAGAGAGAGGGTCAAAGTCAATTTTGTATGCCCACTTTCAGATTTGGAGAGATCTAGATCTAGATGAGAAAAGAGGTGAAATCCTATATTAGTCTTGTTGTTTTTTCCTCCCATTGGGTACAGAGAGAGAGAGAGAGAGAGAGAGAGAGAGAGAGAGAGAGAGAGAGAGAGAGAGAGAGAGAGAGAGAGAGAGAGAGAGAGAGGAGAGAGAGAGAGAGAGAGAGAGGTCAAAGTCAATTTTGTTTTTCCACTTTCAGAGTTGGAAAGAAAGAGATAAATTATCTTGATCTAGATGTGAAGACAAGTGAAAGCCAATATCAAAATCTTCCCCACCCCCCACCCCTCCAACCCAAGAGAAAGAGAGAGTGTGTCTCTTAACTGATGGACATCTATCTGAAGAATTTCATTTTGTACAGCCTCCTGGTGATCACCATCGTTTTTGTGTGATGCTCTTAGTCCTTTAGTGAAGGAATTGTTCTTTCCATTTTTTTTTTTTTTATACACAGCCAACATCACATGTCGTCATCACTGTTCTCAAGCCCGGGCTACTTGTCTAGCCAGATCTGGAAAACATTTCTTGAAAACTTTTTGGTCTACCAGCTCTGAACACTAATGGGTCACAGCATCTTCCCTTGGGTATCAACGTAATGACCACCCCATGCAGCCCTACATTATACAGATTTTATAAATGGCAGTTGCAATGATGCACTGTTTGTTCAAATACGTGCTGTCCACGGTTTTGCGTCCATTAGCCATTACTGGTCAGATTATTTTGCAGCAAAGTTGAAAAAAAATGCCTGAATCCCGCAAAAGCCCACCCTAGAATCAACACTGAATAGGTCAATTCAGGTACTGCGTTCAATGATTGCTTCCCCCACACACACGCGTATTGGGTAGTTGGGCAACACTACCAGACCTTCAGCGGGCAGACACAGCTTGCAAACGAAGCTTTAACAGTACGCCACAGCCAGTGCGCAAATATTTTTGCTCCTGCAATTTTTTTTCCTGCGGACTGACCTTTTTTTTCCGCGGAAGTAGATTCCAAAAACTCAGAAATTTGCATTTCCGCGGACAATTCCCACCCTGGTAAGGCACAGGGAAGCCATACAGCAACACGCAAACATTCTCTGTAAGGCACAGGGAAGCCATACAACATACAAACATTCTCTGTAAGGCACAGGGAAGCCATACAACATACAAACATTCTCTGTAAGGCACAGGGAAGCCATACAGCAACACACAAACATTCTCTGTAAGGCACAGGGAAGCCATACAGCAACACACAAACATTCTCTGTAAGGCACAGGGAAGCCATACAACATACAAACATTCTCTGTAAGGCACAGGGAAGCCATACAACATACAAACATTCTCTGTAAGGCACAGGGAAGCCATACAGCAACACACAAACATTCTCTGTAAGGCACAGGAAAGCCACATAACACACAAACATTCTCTGTAAGGCACAGGGAAGCCATACAGCAACACACAAACATTCTCTGTAAGGCACAGGAAAGCCATACAGCAACACACAAACATTCTCTGTAAGGCACAGGGAAGCCATACAGCAACACACAAACATTCTCTGTAAGGCACAGGAAAGCCATACAGCAACATACAAACATTCTCTGTAAGGCACAGGGAAGCCATACAGCAACACACAAACATTCTCTGTAAGGCACAGGGAAGCCATACAGCAACACACAAACATTCTCTGTAAGGCACAGGAAAGCCATACAACATACAAACATTCTCTGTAAGGCACAGGGAAGCCATACAACACACAAACATTCTCTGTAAGGCACAGGGAAGCCATACAGCAACACACAAACATTCTCTGTAAGGCACAGGGAAGCCATACAGCAACATACAAACATTCTCTGTAAGGCACAGGAAAGCCATACAACATACAAACATTCTCTGTAAGGCACAGGAAAGCCATACAGCAACACACAAACATTCTCTGTAAGGCACAGGGAAGCCATACAACATACAAACATTCTCTGTAAGGCACAGGAAAGCCATACAGCAACACGCAAACATTCTCTGTAAGGCACAGGGAAGCCACACAACACACAAACATTCTCTGTAAGGCACAGGGAAGCCATACAGCAACACGCAAACATTCTCTGTAAGGCACAGGGAAGCCATACAGCAACACACAAACATTCTCCATAAGGCACAGGAAGCCATACAGCAACACACAAACATTCTCTGTAAGGCACAGGGAAGCCATACAACACACAAACATTCTCTGTAAGGCACAGGGAAGCCATACAGCAACACACAAACATTCTCTGTAAGGCACAGGAAAGCCACATAACACACAAACATTCTCTGTAAGGCACAGGGAAGCCATACAACATACAAACATTCTCTGTAAGGCACGGGAAAGCCACATAACACACAAACATTCTCTGTAAGGCACAGGGAAGCCATACAACATACAAACATTCTCTGTAAGGCACAGGGAAGCCATACAACACACAAAACATTCTCTGTAAGGCACAGGGAAGCCATACAACACACAAACATTCTCTGTAAGGCACAGGGAAGCCATACAACACACAAACATTCTCTGTAAGGCACGGGAAAGCCACATAACACACAAACATTCTCTGTAAGGCACAGGGAAGCCATACAACATACAAACATTCTCTGTAAGGCACAGGGAAGCCATACAGCAACACACAAACATTCTCTGTAAGGCACAGGGAAGCCATACAACATACAAACATTCTCTGTAAGGCACGGGAAAGCCATACAGCAACACACAAACATTCTCTGTAAGGCACAGGGAAGCCATACAGCAACATACAAACATTCTCCATAAGGCACAGGGAAGCCATACAACACACAAACATTCTCTGTAAGGCACAGGAAAGCCATACAACATACAAACATTCTCTGTAAGGCACAGGAAAGCCACATAACACACAAACATTCTCTGTAAGGCACAGGGAAGCCATACAGCAACACACAAACATTCTCCATAAGGCACAGGAAAGCCATACAGCAACACACAAACATTCTCTATCTTCATGTTCTATTCCAGTCAGGTTTCAGTATTACTGGAAATAACATGTTTCATACTAAGTAAAGAGGGGGAGATCAGCAACCTGTGCCCAAGTAATTTTGAGTTTACTGACTTGAAAAGTGGGTGACCGAATAAAAAACACCTTAACAAAAAAACTACTGGTTTGCTTGTGCTGAAATTGGGAGTGTATGTGGCAGAGTGTGTGTTATTTATCTTACAACAAAAAAACCTAACTCATACGGGAAATTTTCTCTATAATAACTATTTTAATCAGTACATAAAAAAACAGAAACCAGAAATGCACTTGACAAGACCCCCCTCCTCGGTCTTCTAAAACTTCAACCTGTTTCACTTGAGGTTGATTGTTGAAGATTGGCAGCCAACTCTTCAGTTTCTTCTTCCATTTCATTTTCATTTTCAATCGAAGTTTCGCCTTCATAACTCGGTACAAACTTATCAGAACTTTCTTCTGTAGGACTGTCGGACTCACTGTCCGACTCCAAAAGAAGTTCGAAGTCGCGAAACTTTGGGGGTAGTGTTCATCGCTTCAAAATCGTTTTAGCTGGTCCTAGAACATTCTATTTATGTTTGTGCACACTAGAGTTAGTTCCCTTGCAGTAGTGACCCCTGTAAGGCTGTAAGAACGATTACTCTTACGAGAGAAGTGCCGAAATAAAGTACCCATCGTGAACGAGTGTCTCGTTTATGGTCTACCATGGGTTATAACAATAACGAGACTGTCTAGTTTGCGGTAGGAAAGGTGTTAATGGGCACGCCAAGACCAAGAAGTAACATCAAAAAGGATAAATTCACAAGTTGTTATTACAGTATACGCAACAAATGTGTAGCTGCCAACCTTTGAAAATCCAGAAATGGAATTTGGTGGGGGAGGGGGGGGAGGGCTGCACAAAGCAGGGGGCAGGGGGCACATTCCCCAGAAGTTGAAGCCTTTTTCTTGGTTAAAGAACAACATTTTTATCTCCTGACAATAAAATCAGGAAAGAAAAGTGTGCCATGTTTTGAAATGAAATGGCTGTAGGTGGAAGCCCAAGTATATGATCACTTAAACATTTGCTTTCATGAAGAACAAAATCAATGTAGGCTTCTGTGCAATTTGCCCTTTTTTTCACAACACGGAAGTAGACACACTTTTGATCATAACATTTTTTCAACATGATAAGAAGATGCTTTTAGAAAAGTATCAGAAACATCAAATGATATAAAAACCTGAGTCATTTGTGAGCTATTTTTGCCTGATGACAGTGTATGATGCTGACATTTGTTTTATACTGCGTGCTAGAGGCTAAACATGGCTACAGCACAAGCCGTTAGTGTGGCCTCTCCTTTTGCTCCCTTTATTTAGGTACCGGCAGCCCTTCTTTGAGCCTATGGGAAAGTAGCGCTGAGTGGGGAAAATGCATGTTTTTGACAGGCCAGATCTTGGAAACTGTCAAAAGAATTGGCATAAAAATAATGAAAAAATAAACAATGATGTTTACTTATGTGCTCTGGGTTGTTTGTTTGTGTTTGCATGCCATGGTTTGACAACAAAACAATTCCAAACACACCCACTCTTGCACAAAAATCGAAGCGCGTTCTCGGCTCGATGTTCCGCCAGCCGCCATTAGCCGAGCGAGCGAATCGGTATGTGTAGAAAATCGCTACGGACAATGTGCTCATTACTCTGCATCAACTTCAAAATGGGTCAGAACAGAAGAGCATGCTTCCAGCTTTAATTCAGTATAAGTTTTAAGTGGATACGAAAAGCTGAAATCAGTTAAAAATCGGAAGTTTAAAGACGCTTAGCGCGAGTCGCGGTTTGACTACTTTCGGTCCTAAATACGGAACATCGGACGAAGTAAACGTAGACGTGGTGGTTGCGCTTGAAAGTCCTGTCTTTGCTGAATCCAATGGTGTATCAAGCTCTATGATTGGTTCCATTGCTTTTGACCAACGGCCAATCAAAGTGAGGGTGTCATCAAACCATGTGTACTCCATTTTGGGCAAAACAAAAATGGCGGAACATAGTAAAGCAAGCGATGCCGACCGAGTCAAATATGTTAATCGTCACGGAATTACAGGACAAACTTGGCAAGTTAATGCATGAAATATCAAGCTAAGACCTGTATTAAACGAATCCACAGCTTCATTTTGCTGAGCATTAGCAAAATTATTATCTATTTGGTTCGTAAGACACTCGCTAAAGTCAGACACGATCTGGTGAAGATCGACTTGCACATCGTTCAGTTTGAAGCAATCGTTATTTTTCTTAATGGGAAACTGATGCAAATCGACACCAGATATTGGTACAGTGTTGATTCTAGGATTTCAAAAAAGGGGGCCCAAGGGCCCCCTAAAATGAAAAAAAGGGGCCATTTGCCCCCCTCCCCCCTTTTCTCTTCATAAAAAAGGGGACAAGTAGTAAGTAGTATTTGCTCATAATACCCTTAGGCTACGGCCATAGTAAACCCGGCCCGTCCCGTTGTTTCGACGGCCGTCTCTTTGACGGGAGAACGGATCCGTCAAAGCGGCCATAGTCAACCCGGCCCGTCTCTTTCTGACAATATGGTCACCCCGAGACTGCGAGTGACGCAAAAACGAGGCTGCCGCGGTGACGCAAATCGACAGAAAATAGTTCGACATAAAAAGTGTTTTTACGTAAAATCTCCTCCCAAAAACTTTTTATCAAAACCATTGGAATGTAATCGGGAAAGGTTAATTTACTAGTTTGTGTAGTCAGAATTTTTGAAGCACCATAAATAAGTTTTTCTTGATTATTTTCCTTTCCGTCGACCCGGCAAACGGACGTGTTGCTCGAACGTCAAAACGACGGGTTAAAAAGAACGGGCCGGGCCGGGTCTACTATGGCCACGCTCAGCCGTTTTCAGTGACGCCACAGAGTAATTCAGCCGGGCAGCATTTTTCACCCGGCCCGTCGTTTTGACGGCGTCAAAACGACGGGTTTACTATGGCCGCGGCCATAGTACTCTGATTTCTGCTATTTTTCAAGAATGAGAAACAAAACAAACAGGATGGTGTGTAGGCAGACAGGATTTAATATACATCTTATGTATTGCAGCTGGTCTGTAAAATGATTTTCTTACACAGGAAGGAGAGAGAGAGAGAGAGAGAGAGAGAGAGAGAGAGAGAGAGAGAGAGAGAGAGAGAGAGAGAGAGGGGGGGGGGGGGGGGGAGACTGGTACATTCAGATGTGGAGGGATACATACTTCATAGATACAGGAGGAGATGCAATGTTTGTATATGAGAGGGAGAGAGAGGGGGGGGAGGGGGGAGGGAAGGAGAAACAGAGAGAGAGAGAGAAAAAAGGGGGGGGGGGAGGAGAGAGAGAGAGTCAAAGACAAATTTGTATTTTCACATTTTGAGTTGGAGAGAGAGCTAGATCTAGATGAAAAATGAGGCAAGAGCCAAAATCAGTCTTACCCCCCCCCCCCCCTCCCCACACTTACCATATGAGAGAGAGAGAGAGGGGGGGGGGGAGGGAGGAAGGGATGTCAAAAAGTCCATTTTTGTATTTCCATTCAGAGTTGGAGGGAGAACTAGATTTAGATCTAGATGAGAAATGGGGTTAAAGCCAATATCTAAGTCTTATCTTTTCCTCCCTATAATGGCACAGAGAGAGAGAGAGAGAGAGAGAGAGAGAGAGAGAGAGAGAGAGAGAGAGAGAGAGAGAGAGAGAGAGAGAGAGGGGGGGGGGGGGGGTCAAAGTCAATTTTGTATTTCCACTATCAGAGTTAGAGAGAGATCTAGATGTAGATGAGAAAAGAGGTGAAATCCAATAATTATCAGTCTTGTTTTTCCTCCAATGCAGAGAGAGAGAGAGAGAGAGAGAGAGAGAGAGAGAGAGAGAGAGAGAGAGAGAGAGAGAGAGAGAGAGAGAGAGGAGAAGGGGGGGGGGGGGGTCCAAAGTCATTTTTGATATCCAGCCGATAGTCTACCCTATGCCATCATTATTGTTGCCAAGCACGGGCTACTTGTCTAGCCAGATCAGAAAAACCGCCTTGAAAACTCTTTGGTCTATCAGCTTTGAACCCGGCCGGGACGCGGCTTCTTCCACTAACACCACTAACGATCTCTGTCACAATGACATCACTTGTTTCCGGAGTACAAGGCTCCTTTAAAATGATGTAATGACGTAAATGAGTAGGAAAATGACGTCAGACCAGCCGCTTTGTCACAATTGTGATGACTGTAGGCCCTTATCAGTGCATCCTGCTGTCCCTGGGGTATCAACCTAATGACCAACGCATGTAGCGCTATTTTGAAACTATACAAACGGCAATTGTGGGGGTGCACTGTTTGTTCAAATATGCGGTATCCACAGTTTTTTGCGTCCGTTAGGGCGCACTGGTCACATTATTTTGCGGCAAAGTTGAAAAAAATGCGGGAATCCCGCAAGGGCGCACCCTAGAATCAACACTGTTGGTATATCTATCATTAATTTAGCGATCTCAGAGCTAGTTTTTTGATTAATTCCATGATTGAACAGAAAATCGCCTTTAAAAATATCGTTGAGAGATAGTTATGAAACGGAAGTTGGCTCTGCGCGCACATGGTGGTCAACAGCACAAATGGAAAGCAGACTAGGCTAGTGAGACAACACATTGTAGGTCTAGTTTTCATAACATGTGTACATAGAACTTCAAACTAGAAATAAGCTTTTTAATTGCTTTCTAAGCCTCCTTTTTATAGATGGCAATATAATCAGTGAAAGTCGTTTTTTTTTTTTAAATCAACAAACGGGTATAACCACCAAGAAATACAATGAATCAATAGTTCTTAGTTATTTGACTGGGTCATTCTTCTTCTTGCAGTTCACAAATGAAAAAAAAATTAACACTTCGAGAAATCAAAACAATTAAAAGTGAAGCTGCTGAAGTTGGATTTCTATCCTCTGTCGGGTTTCTTTTCATTTTACTAGTATGAGTTTCTAACACAGTTTTGTGTTTTTATTGTCACACCATGGCATGCAAACACAAACAACCCAGAGCACACAAGTCAACTTCAAAGTTTATTTTTTTCATAATTTTGTAACCCCATTCTTTAGATAGTTCCCAAGATCTGGCCTGTGCTTTGTATCAATTTTATGTGTGTGTATGTGTGCGTGTGTGTGTGTGTGTGTGTGTGTGTGTGTATGTGTGTGTGTGTGTGTGTGTGTGTGTGTGTGTGTGTGTGTGTGTGTGTGTGTGTTGTTTCTTTGTTTTTTGCAAAGGTGTTAGTGTGTGAATTTTCTAAGACACCTCACTACATTAAAAAAAAAATGCACAGATCAGTTTGACCAGCACAGGTACAGTGTGCAGCCAAGCAAACATTCCCATGACAAATGTTTATCACAGTCATTGAATTTTGGCGATTGCATAATATTCATATTACCATGAATATATTGTGATATTATCCCTTTTTAACACATTGATCATTATTGATGACATGGTCTAGATCTATCAGTGTTGATTCTAGGATTTCATAAAAGGGGGCCCAAGGGCCCCCTGAAATGAAAAAAAAGGGGGCATTTGCCCCCCTCCCCCCTTTTTATAAAAAAAGGGACAAGTAGTAAGTAGTATTTGCTCATAATACCGTTAGTACTCTGATTTCTGCTATTTTTCAAGAACGAGCAACGAAACAAGCAGGTTGGTATGTAGGTAGACAGGATTTAACATACACCTTATGTATTGCAGCTGGTCTGTAAAATGATTTTCTTACACAGGAAAGACAGAGAGAGGAGAGGGGGGGGGGGGGAGAAAAGGGGGGGGGAAGATTGTGGTACATTCAGATGTGGAGGGATACATACTACATAGATACTGGAGATGCATTGTTTGTATACAAGAGAGAGGGGGGAGGAAAGGAGAAAGAGAGAGGGGGGGAGGGAGGGAAGGAGAGAGAGCCAAAGTCAAATTTGTATTTCCACATTTTGAGTTGGAGAGCTAGATCTAGATGAAAAAAGAGGCAAGAGCCAAAATCAGTCTTACCCCCCCCCCCCCCCCCCCCCCCCCCCCCACCCCATACCACATGAAAGAGAGAGAGAGAGAGAGAGAGAGAGAGAGAGGAGATAGAGAGAGAGAGAGAGAGAGAGAGAGAGAGAGAGAGAGAGAGAGAGAGAAGAGAGAGAGAGAGAGAGAGAGAGAGAGGTGGGGGAGGGAGGAAGGGATGTCAAAAGTCCATTTTGTATTTCCATTCAGAGTTGGAGGGAGAACTAGATTTAGATCTAGATGAGAAAAGGGGTTAAAGCCAATACTTGAGTCTTATCTTTTCCTCCCACATGGCAGAGAGAGAAAGAGAGAGAGTGAGAGAGAGAGAGGGTGTCAAAGTCAATTTTGTATTTCCACTTTCAGAGTTAGAGAGAGATCTAGATCTAGATGAGAAGAGAGGTCAGGTGAAAGCCAATATCAAAGTCTTGCCCCTCCCCCTCCCCATGAGGGAGGGAGGGAAGGAGGAGAAGGAGGAGGAGGGGGGGGGGAGAGAAGAGAGAGAGAGAGAGAGAGAGAGAGAGAGAGAGAGGAGGAGGGGGGGGGGGGGGGGGAGAGAGAGGGAGAGAGAGATTTTCTGTTAAAGAGAGATCTAGATCTGGATGAGAAAAGAGGTGAAATCCAATATCAAAGTCTTGTTTTTCCTCCCATGCAGAGAGAGAGGGGGGAGAAGAGAGAGAGAGAGAGAGAGAGAGAGGAGAGAGAGAGAGAGAGAGAGAGAGAGAGAGAGAGAGAGAGAGAGGAGAGGAGAGAGAGAGAGAGGAGAGAGAGAGAGAGAGGGAGAGAGGGGGGGGGGGTCATCGTCATTTTTTATATCCAGCCGATAGTCTACCCTATGCCATCATTATTGTTGCCAAGCACGGGCTACTTGTCTAGCCAGATCTGAAAAACCGCCTTGAAAACTCTTCGGTCTGCCAGCTTTGAACCCTGCTGGGACGCGGCCTCTTCCACTTACACCACTAACGATCTCTGTTACAATGACGTCACTTGTTTGAGGAGTACACGGCTCCTTTCAAAAATGACGCAATGACGTAAATGAGTAGGGAAATGATGTCAGACCAGCCGCTTTGTGACGATTGTGATGACTGTAGGCGCTAATCAGTGCATCCTGCTGTCCCTGGGGTATCAACGTAATGACCAACACATGTAGGGCTATTTTGAAACTATACAAACGGCAGTTGCGGGGGCGCACTGTTTGTTCAAATATGCGCTATCCACAGTTTTTTTGCGTCCGTCAGGGCGCACTGGTCACATTATTTTGCGGCAAAGTTGAAAAAAATGCGGGAATCCCGCAAGGGCGCACCCTAGAATCAACACTGTCTATTATCACTGAGGCTTAGTAGACAGCGAGTAATAATACTAATATTATATTCTATAATAAGTGCTAACTCAAAACATCACACTATACACAACTCTCTGTAGTCTTTCTCTTCATTTCATATAAACTGAATATGAATGTAAAACATGATACATGTATACAGTGTACTCTCTCTCTCTCTCTCTCTCTCTCTCTCTCTCTCTCTCTCTCCCTAGATAGATGGCTTGATGAAAAAAAGAAAATTAATGCTTATTCAATGTACCATCTAGAAATAAAAATTTGACTTGACTTGGCTTGACTTCTCACACACACACACACACAAACACACAAACACACACACACACACACACACACACACACACACACACAGAGTTGTCATAATATCACACTGGTTGATGAAGAAATGCAGAGATTGGGATAAAATTCAAATTACATGTAAAAATGTAAAATAATTTTTTTAATACAACATGGGCAAATTCATAAAAGAATAAGTAGAATATAAAGAGTTTTGGTTAAAAAGTTTTTCTTTTGAGAATTACAAACAAAAACTCTGTCTCTCTGTAATCACCAGTCACTTATGAAGAGCACTGATTAAATTTGAATGGCAAAAAAGATAATATGGAGCAATTTTTATCTAGCACTACAGATTTTTGTGTGCAGACTGCCAAATTCTCAAATTTTGTTCTACAGGGGCATGATGAAACTATCACAAGCTGAGAGAACAGCTTCAGCCTTGGAAAGACAGCTGGAAGAGACAATAGCCAAAATTACAGAGTATTTTTTTTTTTTTTTAATGTGCTGAAGTTTTCTACACCCTTTTAGTTTTTATTTTCAGGAGTTGCAGTATAAAATCCAAGAGTTTGACAATATGAAAACAGTGAATGCTTAGCTTGAAAACAGTAATGACATCTTGAACCTAAAACTTAAGCCAGTTCAGCAAAGTCGGGGGGAAAATGTGTACTACAAGCGTCTCAAGGATGTCAGAACCTTTTTCATTTTGATGTTAAAAATGGTTGTAAGGAATATATAATAGATCATATAATTTGACAGAGAGCAGTGTAAAAGAGGTTGTGGCAAAGTTTTATTGAAATCTGCCTGTTAGTTTGGGAAGAATGTCCATTTCTGTTTGAACGACTCTCTCAACTCATCCCCAAAAGTTCTTGTTTCAGAATAAAAAACATAAAAGTTAGGTGAAAATAGCAAAGAAAGACACTTCAATTTGTAGAAAATAATGTATAAAGACTACATGCAAAATTTGAAGACAATTCATTGAATAGATTCAAAGTTATGGCCGTTTTTCATATGGCAGGTCAGTATCCTCCCTTTTTTCCGCCGTCCAAATTGCATTACCTCCATGTTTTTAACATGGGATTTCTCCTATATTTCTCAACCAAATACCCTAGAAAAAAATAAGTGTGGTTAATACAACTAGGAGAGGCTGTCTAAATTGAAAGAAGCATTCTGCTTGTCAATTTCACTGTGCTCTGGTGCTTCAAAGTTGGCACATCACGCAGTTTTGACCTGCGTCAAATTGTGGTTTTTCCAAAGTTTGACACCCTAGTGCATATCAACCATACACATTTGAGTCATGAAACTTATTTATCTTAGGAATATATGTTATAAAGATTTAAAATACTCATTTTCAACTGGGTATGTATGTTTTGTACAATTCTATTGAGGTTCAAACTTGGACGATATTTGAGATTGTCAAGTGCGTCAGCATACCCCATTTTTAAACGGCCATATCTCCAAAAGTATGAAAGATAGAGACTTCATTTTTGTTTTATTTTTTAAATTAGATCATTATCTTTATGATGGTATGGGTTTTGAATATTAAAATGAATAATTTAATTTTGGCTGCTGGTACCTACTTTATTTATATCCACGCCATGACAGCTGCGGGTCATGAACTTTGACTGGGGAACAGAATAGAGGCAATGAGAAGCAGTGGTGTGTGGGTTTGGTTTTTTTTATAGTAAATTTTGGAAACTGGAAAATTTTATGTGAAAAACGGAAAACAACAATCATGGCTAAAAGTCAGAAAAATTCTGAAAAAAAAAAAAAAAGGTTGGCAGCTGGATATAGATACTCATACTCCTAGATACACTTTCAGATCCTAACACACAATAAAAAGAAAAAGACAAACAAAAGAGCAAGAGGCAACAAAACAGAGAAAAACTACTGAGAAATATATGTCCTGGTTTAACCTGGAAAAAAACCCCACCAAATCACAATGAACATTTTGAACTATTATGATAATAAAAGAGTGAAAGAATGAAGATGAACCACATCAATCTGATAACATAGAAAATCGTTGTGCCCACATCTGAGCAAATTTAAACTTGAAGATTAAAAAAGCCCAAACAAATGGGAGTCTTTTGAACAGACTGGGCCTGATCTAAAAGGAAACCTGAAGTATTCAGAACCCAAACCAAAAAATTCCCTAGACCTGTTCTCCTTACCTTGGGCTGTGCAATGCCCAGAGCCTCAAAGAGCTCTGGATGTTTGACGGGCAGCTCAATGACCTCCTTGATTTCTTTGATCTGCTTGTCCAGACCTCCCACCATCTCATAGGTAGAGTCTGGCACCTTTTCCACCATCATCAGACTCACCAGGGGGTCCACCTGTCACACAGCAGGTACATGTATACAGCACAAACAAACAAGCCACAATCACCAGGAGTCACCTGTCACACAGAATGTACATGTATACAGCACAAACAAGCCACAATCACCAGGAGTCCACCTGTCACACAGCAGGTACATGTATACAGCACAAACAAGCCACAATCACCAGGGGTCCACCTGTCACACAGCAGGTACATGTATACAGCACAAACAAGCCACAATCACCAGGAGTCCACCTGTCACACAGAATGTACATGTATACAGCACAAACAAGCCACAATCACCAGGAGTCCACCTGTCACACAGCAGGTACATGTATACAGCACAAACAAACAAGCCACAATCACCAGGAGTCCACCTGTCACACAGCAGGTACATGTATACAGCACAAACAAACAAGCTACAATCACCAGGAGTCCACCTGTCACACAGAATGTACATGCATGTACAAACAAGCCACAATCACCAGGAGTCCACTATCACACAGCAGGGACATGTGTGTACAAATAAACTACAACCCTTCAAATGGACCAATAGATAATGCAAACCCTGACAGCTTTTTTGTCAAACAAAAGCTCAACAAAAAATCTGATTAGTTTTATTCATTTCTACTGGCATGTTCACTTTCTGATTATACTAAGAAACAAGACACTCTGTTATCCTGGTGCTGCATCAGTGTCGTTAGTACCAGCAAATGCTTTTGGCCTTGGACTTTACATTATTTGCAGTATGAATAAGTACTGCCTGTTATAGATTATCTAATCATTTTCCTCTCATTTTACCCTAAGTATCAACCTATCTCAGTTCAATTTCAAGGGAAGAGGTAAACATTTGCATCTGAAATGCAACTGTCTCAACACACACACACACACACACACACACACACACACACACACACACACACACACACACACACACACACACACACACACCCATAAAACACTCACATGTCAAGTAACATCAATGAATGACTACTGGACACACTGCTCACCTTGTTGGGGAGAATCTTGTGAAGGACATAACTGTCATTACGCAGAGCGACACGGCAGTTGGGTGTCACCAGGTTGATGTCAATATTTTTGTCAATGTCCACCACGAACTTGCCTTCTGGGTGCACCTGCAGCATCAGAATTTTGTTTCACAAACTGTTGTGTGGCTGATGCATTAAAAAAAATTTAACTTATTTTTTATTTTATTCTTTTATTTCAAGGATAATGGGATAAGCACTCATGTCCCAACTTGTGAGAGGTCAATAATCCTTGTGTTTTCTATGGTGTCCAAAGTAGAGTTTTTATCATTTAATACTCATGCCTGCATTATTTGTGAGGAACAAAAACAACTCACAGAGAACACACAAATAAATTTCCCAAGCAGAATAAACCACACAGAAATTCTACATATGCCCAAAATTCCACAGCTGCATATGAATCTAAATTACACAATAGAAACAAGCAAACAAACAAAATAAAAAATATGCAGAGTTGGTATGCACAGTATGAATCATACTTTAAATATCTGACCCCATCTATCTATCTATCTATCTATCTATCTATCTATCTATCTATCTATCTATCTATCTATCTATCTATCTATCTATCTATCTATCCCTTAGTCTGGTGACCGTGGGCACCCAGACTTAAAATATTTGACCCCATACATTTTCTAAATACTAAAAATAATGATGTTATCTATTTCAAGCAATTCTTGATAGAAGGATGAGAAAAAACACACCTGTATGGTACTTTTCTGACAACCTACCTACCATAACTGTTCACAACACTCTGACATTATACAGAACACTTTACAGAACTAGAGGCCACTCCTCCAAACCAACGTCTTCTCACCTTGACCAGCACTTTCTTTTTGTCCATGGGTTTGACCACTTCCCCCACATAGGAGCCCTGCTCCTGCAGCAGCTGCAGCTCCTCCCGCAACATGCGCACTGAAAATAATCACAGCCTCTGTTTACCTGACAGAACTGAAAACAATCACAGCCTCTGTTTACCTGACAGAACTGAAAATAGTCACAGCCTCTGTTTACCTGACAGAACTGAAAATAGTCACAGCCTCTGTTTATCTGACAGAACTGAAAATAGTCACAGCCTCTGTTTACCTGACAGAACTGAAAATAGTCACAGCCTCTGTTTACCTGACAGAACTGAAAATAGTCACAGCCTCTGTTTACCTGACAGAACTGAAAATAGTCACAGCTTCTGTTTATCTGACAGAACTGAAAATAGTCACAGCCTCTGTTTACCTGACAGAACTGAAAATAGTCACAGCCTCTGTTTACCTGACAGAACTGAAAACAGTCACAGCCTCTGTTTACCTGACAGAACTGAAAATAGTCACAGCCTCTGTTTACCTGACAGAACTGAAAATAGTCACAGCCTCTGTTTACCTGGCAGAACTGAAAATAGTCACAGCCTCTGTTTACCTGACAGAAGTGAAAACAGTCACAGCCTCTGTTTACCTGACATAACTGAAAAAAGTGAAAACAGTCACAGCTTCTGTTTACCTGACAGAACTGAAAATAGTCACAGCCTCTGTTTACCTGACAGAACTGAAAACAGTCACAGCCTCTGTTTACCTGACAGAACTGAAAATAGTCACAGCCTGTGTTTACCTGACAGAACTGAAAATAGTCACAGCCTCTGTTTACCTGACAGAACTGAAAACAGTCACAGCTTCTGTTTACCTGACAGAACTGAAAATAGTCACAGCCTCTGTTTACCTGACAGAACTGAAAATAGTCACAGCCTCTGTTTACCTGACAAAAGTGAAAACAGTCACAGCCTCTGTTTACCTGACAGAACTGAAAATAGTGAAAACAGTCACAGCTTCTGTTTACCTGACAGAACTGAAAACAGTACAGCTTCTGTTTACCTGACAGAACTGAAAATAGTCACAGCCTGTTTACCAGCATTCACACCTGACAGAACTGAAAATAGTCACAGCCTCTGTTTACCAGCATTCAAACCTGACAGAACTGAAAATAGTCACAGCTTCTGTTTACCTGACAAAACTGAAAATAGTCACAGCCTCTATTTACCAGCATTCACACCTGACAGAACTGAAAATGGTCACAGCCTCTGTTTACCAGCATTCACACCTGACAGAACTGAAAATAGTCACAGCTTCTGTTTACCAGCATTCAAACCTGACAGAACTGAAATAGCGAAAATAGTCACAGCTTCTGTGTACCAGCATTCAATGCCACAACAGCAAAACAAACAGAAAAAGGAATTCCTTTGTGCTAGTAGCTATCCGAGTTCTAAACTCATAATAACACTGACTGAGGTTGTTTGTCTTTTTTTTGTTTGTTTGCTTTTTTTTTTGCTTTTTGTTTGTTTGTTTGTTTGTTTGTGTGTGTGTGTGTGTGTGTGTGTGTGTGTGTGTGTGTGTGTGTGTGTGTGTGTGTGTGTGTGTGTGTGTGTGTGTGTGTGTGTTTTCTCTGAATTACTTACCTGACTGCCACTGTTATGTATGTAGCCAAAGCATACAGGCGTGCACATACATGCATATGTACCCATAAAATAAGTATGTTTTATTTTTGGCTTTATTGATTTTATGAATTGCTTGTAAATTCATGTCTTTCCACCAATTGTGTGTGGTGTGTTTGTGTAGGGGGGGGGAGCGTGTGTGTGTATGCGTGAGTGTGGGGGCGGGTGGGTGTGGATTGTATGGGGAGGGGGGGAGTGCGTGTGTGTGTGTGTGTGTGTGTGTGTGTGTGTGTGTGTGTGTGTGTGTGTGTGTGTGTGTGTGTGTGTGTGTGTGTGTGTGTGTGTTGTGCGTGCGTGCATGCATTTGTGCGGGTGCTAACGCATGCGTATAATGTGTAAATAATGGTGATCGTATGTCTTTTCTAGTTAATGGTTTTTAAGAACATTGTATCCATTGGTGTGTGTGTGTGCGTGTGTTTGCGTGTGTGTGAGCGCGCGCGCGTAGAGTGTGAGTGTTTGTGACATTTTTATTTGAAGTTATATAATGTTTGAACATGTAGCTACTTCATGTGTTTGATTATGATTTGTATCAATATGCCTGTCAGTATTGTAATTGCCCTTCAGAGATGATTAAAGTGTTCTTGACTTGACTTGACTTGACTTCAAACCTGACAGAACTGAAATAATCACAGCTTCTGTTTACCAGCATTCAAACCTGACAACTGAAAATGGTGAAAACAGTCACAGCTTCTCTTTACCAGCATTCAAACCTGACAGAACTGAAAACATTCACAGCCTGTGTTTATGTGACAGAACTGAAAATATTCACAGCCTGTGTTTACCTGACAGAACTGAAAACAGTCACAGCCTCTGTTTACCTGACAGAACTGAAAATATTCACAGCCTGTGTTTAAACCAAACAGATAATTACTTTCATTCTTCTGATATTGAGGTTAAAATATACCTGAATCAATCTATAGATCACAAGTTTGCCTATTTACTGACATGTGAATTGAAAAAAAGAAAGCATTTTAAAAGTTCTAAATTGAAACAGTATGCACACTCAAATGCATGAACATGTACACACACACGCGCGCTCACACACACACATACAAACACACTCATGCAGACAAATACAGCCACCCTCCCTCTTCACAGAGTAACATATTCTACTTTGAAAATGCTAAAGTACTTACATGTGCTGATGACAACTTCCAGCACACTCACTTTCCTATGTATAACCTTCTTGTAGCAGAAACCAAAGAACTCTCCCAGTCTCTCCATCTGCTTAGTAAGGGCGCATGTTTATTTTACCCCCCACACTCTCGATCTTTTTTTCTTCAGGATTTGCATAAGCATTATTTCTTATCTAAGCAGCAAGACTAGGCACTAACAATACAACCAGAAGCATTTAAGCCTATAGATTCTTCTTTATTTGTATACAAGCTGATTATTGTAAATGAGTTGCATACTGAACAGATTATGAGAGAGAGAGAGAGAGAGAGAGAGAGAGAGAGAGAGAGAGAGAGAGAGAGAGAGAGAGAGAGAGAGAGAGAGAGAGAGAGAGAGAGAGAGAGAGAGAGAGAGAGAGAGAGACAGACAGACAGACAGAGACAGACAGACAGACAGACAGACAGACAGGCAGGCAGGCAGGTAGACAGGCAGACAGACAGAGAGAGAAAGATAGACAGACAGAGGGAGAGAGAGAGAACAACACTTACATTTTCTTCCCACTTAGTTAAAGTACTGGCACAAAGATAAATATCCTGACCAGATGAAAGCAACAACCCAACAAACCCTAGCGATAAACATTTTATTTTTAAAACCCTTTCTATCAGAGTAACTGCCACTGGAATGTCTGCCATTGACTATATATATATATATATATATATATATATATATATATATATATATATATATATATATATATATATATATATCTGATGGTTACCTTTGGCATTCAGTTCATTTCTCTGGGCTTCCAGACGCCGCAAGTTCTGAGTCTTGTCATTCACGATCAGCTGAAAACAGAAAAGACTCAGTAAACCATGGTAGGCTTTGTAAACTAAGTATACATAAGCAAGGAAAAAAACAGAATTAATTAATTCTATCATGATGTTTTAATACTGCTGACTACAGAATACAAAGATTAGGGCAGACAGAATGGGTAATGGAGAAGAAGTCTCATAACAGATGACACATGGTATTGTAAAATTATGTAGACAGATATCAGGCAAATTAAGAAGGAAGAGGGCATGATGATTAAAACATTCATCTGCCTAACAAGTAAACCTTGAGGTTCTGGAATCGATTCCTAACCTTGCCCTTTCTTCCATGTTTGACAAGAAAATCAAACTGAATCAGTGAATGTCAAAGTCCTTTGGATGAGACAATAAACCAAGGCCCCTTGTGCAAATGCACGCAGAACACCTTGCATAGACATTAAAACCCATTCCACGAACTGCCACAAAGTTGTTATTGTTGTCAGTAGAGGGCTTAGTATGTGGTAGCTTGCAAATATTAAATCAGAACACTAAACAGACAACATTGAACACCACCACATTAACACAGCAGCAGTGCAGGACCCCCCTGGCAAGTGGCCTCATGCTGTCGTGGTAGTAAGATCGATAGGCTCCTTGTGGACTTCTGACCCTGAGGATGCAAAATGACTAGCCTGGTTGTGTGGTGCAACGAGACTAAAATGAGTGGTGTGGGAACGGCAGGATAGGAGTATCACAAAAGACGTGGCAGCAAAAAAACAAGCTGATCAAACCCTACCCCCACCCACTCACCCACTTACCACCCAGCCTCACCCCCAAAATCTCAACACATGATTAGCAAGTATAATTTATACTGCCTTAAACAAAGGAAAAAACTAACAAAACCCCCCCACAAAAAACCCAACCAAATCTTAAAAGTCACTGTATACAAGAAATGAAAGGATGCAATATTTACCTGGAGCTCTTCAATTTTGCTGATGTAGTATTGCTTGATGCCTTCATGGTTGCCTGCGTCCCCTCAACTTCCATCCTCTGAAACACGACCACATTCAGCACTACTGAAGTGAACTGTTCTTCATCACAAGCAGTTAAATACTCAGTATTTCAATTCTATTCTCACGCACAACAGAAACTGATAAAAAACAAAATTAAAATTAAAAAATGGACAGAATATTATTCTCTCCTGTGTCCAAGAAGTAGCTCTGGCACATGTTTTCTAATCTAAACATCTTTTAACATTTTGTCAAATTTGTGTAACTAAACTGCTACATAAAGTGAGAGTGGCTCCTATCTGAATCTTTATAGGGCATGTTTGTTTAGCACCTTTTATATATTATTAAAAAAGCAATAGAGCTCTTTCTAGGATATTTCGCATCTCTCCTGTCTGTTTTTCTCAAGTAGTCAAGATTCAACACTCTTTAAGACATTAAAAAAAATTTTTTATATTATATACATGTCTACCCCCCCCCCCCCCCCCCCCAAAAAAAAAAACAAACCCAAACAACCCAACAACAAACCAACAACAAAAAACCCCTGCTCACCCATTAAACTACTTAAACTGAGGAGAGTGTTAAATTGAAGTAATATGGCATTTTTAACAAATCTCTCACATGAATTACCACAATCATGACAACGGTCCTAAATTTCACTGATTCCATCACTTATTACAGAATTTGCCAAAATAAGAAACAATACTGTAAAAAAATTTTTTTTTTTTTTTTTAAAGCACCCATTCCCACCCTTCCCCCCAAAAATGTAGCACTAATTTATTAAGTGCCTTGGGTTCTTGCCTCTGAAGACTTAATGCAAATTGGTTTGCTTCTTTTTTGGGGGGAGGGGAGTGGGGTGGGTTGCTCCTGTGCAAACAATTAGTATCCATGGCCATGTTAAAAGATCTAACTTCACTGTTTAAGTAAAGCTTTTTGTAGGGAACTGTAGCGAGAGAGATGATGACGAAGGAGCAGGGTTCGCACTAGGATTTTTTAAAACCTGTACTGCGAGTTGCCATTTCAGAGATATCTTGACCAACTCCCCCAAAATCGGTCCCCAGAAAATAAAATCCGGTACGTACTGTGAACAAAACGAAACTATTCAGTGAAGAGGGGGGGGGGGGGGGTATCTGGCAGCAAAACTAAATCTAAATAAGTAAATTGAACGCAAATCTCTCAGAGACTTTGACTGCCGTGCTGCTGCCACTCGCTTCTTGGGCACGAAGCCACGCAGGAAATAGGATTTTTTTTCTAGCGCCTGTGTCAATGTCTGTGTCAGTCTGTTGTTTTGCATGACATCATTCATGTGACTTATATTCTTCTTTCTTGTTTCTATGCTTAGCACTCATCTAGATCTTTGTTCAATTTAGATTTAGTTTTCGACTCTTCTCTCTCAAAGCAACGCGCAAATTCATAGTCATAAGAGTGATAGACCCTCCGCTTTTCCGTAAGAGCAGGCCATCGTGTGCCAGTGGGAACAGATGACATTTAAGTAACTGCATACACACGGGGACTGGATGTAAAAAAGCACAGGAGCGCTTATTCCAGTATCCTCGATATAAAAGAATAAAAGAATAAAGAATAAATCAATCTACGCCCGATTTACGCATTGTGAATGGATGCCACTGTCATGCGGAGAGCGCGAAGCTCTATTCTTTCACAGTAAAGCTTGCTGTTCTGCATGCTAATGAGGTTGGCGCCAAAGATAAGAGCTCGTTGGAAGGGGTGGGAAGGGGTAGGTGTGAAAGCACAGGCGCATGACAGACTGTCAGAAAATGTCACTTCAGACTTTTTTTAGAGACAGAAATCTAATCGGTCACAGGCAAACAGAATCAGTACGCGGTACCGGCTGCTTCGAAAATTTTCGGTATTCCCTGTTTACAATCGGTAAAATACCGACAATTACCGGTTATCGCGAACCCTGAAGGAGTATGGTGAAGAATGTTCAACACTGCAGAATGGTAAATCCACTGCAAAGACCCTGGCTTTGGCGCATAAAGCCTACATAAATGGAGCAAACTACTGAACAGCTCTCACCAAGACTGGGGGAAAATATAACATAATAAACATTTATATAAGCAAGCAGCAACTTAATCAAATAAAAATGATGTTGTCAGAATATCAAAGTCAGAGGCAATTCTCTCTACCAACGTTGATGTAATCCAGTTGGGACATTTCCAAAACCAAGGAAAATCTGCTTCTAAAAATTTATGTATGTTTGCCTGTGTCATTGTAGATGTGTGTGGTGTATATCAGTTATCACTGTGTCAAGTGTGCGTGTGTGTGTGTGTGTGTGTGTGTGTGTGTGTGTGTGTGTGTGTGTGTGTGTGTGTGTGTGTGTGTGTGTATGTGGAGAGAGAGAGAGAGAGAGAGAGAGAGAGAGAGAGAGAGGAGAGAGAGAGAGGAGAGAGAGAGAGAGAGAGAGAGAGAGACAGTGTAACACACACACACACACACACACACACACACACACACACAGTGACACACACACACACTGACACACACACACACTGACACACACACTGACACACACACACTAACAGACAGACAGACCTGTAGACAAACAATCAAACAGAAACAGTACAAACACACACACACACACACACACACACACACACACACACACACACACACACACACGGGGAAGGGATAGCCTAGAGGTCACGACCCGGGTTCGATTCCCGTTCAAGATTTTTCTCCTGGAGTTAACATTAGTGCTGACTCCACTCTCCCCAAAAGTCCTTCGGATGAGACTATAAACCAACACAGAACATCTTGCGCACATGTTAAATCCTGTTCTGCTTTTCGTAAGAGTAGGCTATCGTGTGCCGGTGGGAACAGATGACATTTACATAACTGCATACACACGGGGACTGGATGTAAAAAATGCTTTTCCCATTATCCTCGATATAAAAGAGTATACAATAAAATAATAAATAAAATAAACACACACACACACAATGACATACAACTGTGTATGACTGTGTATTAAATACATGTATACAAATAAGTGTTTGTAAACTATGTGTGTTTTCTTCCTTTAAATTCTGTTTACTCTGGTTTTATTGCTTTAGTTTAGTTTTGTAGCTTGTAAATGGAATGTTACAATATAGAGGTCTATCAACAATGAGTATTAAACACCCTGATCTTAGTGAAGTTAGTTTTGATTAAACATAAATTTAAAGATTTTTTGTAGGCATATCAGCTACAATTTGTTTCCTTGTTTTACATGGGGGGGGGGGGGGAGGCGGGTCTATCTTTTTTCCTGATTATTTGGTGAAAACTTCAGAAAAGTAAACCATGATCTCCTGGGTTCCATTCCCAGCCTTGCCTCTGTTTTTGACGGGGAAAATCGAACTGTCTTGTGACTTGCCAAATAAAATAATGAAAATCGTGCCCCAGGTACTCTAAACGTCTTTCGGATGAGACTATAAACCGCTGCCCCGTGTGCGAACGCACGCAGAACATCTTGTGCACACGTTAAATCCTGTTCCCCTTTTCTTAAGAGTAGGCCATTGTGTGCCGGCGGGAACAGATGACAATATTTACAAAAACTGCATACACACAATATAAAAGAATAAATAAATAAATAAAAATAAAAAATAAAGTTAAACTTAAAGTGATCAATGTGTAAGAAATATATATATATATAATTAAACCGGTCCTAAACATTATACGAAACAGTTCATGCACCTCTCTTACGCAGTTTCAAAGCAAACTGTACCTAATGACGCCTTCTGCTTCAAATCTTAACTTCTGCTACCCTGGCAATATCAATTATCATGAATCACTAAGCCACACATGCCTAACGTGTGCAACTTGAGCGGTATTTTCTCCGCTTATTACATTTCAAAGATGACAAAAATATATCCATGATATAACCAGTAAAATAGATATGATTTCATTTACTATGCCGTTGTTTACACTTTGAATGAATATATAAAGTATTCAGTTCTTATGATTACGATGACAAAGATCTTTTTTACCTCTTCGGCCATTTTGCAGAACTTGTTGATACTATCTTCTGCACAAAACATTTTCAAGGGGAGTGACTCTCCACTAGGCCTAGGCCCCTAGGCCTAGCCTACTGTTAGGTTTCCGGTCCTGCATGCAACTCTAGCACGAGTGTTGAGACAAGGAAACATACTGTTTTTATGTTATCACAACTTTTTCACAGTGTGATATGGAGAATAACCAGTAAACACTTCACCAAAGGTTGAGAAAACTCTGAAAAAGTTCAGTGTTCGGATACTTAGTTCTGAAAACGTGGCTGAGAGTGCCGTGACACACGTGTCTTGGTGTTTAATATTGTGGATGGACAGAGGGATTATTATTTTTTAGTTACAGTAGAACATTCAGTATCTGATCAGTCTATTGCCATATGTTGAGGAGAATACTGGTGATAGTATCCAAAAAGGTAGAGAAGTTCATGATGGCAGAAGGTGCAATTTCACAAGCAGCTACAAGTGAGGTAGGTTGCTTTAGTTTGCTGTAACAATGTGCTATCACAGTATCAGTATCAGTGTATGCATTGATCATGAATATAATAATATATTTTATAAACAACATGTCACAATGTCATCTGAGAGTTTAATCTACTCATTAGAATTAAAGTGAATGCTTACCAATGGAATTGGCTGGAGGAAAAAAAGTGGCTGGCTAGTGCAGTAGTGGTTCGCTGGTTGCATCCACAAGCTCATAAAAAATTCATCTTTCATTCTAATAATTCTATTTCCACGACGATGAAATTGAATGAATAATGTAATTCAAATTTTTTATTTGCAGTGATGCAATGTAAATGCAGAGCCTACAACCATATGGAAATCTGTTTTACAAACTGTACACACTTCCATTAATTCAAAAAGCATAAATTGAAAATCTGAAGCTAATGAATCTGAAACTAAGGAAACTTGTCAGTTGTCAACTGGTCTCATTGATTCTCAAAACTGTTTGAGTGTGTCATAGAACTTTAAAGCAAGTGTAATTTGGTTCTTAAATGTTTTCATGATGATTTGCATGATTCAAAGAAACTGCGCAATTGAATTAGCCAATGAATAATCAATGGCAATATTGAATATATATATATATATATATATATATATATATTTTTTTTTTAATATATATTAATATAGTAATTATATGGGATGCCATGTATGGTGTACACATCTTCCCCCCCCTGTCTGTGTAAATAGAAAATACTTTCTGGGGTTTTTTGTTCCTTGGCTAGAGCTCTGAAGTTTATACAAATTAGATTTATAGCAATGTTGAGACTTTGCTGCGTTTGCATATCATGTGACATTTTTTGTACCCACAATTAAGGTGACTGAGTATCCCCATTTGTACTTTACACACCATCCCTAAAATAGAAATCGGGAGACTCGGCCACCTTACTGGTGGGTAAAAAATTACATGTGCATCTCTGTGTGCATGTGGGTTTTTAAATATTAATTTTGTCATCCATTTTTACCAGCATGGAATGGCCTGCTCTTCCAAAACTTGAAGAAAAGAGTACAGTGTTTTGAACATCTGTCTCACCAGTGAATTTTGTTGTTTTCCAGATGACTGCATGGAAAAGACCGTTGACCGAGGAAGACGTCCCCAGTCCACTAGCCAAGAAGCCCAAAGCTCATGTGAGTTGTACTTGTAGTCTATGAATATGATACAATGATTGATTTGGGAAGGCAGTACATTACTTTGATTTTTATTTATTTTTTTTTTTTGCTGCCTCATCTTCTGCAACAACCCCATCTTGCTGCTCTCACGCTACTTGCCTCAATCCCCCTGCCACAGCCATACCCAGGTTCGCTGTGTCTCACCCTCAGGGTCGGGAGTCCACAGGGAACCCATCAATATTAATTGTTATTGTGGGGCCACCAGCCAGAGAGGCCCTGCACTTCTCCTGGGTCACTTTGGTGGTGTTCAGTGGTGCCTGTTCTGAGCTAACATATATAATGCAGGACACTACAGACTAAGCCCCCTACTAACAACAGTATTAGCTCAGTCGCGGAGCCAGACTGAGTGAGTCACCCACCAATATCCCTCCAACGACTGTACCCCTGCGAACCCCCAACACCAAAGGCTTTGACACAAACTGACCACAGGCACAGAAGCATATGGGTAAATCGAATCTGAGGTTGCCATGAGACCAGAGCAACGGGGGCTACTGAATCAGAGGCAATTTTTATTATTGCATGATGATCAATGGTGATGCGGATGATGCAATGATACTGTTGTGGAAGTGAATCCGCTTTGAGACTACTTGACAGGGTTGTACTCTACGCTTACTATCATAATATATCCTGGTGTCAACTGGGCCCGAGAGATACAGACACCTGCAGTGTTGGTCAGGTCATTTGAGCAACACTCTGAAAATTGCATCTGTAGAGTGGATGAAGCTCGACTGTGTGGTCCCAGTCTCCCCACTGAGCCTACAGCACACTCACTCTAGGTAGAAACCAGCTGGAGTCAGAAAAATCCCTATGACTCTTATGGGAATCGAACCCATGACCTTCCAGTCGGAAATCTAAGGCACTAACCTCTGTGCCATGGTGGCTTGTAGATTTTTATGATGCTATATGTGCACTTTGCATTTAAGTATTAAGTAAAATTGCAACCCCCTTTTTCCCTTCCCTTATGGAAAGAATAGTTTTCGTTGTTGTTTTACCCTCCTTTACCTTCAGTTTTATCATTGTCTTTCTCTTCTGTTGTTTTTCCTTCTTTGCGTCATTGTTTTTCCACCTTTCCAATCAGTTTTAAAGGACTTTGCCTTTCTCTCCAGGATGTTGCTCCAGTGCAAGGTCAAGGTCGTGTGGACCGAAAACGAAAAGTGGCACTGTTGATTGCCTACTGTGGTGCTGGATATTATGGGATACAGATTCAGATGTGAGTCATGTAGTCATTATTTCTGTAGTGGTGGTTTCAGTTGTTTTGTATTAATTATGTAAATTAATACTGCTGTAGTAGTGGTTTCATTTGTTTTGTATTGATTATATGCATACTGTAGCATATTTATGGTTAGCGCGGGGTTTTTGCCCAACTTAATTTGAACAGTTTTTCATGAGAGATTGAAAAAAAACTTAATTTGTTCTGGAAAACTAGGCACTAACTGTAAGATGTCTGCATTGTTGGGATGGTGTGGTGTGTGAGTGTGAAGAGTGTGTGTGTGTGTGTGTGTTGTGTGTGTGTGTGTGTGTGTGTGTGTGTGTGTGTGTGTTTTTTAAAAAACCCCAACCTTTTGTGGCTGGGTGGGTGGGTGACTAGGATGTTTGTTTACAAGTTTTTATTAATGGTATATTTATTGGTATTGTAACAGTTTGTACCCGTCATAATATTCCAAAATAAATGCAAATCTCTGTCTTCAGTTTTCTTTTTCAATCCATTTCCTTCACTCCTCAGTGACAGAATGCGATCTAGGTCTTACAGTTAAAGTTAAAGTTAAAACTGTTTTTATGAGTGGAGGGGTTTGTTGGCCATTTCAGGAAAGGCAACTTCAGGACCATAGAGAGTGAGGTGCTGAAGGCTTTGGTGGCAGCCCAGCTGGTGCCTCAGGACCATGCAGACACACCAAAGAAGGTGGGGTGTGTGTGTGTGTGCGTGTATACATGTGTGTGTGTGTGTATGCGTGTATGTGTGTGTGTGTGTGTGTGCGCGCGCATGTTTGTGTATGTGTGTGTGTGTGTTTGTGTGCATGTTTTTTTAAAATTTATTTTTATATATTCTTTTATATCGAGGATAACAGAATAAGCAATCATATGCTTTTTTTTCATCCGGTCCCCATGTGTATGCAGTTTTGTAAATATTGTCATCTGTTCCCACCGGCGCACGATGGCCTACTCTTACGAAAAGCGGAACAGGATTTAACGTGTGCGCAAGATGTTCTGGGTGCGTTCGCACACAGAGCCTTGGTTTAAAGTCTCATCCGAAGGACTTTTGGGGAGAGTGGAGTCAGAACTGGTGTTAACTCCAGGATAAAAATGTGCTAGTTTGTGTCTGTGTGTGAGATTGTGAATGGATCCTTAGGTGTCTCATACCATTTTTCAACATCCTTTCACATGCAGTGCTTAGAGCTTAGACTCTGTGTGTGTGTGTGTGTGTGTGTGTGTGTGTGTGTGTGTGTGGTGTGTGTGTGTGTGTGTGTGTGTGTGGGGGGGGTGCATGTGTGTGCCTATGTTTGTTTGCTTGTGTGTGCATGCATGCTTGTATTTCAGCCAGCAAAAGTTTTGTTTTAAAGTCCGCTCATAACAGGGAGATGATAAAAATGAAAAGCCTTAACCTTGTGTGGCACAGTGACAACCATTGATCCAAGGTTCACACCATAGATGGTCAATCAGTGTGCATGGTAGTGATCTAGAACTTATAAATGGCAGTTTTGATGAATGTATAGCAACATGGAAATTTATAGATTTGCTTTGAGTTAAAACTGATGAGTAAGATTTTATGTTTGCTTCAGATGTCCCTAAAGAACATTTGCTTTGAGTTAGAACTGATGTGTAAGATTTCATGTTTGCTTCAGATTGAGTTAGAACTGATGTGTAAGATTTCATGCTTGCTTCAGATGTCCCTAAAGAACATTTGCTTTGAGTTAAAACTGATGAGTAAGATTTCATGTTTGCTTCAGATGTCCTTAAAGAACATTTGCTTTGAGTTAAAACTGATGAGTAAGATTTTATGTTTGCTTCAGATGTCCTTAAAGAACATTTGCTTTGAGTTAAAACTGATGAGTAAGATTTCATGTTTGCTTCAGATGTCCCTAAAGAACATTTGCTCCAGATTGAGTTAGAATTGATGTGAAAGATTTCATGTTTGCTCCAGATTGAGTTAGAACTGATGTGTAAGATTTCATGTTTGCTCCAGATTGAGTTAGAACTGATGTGTAAGATTTCATGTTTGCTTCAGATGTCCCTACAGAGATCAGCTCGCACTGACAAGAATGTCTCTGCTGTTGGCAATGTCCTTTCTTTGAAGATAAGTGTCTTGTCCTTCCCCTCTCTCTCTCTGTCTCTGTCTGTTTCTCTCTGTCTCTGTCTCTGGTCTGTCTGTCTGTCTGTCTGTCTGTCTGTCTGTCTGTTCTGTCTGTCTTCTTCTCTCTCTCTCTCTCTCTCTCTCTCCCCTCTCTCTCTCTCTCCTCTCTCTCCTCTCTCTCTCTCTCTCTCTCTCCTCTCTCTCTCTCTCTCTCTCTCTCTTCTTCAAGTTTCTTGTCCTCTTTATCTTTGGCTCTAGTCTTTGACTTATTTTTTTTCTGAGCATTATTCAGTTTTTATCTATTGCTTCTGTTTTTCTCCATCTTTCTCCAAATACACTCATAACATCATAAGTGACTGTGACTTAAGTGGAAAAAAACACTTGAAATCTGAAGGACACACACACACACACACACACACACACACACACACACACACACACACACACACACACACACACACCACACAACACACACACACACACACACACAGTCACACACACACACACACACACACACACACACACACACACACACACACACACACACACACACACACACCCCTACATTTGATATAAACAAATTCAATATCTCAAAAAACAATTCTTCTCTTATGTTAAAGAGCTGGGTGTGCTGCTATATGCATAATCACTATAAAAACTATTTACATATTTACACGGACAGTTCTGTGCTCGAAGATGGTAGAGCAGGAGCTGCTTTTTCAATCCCTGAATTGAAATGTGTAAAACAATATCATTTAGGTAGCTATTTATCTATTTATACTGCTGAACTTGTAGCCATACTTGTGGCTATAAATCATATTTCCACTCTGCCTATGAATGCCTGTCGCATCTTAATTTGTGTAGATTCTAAATCTGTGTTATATATGCATAGATCTAGGAACCAAAAAACAAGATTTGAAATGACAACAGAAATAAAACACCTTTTATACATGTTTTGTCAGTTAAAGATGTGTCGGTAACATTCTTCTGGGTTCCTTCACACTGTGTGATTATTCCCTATGAAAGAGTGGATCAAGCTGCCAAAAAAGCAGTGCACAATTCTGAGGGTATAGAAAGTCTCTCTATTCCGTTAGATCTACAAGAGTGTTATAGGGGCATGGAAAAAATATCTTCCGATCGTTTCAAAGACATTCTTAAGAACTCAGATTGTCAGTATTACCATAACTGCGTGAAAAGAACAACTACAGCTAATACCAACACTCTCTTGTCCAGCGATTTCTGTCAATGTCCCAGAACATTATTAGTTTGATATATCGTTTTCACCTAAATGCTCTGCGTACGAAATTTTGCAAAAATATTCATTGCTTGTGTGGTGAACAAATCACATTGAACCATTTGCTTGTGCACTGCTCATTAACAGGACTGCCAGTTTAAAAAAAACTTGGTGATTGTCATCCTCCCAATTGCCCTTTATCTCTAGGGCACATTTTGAATAATTATTCTCTCCTTCACGAATTTGCTGTTTATCTCAGTAGCAGTCTGGTTAGTATCTACCTTTGATAGGTGTTAGCTGCTATGTGAAGATAGTGTTACATTATTCTAGTTGTTTATACTAGTGATGTTATTCTTGTTATGTTATTCAATTTATGTTACAATGGTTCTTTTTACACGCACGCACGCACGCATATACATGCACACACATGCATGCACGCACGCGCGCACACATACACACACTCACTTCTCACACACACACATGCGTGCGCATGCATGCTCACAGACGCAAACACATACGTGCGCGCACACACACTCACACACACTCACACATACACACACACACATTCACACACACACACACACACACACACACACACACACACACACACACACACACACACACACACACACACACTCACTCACTCACTCACACACACAACACACACACACACACACACACACACACACACACACACTCACTCACTCACTCACTCACTCACTCACTCACTCACTCACTCACTCACTCACTCACTCACTCACTCACTCTCTCTCACTCTCACTCTCTCTCTCTCTCTCTCCTCTCTCTCTCTCTCTCTCTCACACACACACACACACACACACACACACACACACACACACACACACACACACACACACACACACACACAAACAAACAAACAACACACAGAAAGTTAAAAGAATTATTTCAAGTTGCTGCAAGAGTGGCACATTGGATATGTTTGGGTATGATGGTAAAGAGATGGAGGGAGAGAAAGAGTGTGTGTGTCTGGGTTCTTTGTGTTTTCTGTTTGGTGGTGATTGTTTTTAAGTGGTTTGGTGTTTTTCTAGTAATACACGATACACACACTGCTGGATGGTCAATGCTGTTGTCTTGTTCACATGTTGTATCGGGAGACTGTAGCAGAAGAGATCAACTCCCACCTCCCCCCGGAGATTCGAGTCATGGGTAAGAACACAGTGGCTTTACTCTGTGTGTAAGTTCACGTAATCCTCCTGATTGTCGTAGGGAAATAGGTCTGGTTTGCCTTTGGTCTGTGAGTGATGAGGCTTGAGCATGTGTTTTATGTGTGTGTGTTTATTTATTTATCTTTTAATTTATTTTAGTCTTTTATATCGAGGATAATGAGATAAGCACTCGTGTGCTTTTTTTCATCCAGTACCTGTGTGTATGCAGTTGTGTAAATATTGTCATCTGTTCCCTCCAGCACACAATGGCCTACTCTTACGAAAAGCGGAACAGGATTTCTTGGGGCGCAAGATGTTCTGCATGTGCATGTGTTCTGCAGATGTTCTGTGTGTGTGTACGTTCGTGTGCATGTGCATGCATGTGCATGCACATGCATGCATGCATCCTTCAGATGAGACTATAAACTGAGGCCCCGTGTGCGAACGCACGCCACGGCTGCTCAAAACAGGAAAAATCCTACTCTATAGTTGGTGGCTGGCACTGCACTTCGTAACCCGAAATTCCATCCCACCGCTATCTAGGGCACTGCACGGTCAGGGGTCAGAGTCCAGCATCTGGCGATACTACTACACTTTCCTTCTTTGCTGTCTATTAGCAACTGAGCGAATTTCTATTTGAAAGGCATTTTCTACCATATGCTTTTTTACAGTGTTCATACTTCAGTGAACAAAATTTAATACTTGCTTTACCTGTTCGTGGCGACTGTTGTGATGAATATTTTTGTTAATTATTTTTTACACATTTTTTTACAAACATAGTTCTTTGCTGTCTATTAGCAAGTGAGTAAATTTCTATTTGCAAGGCATTTTCTACCATATGCTTTTTTACAGTGTTCATACTTCAGTGAACAAAATTTAATACTTGCTTTACCTGTTCGTGGCGACTGTTGTGATGAATATTTTTGTTTTATTATTTTTTACAAATTTTTTTACAAACATAGTGTCTCCCAAGAAACAAAGCAGTGAGTGTCGGCTTGTTCCTGATTTTCAGAGGCAAAGCATCCTTTTCTGTGATGAATTCCGTGGATTTTTAAAAAACTCAGACTGTTCTCTTATGTATGTGCCTTTTGTTTAATGTGAATCTTCTACTTGATCATGTAGTTTGTTAACAGTTTGTTTATTTGTACAATGGTTTGAGTGCTTTTGTGTTTGCTTGTGCTTTGTTAGTGTTTACTAAGTTCACTTTGTTTGTATTAGTATTTTGTCTGAGCATCAGTCAAGTGCGTATATTCATGCGTAAGTGCGTTTGTGTGTGTGTGTGTGTGTGTGTGTGTGTGTGTGTGTGTGTGTGTGTGTGTGTGTGTGTGTGTGTGTATGTGTGTGTGTGTGTGTGTGTGTGTGTGTGTGTGTGTGTGTATGTGTGTGTGTGTGTGTGTATGTGTGGGTGTGGGTGTGTGGGTGCGCGTGCAGTATGTGTGTGTGCAAGTGTGTTAGCGCATGTTGCGTGCACATGCGTATTTGTGTGTGTGTGGGTGGGTGCGCGTGCAGTATGTGTGTGTGCAAGTGTGTTAGCGCATGTTGCGTGCACATGTGTATTTGTGTGTGTGTGTGTCTGCCTGTCTGTGAGTGTCTGTCTGTGTGTGTAAGTGTGTGTGTGTGTGTTTGTGTGTGTGAGTGTGTGACTCTGACACATGGTGCTAAAGCATTCTGATTCATGTTATGTGACTGTGACACATGGTGCTAAAGCATTCTGATTCGTGTTATGTGACTGTGACACATGAAAGCATTCTGATTCGTGTTATGTGACTGTGACACATGAAAGCATTCTGATTCATGTTATGTGACTCTGACACATGGTGATAAAGCATTCTGATTCGTGTTATGTGACTGTGACACATGAAAGCATTCTGATTCATGTTATGTGACTGTGACACATGAAAGCATTCTGATTCATGTTATGTGACTGTGACACATGGTGCTAAAGCATTCTGATTCGTGTTATGTGACTCTGACACATGGTGCTAAAGCATTCTGATTCGTGTTATGTGACTCTGACACATGGTGCTAAAGCATTCTGATTCATGTTATGTGACTATGACACATGGTGCTAAAGCATTCTGATTCGTGTTATGTGACTGTGACACATGAAAGCATTCTGATTCGTGTTATGTGACTGTGACACATGAAAGCATTCTGATTCATGTTATGTGACTATGACGTGGTGCTAAAGCATTCTGATTCGTGTTATGTGACTCTGACACATGGTGCTAAAGCATTTACTCCGAGTCCAGTGCAGTAGATAGAGACTTTGGTTTTGCAGGCTGCATACGAACCACCCAGACCTTTGACAGCAAAGTTCAGTGTACCTTCCGCACCTACAAGTACATGCTGCCCACCTACTCCTTTGCCCCTGTGGAAAAGGTAGGGGGACTGAAACTCTGTCAGTTTGAAGGTAGGGGACTGAAACACTGTCAGTGTGAAGGTAATGACAATGACAAATTTTTAATGAATTTAGGCCTCTGCCCATTTTCATGGGGTACATAAATGTATATAAACACAAGAATGTGTATATCAAGAAAAAGTGAAAAGAACACGTAAGCGTAAGTGATTGACATCAAGATTTACCAAATTCTATGTAGACATGAGACTGAGTTTGCTATCTCTTAGTTTGAAAGTTTTGTACAAAAACCATGCAAGTTGTCTGATCATTGAAACGTTCTGGGTGGCCATAAGGCTAAAATATTTTGCTTTCTGAAAGTGAGTAGGAATCTGTTTCAGGGAGTTCGGTCTTAACGCAGCATACACATCACACTGAAAAAACATATGTAGTTCATTTTCTTCTGATCCTGGACAAAATGGACAGTCATTGTTTGTACCATCTGCACACATGTAACAATTCTTATGAATTCTGAGGTCACTGATTCCAAAACGTACTCAGATAAAAATGTCTCTGAAACACTTTTGCTGTACACTGTCTAAATATGTTTCCAGGGTGAGGGAAGACTTGAAGCATGCATATAAGTTCAGCCTGTTACTGGTACTGATACTTGTCAACCACTCTTGCTTATATATATCTAGAAGTCTTTGTTTGAATGATATCAGGAAATGCTTCTCATTGTCAACTCCTTGAGCCAACCAAACATACCCAAATCCCGAACTTTGTAACCTACCCTTCAGTTTAGAAACCCAGTTAACTTTACCAGCCTCATCTAAGGCTACCAACATCTGATAAGCTTGCTTAGGTAATCGCGAATCGTCCATCTTGAGCAGTCGAAACCAATACTTCACTGCACGCATGCGACAGTTGATCTGCAGGGGATACCTCCCAAGGTCTCCATATACCATTTTATTTGGGGTACGGCTGGAAACATTTAAAAATCTCTTGCAGGCAAATAAATGTACTGCCTCCACTGGATGATTACCACATAGAATGCCCCAAACTTCAGAAGAATACAAAAGTATGGGTTGTATTTTGGTGTCAAATATTTTGAAAAATGTTTGGTTTGACATGCTATTATATTGGTTATATACTCTGATTACATCAAATAATGCTCTTTTCCCCTTTCTTGCAAACACTTTGGCACTTTCATTTGAACTCAATGTAGTTGTAAAGGTGAACCCTAGGTACACATATTTGTTCACAACCTCTAAAGGAGCACCATCAATAATCCATTTCTCATTCTTGCTCAGATACCCCCCTTTTCTAAAAACCATAACTTTTGTTTTGTCTTTGTTAATTTTTAGTCCCAGATCAGTGCACACTCTAAGTACGCAGTCAATCTGGGTTTGCAAACCATTAGGTGTGCAAGACAACAGCACGAGGTCGTCAGCAAAAAGCAGAATGAATAAGTCAGCCAAGCCTGGTAGAAGTTGCACTCCATGTCTTCCCTGATCCTCTAGATATGATACCAGTTCATTTATTACCACAGAAAACAAAGTGGGACTTAGAACACAACCCTGCCGCAAGCCTTTGGGGCAGTTAAACAAGCCCGCAAGCCTTTGGGGCAGTTAAACAAGCTGGTATAGTTATTATTTACTTTGACACATGACAACACTTCCTTGTAAACTGCTTTTATGGCATTTAAAAATACAGAGGACATGCCTGCTTTGCATAAAGCCTTTAGCATTACAACTCTTTGACCAGAGTCAAAAGCCTTTGATAGATCAACAAATGCGACATAAAGTTTACCTCTCTTTTTAGACAAGCTTTTCTGGATAGTTGAATATAAAGTAAATATATGATCTGTTGTAGAGTATCCCCGTCTGAAACCAGCTTGGTTTTCTGGAATCTTGTTATTATTTTCTAGCCAGTTGTAGAGTGGCTTATTAAAAATAGCTCAGTTTGAAGGTAGGGGGACTGAAACACTGTCAGTTTGAAGGTGGGGGGACTGAAACAGTGTATGGACTGAAACTCTGGCATTTTTTAATGTAGGGACTGAAACAATGTATGGACTGAAATGCTGTCATTTTTTTTTATGTAGGGACTGAAACAATGTATGGACTGAAATACTGGCATTTTTTTTATGTAGGGACTGAAACAATGTATAGACTGAAACACTGTCATTTTTTATTGTAGGGACTGAAACAATGTATGGACTGAAACACTGTCATTTTTTTAATGTAGGGACTGAAACAATGTATGGACTAAAACATTGTCATTTTTTAATATAGGGACTGAAACAATGTATGGACTGAAACACTGTCATTTTTAATGTAGGGACTGAAACAGTGTATGGACTGAAACTCTGGCATTTTTTAATGTAGGGACTGAAACAATGTATGGACTGAAATGCTGGCTTTTTTTTTTAATGTAGGGACTGAAACAATGTATGGACTGAAATGCTGGCATTTTTTTTAATGTAGGGACTGAAACAATGTATAGACTGAAACACTGTCATTTTTTAATGTAGGGACTGAAACAATGTATGGACTGAAACGCTGGCATTTTTTTTAATGTAGGGACTGAAACAATGTATGGACTGAAACGCTGGCATTTTTTAATGTAGGGTCTGAAACAATGTATGGACTGAAACACTGTCATTTTTTTTAATGTAGGGACTGAAACACTGTATGGACTGAAACACTGTCATTTTTTAATGTAGGGTCTGAAACACTGTCAGTCTGAAAGTAGGGGGGGACTGAAACACTGTCATTTCTGAATGAAGTGACTCAAACACTGTCATTTCTGAATGAAGTGACTCTATGAATGAGGTGACTCCAACACAGTCATTTCTGAATGAAGTGACTCAGACACAGTCATTTATGAATGAAGTGACTCTATGAATGAAGTGACTCAAACACTGTCATTTATGAATGAAGTGACTCTATGAATGAAGTGACTCAGACACAGTCATTTCTGAATAAAGTGACTCTATGAATGCAGTGACTCAAACACAGTCATTTCTGAATGAAGTGACTATGAATGAAGTGACTCAGACACAGTCATTTCTGAATGAAGTGACTCAGACACAGTCATTTATGAATGAAGTGACTATGAATGAAGTGACTCAGACACAGTCATTTCTGAATGAAGTGACTCAGACACAGTCATTTCTGAATGAAGTGACTATGAATGAAGTGACTCAGACACAGTCATTTCTGAATGAAGTGACTCAAACACAGTCATTTCTGAATGAAGTGATTCAAACACTGTCATTTATGAATGAAGTGACTCAAACACTGTCATTTATGAATAAAGTGACTCTATGAATGAAGTGACTCAGACACAGTCATTTCTGAATGAAGTGACTCTATAAATGAAGTGACTCAAACACAGTCATTTCTGAATGAAGTGACTCAAACACAGTCATATCTGAATGAAGTGACTCAAACACAGTCATTTCTGAACGAAGTGACTCAAACACAGTCATTTCTGAATGAAGTGACTCAAACACTGTCATTTCTGAATGAAGTGACTCTATGAATGAAGTGACTCAGACACAGTTATTTCTGAATGAAGTGACTCAAACACAGTCATTTCTGAACGAAGTGACTCAAACACAGTCATATCTGAATGAAGTGACTCAAACACAGTCATTTCTGAATGGAGTGACTCCAACACTGTCATTTCTGAATGAAGTGACTATGAATGAAGTGACTCAGACACAGTCATTTTTTAATGAAGTGACTCAAACAGTCATTTCTGACTGGAGTGACTCCAACACTGTCTTTTCTGAATGAAGTGACTCTATGAATGAAGTGACTCAAACACTGTCATTTTTTAATGTAGTGACTCAAACAGTCATTTCTGACTGGAGTGACTCCAACACTGTCATTTCTGAATGAAGTGACTCTATGAATGAAGTGACTCAAACACTGTCATTTTTTTAATGAAGTGACTCAAACAGTCATTTCTGACTGGAGTGACTCCAACACTGTCATTTCTGAATGAAGTGACTATGAATGAAGTGACTCAGACACAGTCATTTTTTAATGAAGTGACTCAAACAGTCATTTCTGACTGTAGTGACTCCAACACAGTCATTTCTGAATGAGTTAAGTTAAAGTTAAAGCCTGTCCCGAGCCTAAGGCTCATCAGGCCGGTGCTTAACCCGGTTTCTGTGGCGTTAAGCGACTGAGAGTCATAGACTCCCCCCTGGATAGGACGCCAGTCTATCGCAGGGTTAACCCCCAACACAAGGTTGGTACCCCTTTTACACCTGGGTGGGGTGAGAAAATAGCCGTAAAGTGCCTTTTCCACGGGCACAACGCCATAGCCGGAAAGCTGGGATCGAACCCGCAACCTTTAGATTACGAGTCCAACGCCCTAACCACTAGACTACAGCGGCGGCTATTTCTGAATGAAGTGACTATGAATGAAGTGACTCAGACACAGTCATTTTTTAATGAAGTGACTCAAACAGTCATTTCTGACTGGAGTGACTCCAACACAGTCATTTTTTAATGGAGTGACTCAAACAGTCATTTTTTAATGGAGTGACTCCAACACAGTCATTTCTGAATGAAGTGACTCAAACAGTCATTTCTGACTGGAGTGACTCCAACACAGTCATTTTTTAATGTAGTGACTCAAACACAGTCATTTCTGAATGAAGTGACTCAGACACTGTCATTTCTGAAGCTGTTAGAGCCTGAGCCCTTTGTTGTTCTCTGTACAACTGACACCAGTCATTGTTTCAGTGCTTGTTTTGCTTCTTACTGTCTGTGAGAGTTTAAAGTTTTTCTATTCATGTTGACAAAGTCTTACTCCATAGATAATGCAAATAAAGAATGACTGCAAAGAAAAAAGTGTAGCGCTATTTTTTTTCTTAATGCTTTCAAGTTCAAGATAAATCGCCCTTTTGGGGATTTTTTGTAGGTGGTGTTGTTTGAGTTGTTTTATTATGTTTTGTTGGAATGCATTTTGGATGTAAGGAAGCAGAAGAAATTTATAGACAAGCTTGTTGGCTTTTGTTAAAATTTTCAAGTACGAAAAGATCAGAAAAAATCTTAGAAGTGTTGGATTTTATTTCCATTTTCTGACAGAACATCATTCCTGTTATCGTATTCCAAGTACATATCAGAAGAATACAAAAAAAGGTGTGCTTGATTTTGTTCTTGTTTATTAAATATCATAGATTTTAGAAAAAGAAGAATTCTATGACCAACTACAAGGAGTTCTAAATCAATTTTTTTTAAAAGACATCCTTGTCGTACAAGGTGACTGGAATGTTAAGATAGGTGTAGATGCCTACAAAGACTGGGATGGTATTTGTGGACCACACTGCAACAAAGAAACAAATGAAAGAGGCTTGAGACTCCTGGAGTTTGCCAGTAACAACAATCTCCAGCTAGTGAATACACTTGGCCCACATAAGAAATCCAGAAGATGGACCTGGCATAGCCCAAATGATGAGCACCACAACCAAATAGATTATATCATGGTGAAGAGATGATTTAGGTCTAGCATAAACACTGCATGAACACGAAGCTTTCCAGGAGGGGACATAGGGTGTGACCATGATCTTGTAATGATGACATTCCGACTCTGTCTCAAAAAAATTCACAAGCAGAACAACATCAAGATCAAGTTTGACCTCAAGAAGCTGAAGGATCCTGAGGTAGCAGACATTTTTCAGGCAAGGATAGGTGGGAAGTTTGCAGCACTCACTCTGATAGACTCAGATGATATGGATATAGATATCTTGACGGATGGTTTCAACACAGCATTGACTGAAACAGCGAGCGAACTTCATGGCAAACATTGACCAGTCAAAAAACCTTGGGTCACACCTAACACCTTACAGCTATGTGATAAACGTAGAGAGTTGAAGAAAAAGAAAAATGAAACCACAGAAAGAGCAGAATAATATAGGGCACTCAACTAAAGAATCAGGAAGTCCACGACAGAAGCAAAGAAGAAATGGAATTGCAAACAGTGCCAGAACATTGAAGAAAACATCAAGAAAAACAACAGCAAGAAAGCATATCATATCATATCAGTGCCTTACTGATGACCAGGATATTCTGAACAGGTGGACAGAATACTGCTCCAACCTGTATAACTTCAAAACCACAGAAGATCCAGAAGTCCTCAATGTCCTCACAAGCACAGATACAGACAGCCACCCTATCCTCTGAGAAGAAGTGGAAACAGCAGTCAGATTGCTGGAAAAGGGGAAGTCAGCAGGGGCTGACAACATTCCTGCTGAGTTGGTTCAAGCTGGAGGGGAAGCCATGATCGACTCTCTTCTTAAAATCTGCAACAAGATCTGGCAGACGGGAAATTGGCCAACACCATGGGACTCTCAACTTAAAATCTGCTACAAGATCTGGCAGACAGGAAAATGGCCAACACCATGGACACAGTCACTCATCACCCTCCCCAAGAAAGGAAATCTTCAGCAGTGTCAGAATTACCACACAATCAACCTCATATGCCACCCAAGCAAGGTCATGTTGAATATAATATCGAACAGATTGAAGCCACAAGCAGAGACCATCATTGCTGAGGAACAAGCAGGTTTCAGAACAGGCATAGTACAACTGAACAGATATTCAACCTCAGAATACTCTGGGAGTGGTACCTTTAACACCATCAAGACCTCTACCACATATTTATTTATTTTAAGAAGGCATTCGACAGGGTGTGGCTTGCAGCTTTGTGGGCTACCATGAATTTGTACAGCATCAATGTAAACCTGATCAGAGTCCTCAAAGAGCTGTACAACAAGGCCACCAGTGCAGTGTACTACAACAGCAACATTAGAGAGTGGTTTCGAATAACAGTTGGAGTAAGGCAGGGCTGTCTACTATCACCCACTCTTTTCAACATCTTCCTTGATAGAATCATGGCTGATGCACTGGAACGCCATAATTAAAGGATCAGTCAGCATTGGTGGCAGAATGATCACAAACCTTCGCTTCGCAGATGACATTAACAGACTAGCAGGATCAGAACAGGAGCTTGTCAGCTTAACACAAACCTGAACAAGGCCTCTAAAACATATGGCATGGAAATCAGTGCAGAGAAGACCGAACTGATGACCAATAGCGCCAAGGGCATCAGCACTGATATCAGGATCAATGACCAGAAGCTGGAAACAGTTCACGGCTTCAAGTACTTGGGAGCTGTCATATCAAACAAGGGGTCCAAGCCAGAGGTAGTATGCAGGATTGCACAGACAATAACAGCACTGTCAAAACTGAACACCATCTGGAAAGATATAAATATCTCACTCATGTCCAAGATCAGACTAATGTGCTCCCTTGTCATATCCACATTCCTGTATGCCTTTGAATCATGGACCCTGACTGCAGATTTGGAGAGAAGAGTACAGGCAGTAGAGATAAGATGCTTCCGGAGACTCCTTGGCATCTCCTACAGAGACCACATAAGCAACGAAGACGTGCATAACAGAATCCAGCAAACCATTGGTCCCTATAAAAATCTTCTGTCAATCGCAAGCGTAAACTTAAATGGTACATGCATGTCACAAGATCAAAAGGACTAGCAAAAACAATACTGCAAGGCACTGTCCAGGGAGGAAGAAAAAGAGGCAGACCAAAGAAGAGATGGGAGGGGACAACATCAGCGAATGGACAGGCCTAGAACTCAACAAAACCCTTAGAAAGGCAGAACAGAGAAAGGAATGGAGGGAACTGGTTGTCAAGTCTTCATGGGTGCCCCCACGGCCGACAGACTAAGGGATAGATAGATAGATAGATAGATAGATAGATAGATAGATAGATAGATAGATAGATAGATAGATAGATAGATAGATAGATAGATAGATAGATAGATTGATTTTAGACTTTATGTCATATTTAGTCAGTTGTGTCTAAGACATTTCAATATCTGTTTGAATTTTTATCAAGTCAGTTGCGTTTAATACAATTTTTTTTTTTTTTTTTACAGTACATCACAAAAGATTACCGGCTTGCAGGTAAGATTTCCTTCATCTGTATTCTTATTGTGTTAAAAATTGTAGCTTTCAGTGTTTGATCAGTTATCTAAGTATGAGAGGTTGGTTTGTTATGTTGTTAGCAGTGCTGTAAGGGCCTCTAAGCCAGTAAGCAGAGTAAGTTTGTTGTTCGGTTAAACTTAAGGTCAGTTTAATCTGATAAAAAGAAAGAGGCCATGTGTCGAGTTTGCCTGGCCAAAAGATTTGGACATTAATTATTGCAACTGGTGAAAATGGCCACGTGAATCTCAGTAGTATCTTCTTAACCATGAGTACTTTGGGCTTTGGGTTGTGTGTACCCCCCTGTCCTGGTTGTTCGTGTTTATCTGACCCCATAGTCTGTCAGTGAGGTGGTGGTCAAGTGTCATTGTGAATTCAGCCCCTAACAGCCCCTCAGTGTGAGTTTTGTAAAGTGTACACACTACAATCTCTACATCTCTCTCTCTCTCTCTCTCTCTCTCCTCTCTCTCTCTCTCTCTCTCTCTCTCTCTCCTCTCTCTCTCTCTCTCTCTCTCTCTCTCCCCTCTCTCTCTCTCTCTCTCTCTCTCTCTCTCTCTCTCTCTCTCTCTCCTCTCCTCTCTCTCTCTCTCTCTCTCTCTCTCTCTCTCACTCTCTCTCACTGTCAGGGCTGTAATGCTGTATGGTCAATAAAGCTGTGTCACTGTCACTGTCACTGTCAATATCTCTGTGCTGTCTCTCTTTTTTTCTACCTCTCTGTCTCTCTCTTTTTGTTTCTCTTTGCTTTGGTCACTTTTAATGCATCCGTTCTTAAGGGGTTTATTTCATACATTTCATTTGATGTAAACTTTTATTTAGGTTTTGTTTCTCTCCTTTTTTTGAAAAAAATCATATGCACTTTTTTCTTCGTCTTGTTTGGGTTTTAAAAAATATTTTGAAAAAAAGGTGTCCATCAAATCTGCTTGACATATGGGTTTTTTCCTATTGGCAGAGGGCGTTATAGACAGAGTGAATGAGGTGCTTGGCAAATACATCGGCACTCACGACTTTCACAATTTCACTTCAGGAAGGTAAGACTTTGTGTTTTTTTGCCTTTTGTCTTCTTAATGTGATGTCTGTCTGTTTATATTTGTCAGCTGTTACCTGACATTCTGTGATGTCTGTTTATATTTGTCAGCTGTTACCTGACATTCTGTGATGTCTGTTTATATTTGTCAGCTGTTACCTGACATTCTGTGATGTCTGTTTATATTTGTCAGCTGTTGTCTTGTTATTCTGTGATGCCTGTCTGTTTATATTTGTCAGCTGTTACCTGACATTCTGTGATGTCTGTTTATATTTGTCAGCTGTTGTCTTGTTATTCTGTGATGCCTGTCTGTTTATATTTGTCAGCTGTTACCTGACATTCTGTGATGTCTGTTTATATTTGTCAGCTGTTGTCTTGTTATTCTGTGATGCCTGTCTGTTTATATTTGTCAGCTGTTACCTGACATTCTGTGATGTCTGTTTATATTTGTCAGCTGTTGTCTTGTTATTCTGTGATGTCTGTTTATATTTGTCAGTTGTTACCTGACATTCTGTGATGTCTGTTTATATTTGTCAGTTGTAACCTGACATTCTGTGATGTCTGTTTATATTTGTCAGCTGTTACCTGACATTCTGTGATGTCTGTTTATATTTGTCAGCTGTTACCTGACATTCTGTGATGTCTGTTTATATTTGTCAGCTGTTACCTGACATTCTGTGATGTCTGTTTATATTTGTCAGCTGTTACCTGACATTCTGTGATGTCTGTTTATATTTGTCAGCTGTTACCTGACATTCTGTGATGTCTGTTTATATTTGTCAGCTGTTACCTGACATTCTGTGATGTCTGTTTATATTTGTCAGCTGTTACCTGACATTCTGTGATGTCTGTTTATATTTGTCAGCTGTTGTCTTGTTATTCTGTGATGTCTGTCTGTTTATATAAATATTTGTCAGTTGTTACCTGACATTCTGTGATGTCTGTTTATATTTGTCAGCTGTTACCTGACATTCTGTGATGTCTGTTTATATTTGTCAGCTGTTACCTGACATTCTGTGATGTCTGTTTATATTTGTCAGCTGTTACCTGACATTCTGTGATGTCTATTTATATTTGTCAGCTGTTGTCTTGTTATTCTGTGATGTCTGTTTATATTTGTCAGCTGTTACCTGACATTCTGTGATGTCTGTTTATATTTGTCAGCTGTTGTCTTGTTATTCTGTGATGCCTGTCTGTTTATATAAATATTTGTCAGTTGTTACCTGACATTCTGTGATGTCTGTTTATATTTGTCGGCTGTTGTCTTGTTATTCTGTGATGTCTGTTTATAATTGTCAGCTGTAATCTGTTATTCTGTGATGCTTGTCTGTTTATATTATATTGCTCTCTACTATCTGTGATGCAGGTGAATATAATCTGTACTAAATATATGATTACTGGATCTGTCAGATTTGCATCTCTACTATCTGTAATGCAGATGAATATTATCTGTTTTAAATATATGATTACTGGATCTGTCAGATTTGCATCTCTACTATCTGTGATGCAGGTGAATATTATCTGTAATATATGGTTACTGGATCTGTCAGATTTGTATCTCTACTCATGTGCTGCAGGAGAATAAAATCTGTTTTAATCCTTTTCCCCCCACTTCAAACTGAGCAATGTCATTCTCCAGACCAAGTAAATTTCAAATAGTGACTGCGGTAAGAGGATGAGGTCAGAAAAATAGTCATTAAAATTTTGTTTCTCTATTGGTTGTGAAATTTGGTGTGCATGTTGCAAAATAGTTTTGAAAGCATGTTGTAAATGCATGTGGAAAAAATGTGGTTAGTTTTTAAATCCACTCAGGGCCTTCCACCCCTGCCTTGACAGTGACCCCGCCCCCTCACACTCTGCCCCTGGATGTTGGAATGTTTGTTTCATGTTATCTAGTAGTGCTGCTTTCAATCAGCATTGACACACTTTCTTCTTCACTCACACTGGTATCACAGTCAAATTTCAATGTGATCACTTTTAGTTGCATTGGAATCAGGCTCCTACCCATCATCAGACCCATCAGTGTCATACTGACTGTTGTCAGCCATGAACAGTCACTCATGAACTTCAGAAATCAATCAATTTCTTTGATTTGCCAAGTTGTCTGCATCAAACACACAGTTGACATGTGGCCCAGGAAGAACCAACATTTATCTCCCTTCATATGATAGGAAGTTTGCAAGGCTAACTGAAACTATTCTCTAAAACCGAAAGTAATGTTTGGGACACCAGTCCCTCATTCTGCGGCCTCTCTGAAGCCACCAGTCGTGTGTGGGACACCTGCTGTGGGAAGAAATGGGTCAAACTAACAGGATCCTGCTGTGGGAAGAAATGGGTCAAACTAACAGGATCCTGCTGTGGGAAGAAATGGGTCAAACTAACAGGATCCTGCTGTGGGAAGAAATGGGTCAAACTAACAGGATTACAGACCTGCAGTTGCCCCTACACATACCTGTGCACACATACGAACATACATAAGTCCCATGTGTGAGTGCTCACAGAACGTCTTGCACACACATTAAAATCTGTTCTGCCTTGTTGGAGTAGGCCATTTTGTGTCAGTGGGAGTGGATGACAACATTTACAAAACTCCATGCTTAAGGGCACTGGGAGTAAAAAAAAATAAAAAAAAATAAATAAATAAAAAATAAGCACATGAGTGCTGATTCATTATCCTTGAAATGAAAGTTAAAAAAAAAAAAAGATAAAACACACACACACACGCACACATGCATGCACGCAAACACATACACACACAGTGACACAAATTTCATTCCTACTGTGCATAAAATAGAACTGCTTTGTTAATGGTGTGTAACCTGGGAATGTGTCCATCACTTTTGAAAACATGGGAGTATTGATATCATGGGGTTGAACTGAATATATAGTTGGTTTTATGTCTGTTTGCAGAAAACCAAATGAAGACAGTTCCAAGAGGTACATCAAATTGTTCACGGTGAGTAAACACCTGGCTGTTAGCGAAACCCTACTGATGCAGGATGTAACCCCGATGGTATTGGGTTCCTATCGTAAACACTGGCTGATAGTGAAACCCTACTGATGCAGGATGTAACCCCGATGGTATTGGGTTCCTATAGTAAACACTGGCTGATAGTGAAACCCTACTGATGCAGGATGTAACCCCGATGGTATTGGGTTCCTATAGTAAACACTGGCTGATAGTGAAACCCTACTGATGCAGGATGTAACCCCGATGGTATTGGGTTCCTATAGTAAACACTGGCTGATAGTGAAACACTACTGATGCAGGATGTAACCCCGATGGTATTGGGTTCCTATAGTAAACACTGGCTGATAGTGAAACCCTACTGATGCAGGATGTAACCCCGATGGTATTGGGTTCCTATAGTAAACACTGGCTGATAGTGAAACACTACTGATGCAGGATGTAACCCCGATGGTATTGGGTTCCTATAGTAAACACTGGCTGATAGTGAAACACTAATGATGCAGGATGTAACCCCGATGGTATTGGGTTCCTATAGTAAACACTGGCTGATAGTGAAACACTACTGATGCAGGATGTAACCCCGATGGTATTGGGTTCCTATAGTAAACACTGGCTGATAGTGAAACCCTACTGATGCAGGATGTAACCCCGATGGTATTGGGTTCCTATAGTAAACACTGGCTGTTAGTGAAAACATACTGATGCAGAGTGTAACCCTGATGGTACTGAGTTCCCTCCCTTTAGTTGCTGTCGTTAACTCAGAATGTGCTTTTCTTTTTTTTTTCCTTTTTTAAAAATGTATTTATTCTTTTATATCAAGGATAATGGAAATAGAAGATGCTTGACTTCTTATTTGCTGTGTGTTCAATTTTCAGACCTCCTCTCCAAAGTCTTTGATTCTCCTCAATATGAAAGGATTGACTGCCTGCAGCAACAGCATCCCTTTGAAAATGATTGTTTAGTAGCAGCGTGTGTTTGTCAGCGTTTGGGGAAAGAGGATTAAAAAAAAATAGTTTCTATAATTTTTCAATTTTTTTTTTTCTTAGTGAATAACTTGCTAACAAACAAATGTATAGCTGAGTATTTCAAATGTGGTTGTCCTTTCTCCTTTACTGTATAACAGAGGTGTTAAGTTTCATGCTCAGTAAAGGCAACATTCGTGCTATATAAGCCTCCATTTTATGTATTATATTATTATTATTAACATTTTCAGTGAAATTCTAGTTTCAAAGTTCAGTCATTCTTTCTCCTTTGATATATGTTTTAGGTGTGATTTTCATGCTTTGTCAAAGTGCCATTCTAAACAGAATGGTATTTTAAAATTTGTGTTCACCTTTTGTTACTGTATAGTATGGGGATGTCTTTTTCATGCTCTGTGTGTGTGTGTGTGTGTGTGTGGATGATAACAGTGTGGGGATGTCTTTTTCATGCTCTGTGTGTGTGTGGGGGGGGGGGGGGGGATGATGGCAGTGTGGGATGTCTTTTTCATGCTCTGTGTGTGTGTGGATGATGGCAGTGTGGGATGTCTTTTTCATGCTCTGTGTGTGTGTGGATGATGGCAGTGTGGGATGTCTTTTTCATGCTCTGTGTGTGTGTGGGGGGGGGGGGGGGGATGATGGCAGTGTGGGATGTCTTTTTCATGCTCTGTGTGTGTGTGGATGATGGCAGTGTGGGATGTCTTTTTCATGCTCTGTGTGTGTGTGGATGATGGCAGTGTGGGGATGTCTTTTTCATGCTCTGTGTGTGTGTGTGTGTGTGTGTCAATCAATCAATCAATCAAATTTTTATTTCCAGCAGGGTTTGCGATAACCGGTAATTGTCAGTATTTTACCGATCGTAAACAGGGAATACCGAAAAAATTTTAAGCAACCGGTACCGCGTACCGATTCTGTTTGCCTGTGACCGATTAGATTTCCTTCTCCAAAAAAAAAGTCTGAAGTGACATTTTCCGACAGTCATGCGCCTGTACTGTGCTTACGCACCTACCCTTCCCACCCCTTCCAACGAACATCTTTGGCGCCAGCCTCATTAGCCTAGCACGCAGAACAGCAAGCTTAACTGTGAAAGAATAGAGCTTCGCGCTCTTCTCCGCATGACAGTGACTTCCATTCACAATGAGTAAATGGGGCCTAGATTGATTTATTCTTTATTCTTTTAATCTTGTATATCGAGGATAATGGAATAAGCACTCCTGTGCTTTTTACATCCAGTACCCGTGTGTATGCAGTTTTGTAAATGTCATGTGTTCCCACCGGCACACGATGGCCTGCTCTTACAAAAAGCGAAAAGCAGAGGGTCTATGACTATGAATTTGCGCGTTGCTTTGAGAGAGAAGAGTCGAAAACTAAATCTAAATTGAACGAAAGATCTAGATAAGCGCTAAGCATAGAAACAAGAAAGAAGAATATAAGTCACATGAAGATGTCATGCAAAACAACAGACTGACACAGACAGTGACACAGGCGCTTGAAAAAAAACCTATTTCCTGCGTGGCTTCGTGCCCAAGAAGCGATTGGCACTTGCACGGCAGTCAAAATCTGAGAGATTTGCGTTCAATTTAGATTTAGTTTTGCTGCCGAACAATCCCCCCCTCCCCCACCCCGTCACTGAATAGTTTCGTTTTGTTCACAGTACGTACCGGATTTTATTTTCTGGGGACCGATTTTGGGGGAGTTGGTCAAGATATCTCTGAAATGGCAACTCACAGTACCGGTTTTAAAAAATCCTAGCGCGAACCCTGTTTCCAGATGGTACATTGAATAAGCATCGATTTGCTTTTTTCCATCAAGCCATCTATCTAAAGAAAAGAAAAATCAAAACAACTGCAAAAAACAAAACAAAGCAACACAAAAAAAACAAAAATCAAAGCAGAAAATCCCTAGCAAACAATAAAACCAACAAAAGAAAGAAAAGGGGAAAAAACAAACAAACAAATAAAACAACAACAAACATTTCACCAACATTAATTAGCTAACATGATTTCAACAGCCTTAAAATAAAATATGCCCATAGATAATACAAGCAACAACAATAACAGCAAAAACAAAGGTGTGTGTCTGTCTGTCTGTCTGTCTGTCTCTGTGGGGATGTCTTTTTCATGCTGTATGTGTGTGTGTGTGTGTGTGTGTGTGTGTGTGTGTGTGTGTGTGTGTGTGTGTGTGTGTGTGTGTGTGTGTGTGTGTTTGTGTGTGTGTGTGTTTGTGTATGTGTGTGTGTGTGTGTGTGTGTGTGTGCACGTGTGTGTGCGTGTGCGTGTGTGTGTGTGTGTGTATGTTTGTGTGTGTGTGCGTGTGTGTGTGTGTGTGTGCATGTGTGTGTGTGTGATGGCAGTGTGGGGAGCCCTTTGTGAAGGAGGGGATGGAGTTTGTGATCTTGACGGTCAAAGGACAGAGCTTCATGCTGCACCACATCCGCAAGATGATCGGTGTGTACATGTCTGCTGTTTGTTGGAGCCATTGTCTAGTGCACTTTTTTGTGTTTGTGTATATGTAAGAGAGAAAGAGACATAGAGAAAGTGAGTGAGTGAGTGAGTGAGTGTGTGTGTATGTGTGTGTGTGTGTGTGTGTGTGTGTGTGTGTGTGTGTGTGTGTGTGTGTTGTGCACATGATCAAAGATTTTTTTTTGGTGGGGGAGGGGGTGGTGCAAAAGAGGCATTCTAGCTGGTTTGCTGCTGAAACATGAGAAAATTAGAGCTGCTCACTTCAGAATTTTTACATCAACGTGTCAGAACCATATGCTGGAAAATAACTGAGAGACAATCACACACCAGTGTAAAAACTAACATTGTACTATGACAGTGAAAACAAACAAATCCAGCAAATGCAGAAACAAAATCTATAAGGTGATATGCATGCAAGCCTACTACAAGGGGAGCACTATCAGAATGTGATGTTCTGTTCATAATTGTTGATTATTGTAGTACAGTGATAATTGTTGTGTAAACAAAGATTCCATACAGTACGGTGTGTATTCAGTAATATCACCATTCAAAGGCAGTGCATACAACATCTCTAATTCTAAGCCTAAGCTGAGTTATTGTTGTTGTGTTTGTACTGGAAAGTATGAGAATATCCATTTTCTACTTGAGCACATGGGACTGATAGAAGAATTGTTTTGACAACACATCTGATAAATGGTTGATTGCTCTGATGACATGCCAGGTCTGATGATTGATTGATTGATTAATTGTTGTGGTGACAGGTCTGATGTTTGATTGACTGATTGATTTATTGTTGTGATATATAGGTCTGATGATTGCGATTGTGCGAGGGTTCTGTGGAGATGATGTACTGACCAAATCTTGGGGTCCACGAAAAATGGACATCCCCAAAGCTCCAGGCTTAGGGCTGTTTCTGGATGAGGTGGGTACACAGTCTCCGGCCTGTTTTTCAGATCCTCCTTCCTTCTCTGTGTTTTTTTCAGATCCTCCTTCCTTCTCTTTGTTTTTTCAGATCCTCCTTCCTTCTCTTTGTTTTTTCAGATCCTCCTTCCTTCTCTTTGTTTTTTCAGATCCTCCTTCCTTCTCTGTGTTTTTTTCAGATCCTCCTTCCTTCTCTTTGTTTTTTCAGATCCTCCTTCCTTCTCTTTGTTTTTTCAGATCCTCCTTCCTTCTCTTTGTTTTTTCAGATCCTCCTTCCTTCTCTTTGTTTTTTCAGATCCTCCTTCCTTCTCTTTGTTTTTTCAGATCCTCCTTCCTTCTCTTTGTTTTTTCAGATCCTCCTTCCTACTCTTTGTTTTTTTATGTCTCTTATAATACATTGGTTTTCACAGGGTTTGGAGTGTGGATTGTGTTGTTTGTGATTATCATTGTTGTAGTTGTGTTTGTTCATGTCTCTTTTGATATTGGTTTTCACAGGGTTTGGAGTGTGGATTGTGTTGTTTGTGATTATCATTGTTGTAGTTGTGTTTGTTCATGTCTCTTGTAATACATTGGTTTTCACAGGGTTTGGAGTGTGGATTGTGTTGTTTGTGATTATCATTGTTGTAGTTGTGTTTTTTCATGTCTCTTGTAATACATTGGTTTTCACAGGGTTTGGAGTGTGGATTGTGTTGTTTGTGATTATCATTGTTGTAGTTGTGTTTTTTCATGTCTCTTGTAATACATTGGTTTTCACCGGGTTTGGAGTGTGGATTGTGTTGTTTGTGATTATCATTGTTAAAGAAGTGCATAGTGAATGTCAGTCTTATGACATTAGATTTCTTTGTGTAATATTCAGGTTGCTGTGGAGAGAGTGTTTTACCACAGTGAAAGAGGTCCAATCTTCCCCCACCATTTGCTTGTTTGTTGTAAATCTTACTTTTTTGTTCATGTGCAAAATTGTGCTGGAAATAAATTTATCTGTTGTAGTTGCTGAAGCTTCTTTGTCCTAGTTCTGTTCCAGGATATGTACAACTACGTGTTACAGGCGTAATCTTTGTGTGTTTTCATTACATTTTGCCCATGTAGGTTTATGTTTTAATGTTGTTGTTTATTTTCTGAACAATTTTTTTTAAGTGGGAGAAATTTCTGTTGCAGCTGTTCTTTGACGGTTACAACAAGAAGTTTGGTAATGATGGACTGCACGAACCCTTGGTGTGGGACAAGTATCGGGTGAGTCCTGTGTGCTTTGGTGCACTTCACAGTGAAATGGCTGTATTCTTCACTGTACAAGTGGTTGTATTCTTCACTGTACAAGTGGTTGTATTCTTCTCTGCATGAGTGTTTGTATTCTTCACTGTACAAGTGGTTGTATTCTTCATTGTACAAGTGGTTGTATTCTTCACTGTACAAGTGGTTGTATTCTTCACTGTACAAGTGGTTGTATTCTTCACTGTACAAGTGGTTGTATTCTTTATTTAATTTTTTTACTTATTCTTTTATATCGGGGATAATGGAATAAGCACTCATGTGCTTTTTTACATCTATTTTTATCATTTATTTATTTTTTTATTTTTTTATTCTTTTATATCAAGGATAACAGAATAAGCAATCATGTGCTTTTTTTCATCCGGTCCCTGTGTGTATGCAGTTTTGTAAATATTGTCATCTGTTCCAACCGACACACAGTGGCCTACTCTTGTGAAAAGCAGAACAGGATTTAACGTGTGCACAAGATGTTCTGCGTGTGTTCACACACAGGCCCTTGGTTTATAGACTCATCCGAAGGACTTTTGGGGAGAGCGGAGTCAGCACTGATGTTAATTCCAGGGGAAAAAATCCCCTCAAATGGGAATCGAACCCAGGTCATCAAATTGCGAGCGCAATGTTCTGACCACTATTTTATCCTGTCTTTACTGTACAATTGGTTGTATTCTTCACTGTACATGTGGTTATGTTCTTCACTGTACAAGTGGTTATGTTCTTCACTGTACAAGTGGTTATGTTCTTCACTGTACAAGTGGTTATGTTCTTCACTGTACAAGTGGTTATGTTCTTCACTGTACAAGTGGTTATGTTCTTTACTGTACAAGTGGTTATGTTCTTCACTGTACAAGTGGTTATGTTTTTCACTGTACAAGTGGTTATGTTCTTCACTGTACAAGTGGTTATGTTCTTCACTGTACAAGTGGTTATGTTCTTCACTGTACAAGTGGTTATGTTCTTCACTGTACAAGTGGTTATGTTCTTCACTGTACAAGTGGTTATGTTCCAAGGAATTGGCTAATTGGTATAGTGCCAGACACAGAGGGAGGAAAAGAAAAACACAGAATTCAAATTGAAACTTTTTTTCTCTCTCACAAACAGAGAAATTCATGTGGGTTACAAGCTGTACATAAAAGTAAATAGGAAAAATATTTATCACAAAGGAATGACACATCACAGTATACAACCATTACCTCGCACACATTACAAGATAATACCTATACCAATAGCAGGCTTACCTTTGGGAACATAAATATCATTACACCTTTATTCCATCTTTTGTGGTCAGATTAGCAGTACCCTAGTCAATACCCTTTGAGGCTTGTTTGCCTTATCAGGGGGATGTGCCACTGTATGCCATCATATACCCTGATCTTGCTCCTAAGAAGCCATTTTCATAATCAAGAAAAAGTCTTTTTTGTATTAGAAAACCTCACCTGTTTGATATGTGTGTAAATGACAGCTCTTAATCCAGGTATTGCTTGTGATACTTGATTCCTTATCCAATTTATTCCAGTGTCAGTTTATTCATATGTAAAAACCTCATGGAACCAACGTCTGTTGGATTGATTGTTTTGAGCTTGGCCTTTCTCTGTGTTATCAAAATCAAATCAAAACAAGTTTGCCTGCCTTGCCGTCTGTCTGTAATGGTGCTGGTGTGTTTGGAATGCTGTCTTCAGGAGGCTCTGGACCAGTTCAAGGAGCAGCACGTGCTGGCCCACATTGCCAGGTCAGAGCTGCAGGACAGCGTGTATCCTTTGACCAGTCAGGCTGTCACAGCCATCAACCATAGGCTTTTGTTTTCTTTTCCTACAATGTTGTGTGGAAGTAAGAGTCTGTGCCCGAGTCTTTCCACCTATCACAATGTGTTTCTGGATTTTTCAGTATATTTATACAAGTTTGTAACACGCAGGCACGCACGCACACACACACGCACGCACGCACGCATGCACGCAAGCATGCACACATGCACACACACACACACACACACACACACACACTCACACTCACACTCACACTCACACACTTTGGATGAGACTATAAACCTAGGTCCCATGTGCAAACGCATGCAGAACATTTTGAGCACATGTTAAAACCTGTTCCACTTTTTGGAAGAGTAGGCCATTGTGTGCCTGTGACAACCGATGGCAAAATTTACAAAACCACATACACACAGGGACTGGATGTAAAAAAGCACATGAGTGCTTATTCCATTATCCTCGATGTAAAAGAATAAAGAAATAAATGACATACAAAACTGCAGCTAAACACAGGCATTCATAACAAATATACATGTGTGATTTTATGAGCAGATTTTCATAGGCATCTCCCATAAAGACACTCATGTTTAATTTCCAGAAGCTTCAAATGAAGTTTTGCTGAAGTAGGATGATACTGTTGAACTAGGATGATGAACTAAGATGATGCTCTTGAACTAGGATGATGAACTAAGATGATGCTCTTGAACTAGGATGATGAACTAAGATGATGCTCTTGAACTAGGATAATGCTCTTGAACTAGGATGATGTTCTTGAACTAGGATGATGCTCTTGAACTAGGATGATGCTCTTGAACTAGGATGATGCTCTTGAACTAGGATGATGCTCTTGAACTAGGATGATGCTCTTGAACTAGGATGATGCTCTTGAACTAGGATGATGAACTAAGATGATGAACTAAGATGATGCTCTTGAACTAGGATGATGCTCTTGAACTAGGATGGTGCTCTTGAACTAGGATGGTGCTCTTGAACTAGGATGGTGCTCTTGAACTAGGATGGTGCTCTTGAACTAGGATGGTGCTCTTGAACTAGGATGGTGCTCTTGAACTAGGATGGTGCTCTTGAACTAGGATGATGAACTAGGATGGTGCTCTTGAACTAGGATGATGAACTAGGATGATGCTCTTGAACTAGGATGATGCTCTTGAACTAGGATGGTGCTCTTGAACTAGGATGATGCTCTTGAACTAGGATTTTGAACTAGGATGATGAAGTAGGATGATGAACTGGGATGATGCATTGGAACAAGGATGTTGTTTTCCTTCACTGCCTGCTCAGCATGCTGCAGTGGCTGGCTACACTGCAGTATCACAAGTTCGATGTCATCGACCCCAATGAGGAGGTGCCCCCAGAGGGAGAAAATGCTCGCTGCTGGTTCAAAACCAGAGCCCTCTTGAGGAAGATGGACAAAGAGCAGGTAACTGTTGACAGACAAACAGCAGGTAATTGTTGATGGACAAAGAGCAGGTAATTGTTGATGGACAAAGAGCAGGTAATTGTTGATGGACAAAGAGCAGGTAATTGTTGATGGACAAAGAGCAGGTAATTGTTGATGGACAAAGAGCAGGTAATTGTTGATAGACAAAGAGCAGGTAATTGTTGAGGAAGATGGACAAAGAGCAGGTAATTGTTGATAGACAAAGAGCAGGTAATTGTTGATGGACAAAGAGCAGGTAATTGTTGATGGACAAAGAGCAGGTAATTGTTGATGGACAAAGAGCAGGTAATTGTTGATAGACAAAGAGCAGGTAATTGTTGATGGACAAAGAGCAGGTAATTGTTGATGGACAAAGAGCAGGTAATTGTTGATGGACAAAGAGCAGGTAATTGTTGATGGACAAAGAGCAGGTAATTGTTGATGGACAAAGAGCAGGTAATTGTTGATAGACAAAGAGCAGGTAATTGTTGAGGAAGATGGACAAAGAGCAGGTAATTGTTGATAGACAAAGAGCAGGTAATTGTTGATAGACAAAGAGCAGTTTATTGTTGAGGAAGATGGACAAAGAGCAGGTAATTGTTGATGGACAAAGAGCAGGTAATTGTTGATGGACAAAGAGCAGGTAATTGTTGATGGACAAAGAGCAGGTTTTGATAGACAAAGAGCAGGTAACTTTTGATAGACAAAGACCAGGTAATTGTTGATAGACAAAGAGCAGGTAATTGTTGAGGAAGATGGACAAAGAGCAGGTAATTGTTGATAGACAAAGAGCAGGTAATTGTTGATAGACAAAGAGCAGGTAATTGTTGAGAAAAATGAACTAAGACCAGGTAATTGTTGGGAAAGTTGTGTAAGTCCAGTGTGATTGCATTAGAGTTAGACAGTTTTTCCGGAGTGCTCATCCAATGAGATATGAAGTGATGAATACAGATTGAATGGGATTTATTTGGTTATTTTCCAGGATGCTTTTATGTAGTATGAAGAAATACTATTTTGTACGCATCGTATTTCTTATTGTTTTCATGGCTTTCATTTTAATGTAGCTTACTACAGTTCTTTTTCCATCTGAGAGATTGAGAGAGAGTGAGAGAAGTTGGTGTGTGTGTGTGTGTGTGCACACATTGCCTGCGTATGTGCTGGAATGTATGTATGTCTTGGTCTGCCTTAGTTTTTTAGTGTTTTGTGATGAGTTGGGGATCCACACATGGAGTATGTTGTTAAGTCATTGTGGTAAAGGATGGGAATGGAGAAGATAATGTTTTAGAGAGTTGGTGGTGGTAGAATTAATCGTCATCAATTTTATTCACCATTCTTTACATGAGTGGGGTCTTTCAAAAAAATTTCTTGGTAGTTTGCTTGTTTGTTACAAATATGCGACCAGAATGCAGTATTCCCAGTTTGGAGTTAATTCGATACTGCACTGATGACTTACTACCCCCCCCCCCCCCCCCCCAAAAAAAAAAAGAGAAAAGAGTAAAGTGTAAGTGTGAAATGTCTGACAATGATTTCTCTCTGCCTTGTAGAAATCCAGGGAGGCTGAAGCAGTGTCAGCTGACCACGCAGAGGCAGGGGCTGCCCCCACCTGTGACCTCCAGGTCAGCACCGCAGGTTCTGAGCAGACGACACACACCACCAGCCAGGAGCAGACTTCGCTTTCACAGGAAGAGTCTGTGCTCACCACAGGGTCTGGTGACACCAGCACCATGTCTTTGACAGATGAACCCCATGCCATGGTGACAGATGACGCGCCCAGTGCCAAGCAAGTGTCAGTTTTACCAGAAGTGTCGGCAGTGAGCAAGGAACCCAAAGACACTTCCCTCTCCCCTGTGGAGCAGGCACATCTCCTGCCAGAAAAAGCAGCAGCGACTGTGGAGGCTGGTCACACCCCTGCAGCACACCTTAAGCCAGCAGCAGCGACTGTGGAGGCTGGTCACACACCTGCAGCACACCCTGAGCCAGCAGCAGCAGCAGCTGTGCAAGAAGGAAAAGACAGGTGCTGAGAAACAAGGGGCCGACACTGCAACTGTTGAAAAACAAGGGTCTGTTTCACAACACCTGCCACCAGTCCCTACTGAATCCATCTCGTCTGAAGTGGATGACAAGGCTGAAAAAGAAAAAGAAAAAGATGTGGCTTCTTAACTGTCTTGATTCTTGCATCTCCTTTTTTCTGTATTGTTCCTGCCCTTGTTGACTGGGACAGTGGCTCCTGTTCTCAGCTAGTGATAGAGGGGGTGAATTGAGGAGGGATAAGAAGTGTGGTACCTTGTTGACTGGGACAGTGGCTCCTGTTCACAGCTAGTGATAGAGGGGGTGAATTGAGGAGGGATAAAAAGTGTGGTACCTTGTTGACTGGGACAGTGGCTCCTGTTCTCAGCTAGTGATAGAGGGGGTGAATTGAGGAGGGATAAAAAGTGTGGTACCTTGTTGACTGGGACAGTGGCTCCTGTTCACAGCTAGTGATAGAGGGGGTGAATTGAGGAGGGATAAAAAGTGTGGTACCTTGTTGACTGGGACAGTGGCTCCTGTTCTCAGCTAGTGATAGAGGGGGTGGATTGTGGAGGGATAAGAAGAGTGGTAGTACAGATACCCACTGAGGTAACTGAAGAGTTGTGTAATCAGGAAACTGAACAGTAAGATGGTGGTAGGGCTTGGGTTTAATGTCAATTCATTTTGGGGGGTTCTTTTATCCATCAGGCAAAATCAAGTAAACCGAGTGACAGTGACTTAAATGAATTGTTTGTTGTTGGTCATTGCCTGACAGGAGAAAATCTGTTGTGTGTGAGTGAACAAGTTTGTCCAGCCTGTCCAGTGGAGAGATGACCAGCAGTGCAAGTCAGGCAGACAGTGTTGAAAAGCTGGCATCTGATGTGTGTTGTTCTTGAGTGAATGATTTAACTAACAGCAGATTCAAAGAGCAAATCTGTAGCATTTCAGCTGGTAAGTTAGATTTTCTTGTATAGCCTTTATAGCTCCAACACATTCCTATACATGGAATTAGGGCTGTTTTTCCAGTGGAAAGCATGTCATTATTTTTCATCCTGTGGTTTACATTTTCCTGTCCACATATGTAAACTCTCTTTTGCATATGAGAGTTGGTTTTTTGACGATTTTTGTAAGGATCAACTTTCTTATTGCCAGGGGTCTTTAACATGTACTTAATGTTTCAGATGATAAGGTTGGTCTATTGCATCATCCAAAAGACTAGCATCTATACCAGCCCTGTAGGTCCAAGGGAGTAGGAGAGAAAACCAAGCTTTGTGCAGGATCCATATCATGGATCAGTCACAGAACAGATGGAGGGATTCACTTCCAGTGACCACACCACCTGATGTATGAGGAGGTCAGATTGGAATGCATGATAACACAGTACTGCATGTATATATCCTATTTCCCAGGGGGAGAAACAGTTGCCCCATTTATTTCACTTTTTGTGCCATTGCTGCATGCAGAAGAATGCTAGTAAACTGGTGCATTGTCATTGAATTTCTGGTGGGGGCAGTGAAATTGAAAAGCAGAATGTAAGAGCTCCAACTAAGCAACACTTTCAATGTGTGTTTGTGCTATGATTGAAAATCTTTGATGCAATAAAGGGACAAAATATTTCTGTATGAGTTTGTGTGTGTGCATGCCCACATGGATACAAGATATTTTTAAATGAGAGTGATCTTTGATTTATACCTTTGAAGTAGCTGTCTTTTACTTCGTTTCATATAGTTAACAAGTAGTGTGTGTTTGTTTGTGTGTACATGTGTGTGTGTGTTGTTCTTCAGTTTAACGTCCTTCCACTAAATAGTGATATCAGACAAAAAAGTGTGTGTGCGCGCGCGCGCACGCGTGTGTGTATGTGTGTGAGTGTGTGTGTGTGAGTGTGTGTGTGTGTGTGTGTGTGTGTGTGTGTGTGTGTGTGAGAGAGAGAGAGGGAGAGAGAGAGAGAGAGAGAGAATGTGTGTGTATAAGTGTGTGCACGCCACGTATGCCTGCATTCATATGTGAGTGTGTGTGCGTGGCGCGCGCCTGCGTGTGTGCGTGCGTGCGTGTGTGTGTGTGTGTGTGTGTGTGTTTTGTGTGTGTGCGCGTGTGTGTGTGTGTGTTACGGTGTAACGGCCTATTCTACGAAGTACTAAAGAGAACTAAGGAAGAAAGCAGCTTAGCTGTTAGTATGGTGTTGAACTATAGGAAACAGAACAGGAATATTTTTCATAAATCTACAAGTCAAAAATAAAAAGTAGAACAGAACATTGCAATTAACTACAAATCAAATGGGAACTATAACATACAGAAAAATTTGAACTTTGAATACGTTTACACATAATAAAGCAGATAATGTGGTAAAGTTGGGGGGGGGGGGGGGAGGCAGTTGGAGAGGTATACAGAAACAGGTCCTAAAGAATTTCCTTTAAAACAAAATGATCAGAGGAAGATACCAACTGGGCTGTGTAGCAGACATTCAGAAATTCTGCAAAGAAGTATATCATTGTTTAGGATACTTTTAAGCCTTATGGATGATTCTGAAAGGCAAGGATCTTTCAACATAATAAAGATATTTTCTTTAATTCTAGGACATGTAAGCAAATGTTTAACACTTATTTGTTTTCCACACAGGCATAGTATGTTCTTGCAATATTTTGTGCGAAGGGCATTTAAACGAAATCTATAGACTAAACTTGAGATTTGTCTGGAAACAGACATAGATGGCTTTAAAAAGGGGAGTTTAGTGTTTTGTACACCCGTGGTATTAAGGCAGTTTTGAGAGTAATAACTATCCGAATTTTTCAGTCTTTCATTTGCCTTATCGTAAGAGGAATGCTTTAAAAGTTCATAACCCTCTCGGAGGTCTAACGGTATATTAACTAAAAGAGATCCTTCAACATTGCGTGCTCCTCTTCGCGCAGCTCTATCCACCCGATCATTAAAATTAATCCCACAGTGAGAAGGCACCCAACAGAAAGTAACACTAATGCCTTTCAGGGATAGTAGATGAACAACATGTCTGATTTCAGTAATCATATCTAGTCGAGTATTTTGATTTTGGGAATTTAACGCGCACAACACAGATTTAGAATCAACAAAGAGAGCAGTTTTTGAATATTTTGGAGGTAATGTAACCAGGTAATTCAGAGCCATTAGTATTGCAAAGAGCTCTGCAGTAAAGATAGAAACCCTGCTACTAATATGATATTTTTTCTCAGTGTGAAGGGTTGGTATCACAAAAGCTGCTCCAACATGTATTGTTTGTGTGTACATGTGTGTGTGTGTGTGTGTGTGTGTGTGTGTGTGTGTGTGTGTGTGTGTGTGTGTGTGTGCTGACTAGGGCATCAAGAAGAAGAATGACAAAATGGTTGATAGTAAATGGTTTTTAAGATGGAAATGGTTCTACAATTTTACATCACTTAGAGCTTTAATTTCCAACAACCTGGATATGTAAAGCCTTCTTGGTCAGCAAACGATATGTGTCTTAACTGATTGACTTTCTTTTTTTTTTCTTTTTTTTTGGGGGGGGAGGGGGGGGTGGAGATAGAGACAGGGGTGGTAATGTGTGAGTGCATATGAATACATGTGGGTTTTGTGTGAAAAAAAAAGTTCAACTGGTTAAAAAAGCATTCACTGCCCTTTTTTTTTCATTCCTTGGCTATAGCTCTGAGGGTTACCAATGGGCAATGGCGAGATTTTGCATTTGTGACTGTTTTTGCCTTCCATTAATTAACCCTTAGCAAGCCAAAGATTTTGTCTAGTAGGAAAACCCCATTTGCCAGGGAATCTACCCCCACAATAGGTGGCTGTTTAAAAAAAAATTATGTATTAAATTCTGAACTAAAGTAGATTAAAGTATTTATTTTCTTAACACACTTCATACTGCGGCACAAGTCCCTTGTGACTTACTCCTTGTTTCACAGAGCCGGCAGAACGAGGGACTCGTGTCTTGATCATTACTTTCGGTTTTGATGAATAGCTTTGGTTTGCCTCGCTAACTTTTATTGATATGAAGGGAGATTAATTTTGGTTTCTGTGCCACCTTTCAGCTTTGTGTGCGATGCCAGTCATTGAAAAACAATTTTTATGAATATTTTTCTGACCTTACTCTCCCTCAGCAGTCACTGCTGAAAATTTTCCTGGGCTGGAGAATGAGATATGCTGGGTTTTATGCGGGATAAAAAGGGTTAAAGGAATGAACAGTGGAGATAAAAATATTTTATTGGGATTCAAACTGATGAACTGTACAAAGAAGGACTTTGGCAAAGTTGAGATGCATGACTGACATTCTGGAACGACGCTTGTGGCAGCATGAGGGGCATGGTTTATCTGCCATTCCAGAATGGCAAACATGGCAGGTGAAAGGTTAAGGCGCCATATTCCGACTTTGGGGAGCTGCCAATTTGATATGTCTTTGTACAAGGAAACTAGTAATCATCAGAAAACAAACATGGGATTTGAAAAGCACATCCAAGCAGTTTTTCACTCAAACAAAAATGAATTGTCAGTTTTCTTTTGTATTCAGTGATCCGCTAAAGTATGAAATCATAAAAAATGTGACAATGATCTATACAAAACTGGTTTTGACAGTAAAGATGTTTTTTTAAGTATTAACTGAACATATCTACAACATAGACTACAGTACAACAAAAGTAAGAAGTACAGCAGATTTCAACTTTCGAATGCACATGACCAGTGCGTCACAAGTATGGCTCAACTAGAACAAATGCAAACTGAACAGCTCAATAGGTGTGGGGGTGGGGGTGACTGTTTTTTGGTTTGGTTTGTTTTTTTTGGGAGGGTGGGGGTGTTGATTGGTTTAATTTTTTTTTAAATTAGTTTTGTTTTTTAGGGGGAGGGGTCTTCATAAGGAGAGGAGGAGATGTCTGGGTTTTTGAGGTAGGGGAGGGGGAGGGGGTTGCGTAAAGTGTCACTGCCTAAACAAATGCCATTCAAAAATCTACAGGGAACATTCTACATGTAACATAGTTTCTTATCTTTTTCACTTGTTGTTGACTTGCATTCTTCCTTCCTTCCGTCCTTTCTTTCTTTCTTTCATTCTGTCACCTTTCTTTTACTTTCACTCTTTACTACCTTGGGTGGGGTAACTTGCCAACCATTTCCAACTTTTCTTCTGTTTTGAAAAAAAAAGTGTTCATAAGCCTTTTCTTAGATTTTAAGCACGTATCATATGCCCTACCCACATGCAGCTTAGAGTGGAAACTTCCCTGTAAGTAACTACAGTGATGTATATACAATTGCAAATAAAGCTCCATGAAAGACAGCGTTCTGTGAAATATTTTTGCTCCACAATCAATCAATTCTTTGGCGATTTATGAATGAATTACAAAATGTCCTCTTCTTCCCTCTCCATTGATTTATTACTTCATTCTTTTTTTCACATTTCAACTCCAGCTTTTCTGGTTACTCGGTGTTGGTTTTGTAGGCACGGATGATGTCTTTGATGGGAGCCCGGCACACCGGACACCTGCCGTTGCCGCGGGTCATGAGGTTTTTGCCGCAGGTGAAGCAGACGCACATGTGGCCGCACTGGTAGAGGATGGAGTCGGTGTGGTTGTCCAGGCAGATGAGGCAGTGCGTGTCATTCACAGGGCTGCAACGCACCGCAGGGGCAGCCGTGGCGCCTTGGGCTGTGGGAACAGATGTTGTTTTCTTTAGAGTATGGACAGAAGTGTGTCGAATTGTTGTCTGAATACTTAAGCTTACTTGTTTTTGTTAGCAGTACAGAATACTTGAAGGCGTGGAACAGACATTGTCAAGATTTTATTTTTAAAATAATAATAATTTACCGTGGTTTCTTGAATTGTTTGAATATTTCAGTTTCCTTGTTTTTGTTATCAGTACAGAATACTTGAAGGCATTACAGCTTGAGCATTCCTTTACAATGCAGTTGCTTACTTGGAGAAATAGTTGCTTTGAACATGTCTCCCATAGAAACGATGTGACATGACTGCCTGTATTTCTGCTATTTCAACTGCATATATATCATTTGATACTCTTGGGGAAAAAAGTTGCCAAGCTTTTCAGCTCATATGAAAAGCAAACAACTCTAACAAATTGTGCACTGGTGCATGAATGATAAACCTGAATTGTTTTTGTTTCTTTTGTTGTCTAACTAAAAACAGATTCTGCTGTTTTGGAAAACAGTAGTTTAATTATAAAAAAAAAAAAAAGGAAGCTGCATGCAGTAGTGCTGAGGGCAAAGAAAGAAGGAAGCTGCATGCAGTAGTGCTGAGGGCAAAGAAGAAAGGGAGCTGCATGCAGTAGTGCTGAGGGCAAAGAAGAAAGGAAGCTGCATGCAGTAGTGCTGAGGGCAAAGAAAGAAGGAAGCTGCATGCAGTAGTGCTGAGGGCAAAGAAAGAAGGAAGCTGCATGCAGTAGTGCTGAGGGCAAAGAAGAAAGGAAGCTGCATGCAGTAGTGCTGAGGGCAAAGAAAGAAGGAAGCTGCATGCAATAGTGCTGAGGGCAAAGAAAGAAGAAAGGGAGCTGCATGCAGTAGTGCTGAGGGCAAAGAAAGAAGAAAGGGAGCTGCATGCAGTAGTGCTGAGGGCAAAGAAAGAAGAAAGAAGGAAGCTGCATGCAGTAGTGCTGACAGGAAAGAAGAAAGGAAGCTGCATGCAGTAGTGCTGAGGGCAAAGAAAGAAGAAAGGAAGCTGCATGCAGTAGTGCTGAGGGCAAAGAAAGAAGGAAGCTGCATGCAGTAGTGCTGAGGGCAAAGAAAGAAGAAAGAAGGAAGCTGCATGCAGTAGTGCTGAGGGCAAAGAAAGAAGGAAGCTGCATGCAGTAGAGCTGAGGGCAAAGAAAGAAGGAAGCTGCATGCAGTAGTGCTGAGGGCAAAGAAAGAAGAAAGGGAGCTGCATGCAGTAGTGCTGAGGGCAAAGAAAGAAGAAAGGGAGCTGCATGCAGTAGTGCTGAGGGCAAAGAAAGAAGGAAGCTGCATGCAGTAGTGCTGAGGGCAAAGAAAGAAGAAAGGGAGCTGCATGCAGTAGTGCTGAAGGCAAAGAAAGAAGAAAGGGAGCTGCATGCAGTAGTGCTGAGGGCAAAGAAAGAAGGAAGAAGGAAGCTGCATGCAGTAGTGCTGACAGGAAAGAAGAAAGGAAGCTGCATGCAGTAGTGCTGAGGGCAAAGAAAGAAGAAAGGAAGCTGCATGCAGTAGTGCTGAGGGCAAAGAAAGAAGGAAGCTGCATGCAGTAGTGCTGAGGGCAAAGAAAGAAGGGAGCTGCATGCAGTAGTGCTGAGGGCAAAGAAAGAAGAAAGGGAGCTGCATGCAGTAGTGCTGAGGGCAAAGAAAGAAGAAAGGAAGCTGCATGCAGTAGTGCTGAGGGCAAAGAAAGAAGAAAGGAAGCTGCATGCAGTAGTGCTGAGGGCAAAGAAAGAAGAAAGGAAGCTGCATGCAGTAGTGCTGAGGGCAAAGAAAGAAGGAAGCTGCATGCAGTAGTGCTGAGGGCAAAGAAAGAAGAGAAGGAAGCTGCATGCAGTAGTGCTGAGGGAAAAGACACAAAGACACTACTGACCGGTAACACTGGCCATGGCAGCAGCCACTTCCTGTCGAATGGCACGCTGGATGTCCATCTGGAGGTCAAAGGACAGACGTAGCATGTTCTTCATCTCCTCCATCTGGGCCTTCAGACTCTGCATTTCCCGGTTCAGGTGACGGTTGGTCTGCAATCACACACCAGAGTTAAGCAAATAAAAATTTGACTTTGACAGCCTCCATCAACAATCAGTTCCTAACTTCCTGCTTCAACTATCACTGAACAATTGACGAAATGAACAGTTTTAGAGGTTTTATAATGACTTTGATCGCTAGCTGCTTGCGCTCTCTCTCTCTCTCTCTCTCTCTCTCTCTCTCTCTCTCTCTCTCTCTCTCTCTCTCTCTCTCCTCCCTCCCTCCTCCCTCCCTCCCTCCCTGCATCCATCCATCCCTCTCTCCCTCCCTCCCTCCTTCCTTCTCTGATGGTTTGGTTGCTTTTTAATTTTTTTAAAAAACAAAATATCACACAAACCCCACTTTAACATCAAATGACACTTTAAGATACACTGTAGTTTGTTTTGTTTTGGGTTGGTTTTTGGTTTTGTAGTTGTTGTTTTTTTAGGGGGGGGGAGGATAAACGTGTTTTTTTAAACAAAATGCTGCACACCCCCCACTAGGACCTACCTGTGTGTACGGCACAGCCGTTGCACTGATGCCAGTGATGGAGATGCTGTCTGAGTTATCGTCTCTGGGGCCAGGTGCGATGCCCATGTGACGGAAGTCGTTGGGAACATGTGCCTGTGACTGCGGGATGTTTCGAACGAAGTCAGCCACTGCTTCCCCGTCTGTTTCTGTGAGAGACAGGTGCTCCTGTACAACATAAACATGTACATGTGTCACTGACAAGTGGTTGTGAAATACTTCCCAAGCAAGAAATCAAGCTTCCTAGTCTGGAAAAAAGCACAAACTTTCAATGTCAACAGTATACCCAGACAGATCTATGGTATGGAAAATGTTACCACCTGTTTTTCCCTTGCCGAATATATCGTACCTTCTTGTAAAGATATAAGGTGATCAATGCTCCAATGGTAATTTGGAAATACAGAGAGTCACTGTTCATCATTAAGTTGAGAACATTTTGTAGTTTCTGCTCGTTAGCTCGTTGCTTATAATTACTGTTGTAAGAGAGGAAGACTGTGTTTTAAGATCCAGCAAATCTAGTTTGAATTGGGTGAGTCAGTTACCAGGGTCAGGCCTGAAATTACAATCAATAGGAAGCCTATTCTTACTTCAGTTTTGTTTGTTTCTGTATTATGTGTACACACTGTCATATCTAAGTTCTAAACTATAGACAATGTGTACACACTGTCATATCTAAGTTCTAAACTATAGACAATGTGTACACACTGTCATATCTAAGTTCTAAACTATAGACGATGTATACACATTGTCATATCTAAGTTCTAAACTCTATAGACGATGTATACACACTGTCATATCTAAGTTCTAAACTCTATAGACGATGTGTACACACTGTCATATCTAAGTTCTAAACTCTATAGACGATGTATACACACTGTCATATCTAAGTTCTAAACTCTATAGACGATGTGTACACAATGTCATATCTAAGTTATAAACACTATAGACGATGTATACACACTGTCATATCTAAGTTATAAACACTACAGACGATGTATACACACTGTCATATCTAAGTTCTAAACTCTATAGACGATGTATACACACTGTCATATCTAAGTTATAAACACTACAGACGATGTATACACACTGTCATATCTAAGTTCTAAACTCTATAGATGATGTATACACACTGTCATATCTAAGTTATAAACACTACAGACGATGTATACACACTGTCATATCTAAGTTATAGACGATGTATACACACTGTCATATCTAAGTTATAGACGATGTATACACACTGTCATATCTAAGTTATAAACACTACAGACGATGTATACACACTGATATATCTAAGTTTTAAACTCTATAGACGATGTATACACACTGTCATATCTAAGTTATAAACTCTATAGACGATGTGTACACAATGTCATATCTAAGTTCTAAACTCTATAGACTATGTATACACACTGTCATATCTAAGTTCTAAACTCTATAGATATTCAAGTCCATCCTTACAAGCTGGTGACCTTGATTCAGAACTTTTCCTAGCTGTTGACAACGCCCACCTGAACATGCAGTTCCATGATGGTGCGGAATTCACTGGCCAGGGTGGAAGACACCAGACGTCTCTGCAGCAGATCACTGATCTCAAACACCATCTCCTCGTGATGAGCCTCGGAAATGCTGTCCCAGACTCCTCTCTCTGGGTTGGGCTCCTCTCTGGCTGCAGGGGCAGGGTCCACAGGGGCCTGAGCCGGGCTGGGGCCAGTGGGCTGGGTGTTCACATCTGTAGCAAAAAAAAAAGTTTCTCAGCAATTAAGTGCATGTTAACATTATGGTGATAGTGTTACAGAATGAAATCTTATGGTCTGTGATAGTGTTACAGAATGAAAATCTTATGGTTTATGATAGTGTTAAGGAATGAAAATCTTATGGTCTCCCTCCCACATGAGGTCAATGATACAGTTCTCATCATACAGAGTTAATGATCTTCCTCCTCACATAAACCACTCTCTTTAGCATAGCACAGTCACAGCAAACAGATGCCAACAGAGCAGAAATAAACTCACTACAGTTTTTAATCAAATCATTACCAATAGCACATTGGGATAGACCAAGAACCCAGAGCAGGAGTGAACTGACTACAGTATTAACTGTCTTCGCCTCGTAGCGGCCGCAGCTGCCTGTAACAGCACCCGCTGCTCGATTCCGATGCGGCCGTAGCTGGCTGTTGGTCCTGACCACGTGGGCAGTACTTTTCCATCACACACATATCTCATGGTTCTCACACAATGTGTTTGAAATTTAGTGGGGCGATGCAGGGAAGGTTTCAGATGGTGCCAGTGATAAATTTAGACCACTAACATGTGTGTACTCGGGAGGGAAGGAAGAAAGCATAGCTGGTGATAGAAACGCCTTTCACTCGTAGCGTGTGGCAAAAAAAAAGGCATCTTCGTTGGTAGCAGACAATTTATCTAACTAACTAGACAATAAAATGAACGTGTTTGCATTGGAAGCAGAAAAAATTCAATGATAAATGTAAAGTGAGTCAGAAATAAAAAGCTGACGGGGGAGAAGAGAAAGGAATTAACACAGAGAGAAGAATGACCCTAACTACACAGCACATTCCTGCAAGTGCAGTGACCTGTGCTACCCACACCACTGTGGAGAAATCTGACCTGGCGGGAGGGGGGGGGGAGGTCCGCAGCATAAACACCAGAAAATGTGACGCCTTTTGACTATTTTCTAGTTATTACCACACTCTTTAATTGAAACTCAACGGACAGATTTGCTGATGACGAAAATAGCAAAATAGCAAGAAGGAAAAGAAAATAGATCTCCAGTCTGCCAAGGTGCCACAGGTGACAGTGATAGGTACACCCCCGACACATCCACATTTTGTGCTTTCTGTGATGTGATGTGTTCCTGTGCCATCACTATGACTACTTTAAAGGCTATCACGATAAAAATTTTGTAGAATTACAGAAGTTCTGTGTTGTTTCATATTTGTCACACCTGGTGTGGTGACAATGTGACACTTATGTACAATAATACACTTCTGTGCACTTAACAAACCTGTGGTAAGACATAGAGATCTGAAATGCAGTATACAGGTCAGATATTGATTGAATATGCCTTGTTTTCAAAAGACAAAAAAACAGTTAAACAAAAAGTATGTCTCATCAAGACATAAAAAACAACAGGTGTTATGAGGACATTGTGTGACACATCTTTGAAGAACAACTGCACACAAACATTAATAAACACATTAGCCAGGCATCAGTTCTTCATTCAACACTTACATGTATGAATTTGTGTCTATTCCATACATATTTTACTGGTTTTTGTATACAACATACTTTTGCCAGTGATTGGTGACAAATAAGGTGACAATGACATGACATTTTGTGACCAGACAAGTAAACTTGCCTTAAAATGCAAGTACAAAGATATATCTAGCTTGTGACAAAATTTCAGCTTGATAGCTTGTCATGCAAAGACAATCGTCTCAGGAGTAGACTATGTCAGTTTGGGGTAGAGAAATTTGAAAGAATTCAAAATCTACAGGCAGTTTAGCTCTGTAGAATTCAACAAGAGGGTAAAATTAAATCATTATCAATAGCACATTGGGATCTCTAGACCAAGAACTCACCAGTCCAAGGGACAATGCTTTGCATTATTCAGCTACCTGTTTCAAAATGGTGTGTACTGTAACAACATAAAAGAAAGCCACTAGATTCAGCTTATCAAAACTGAACGATTGAAAGGGGATGCCACAGGTAGTCGTTTTGTACTGTATGTAACTGGCCTGGAAAGAATGTGTACATGTACACTGTATGTAACTGGCCTGGAAAGAATGTGTACATGTGCACTGTATGTAACTGGCCTGGAAAGAATGTGTACATGTGCACTGTATGTAACTGGCCTGGAAAGAATGTGTACATGTACACTGTATGTAACTGGCCTGGAAAGAATGTGTACCTGTACACTGTGTGTAACTGGCCTGGAAAGAATGTGTACATGTACTGTGTGTAACTGGCCTGGAAAGAATGTGTACATGTACACTGTATGTAACTGGCCTGGAAAGAATGTGTACCTGTACACTGTGTGTAACTGGCCTGGAAAGAATGTGTACATGTACTGTGTGTAACTGGCCTGGAAAGAATGTGTACCTGTACACTGTGTGTAACTCACCTCTCCTGGCCCTGGCCCTAGAGGGAGCAACAGATGCAGGTAGAGCAGGTGAGGGAGCAGCTTCAGCGCGGGTAGTGGCTGCCTCCTGTGGAGGACTCTGGGCACGGGTTACTGAGGACACTTCGGGGGTTGAAGGTCGAGGGGAACTGGTTGCTCTGGTCCTGGCAACCGACTGACTGGCAGAAGAAATGCTGCCGCGAATGATGTTTTCAAGATGGCGACGGAAGTTGGAAGACTGCAGCATGGAAGAAACGCGACGTTGCTCCACAACACCTTGCACCTGGAGCAACAGAGAGGGATTTTACTGCATCACTTCACACCTGAATTATATCTACATACACAGTCTATTGCATAGAGGGATTTTACTGCATCACTTCACACCTGAATTATGTCTACATACACAGTCTATTGCATAGAGGGATTTTACTGCATCACTTCACACCTGAATTATGTCTACATACACAGTCTATTGCCGCCGCTGTGGCCTAGTGGTTAGGGCGTTGTACTCGTAATCTAAAGGTTGCGGGTTCGATCCCAGCTATTCCGCTATGGCGTTGTGCCCTTGGAAAAGGCACTTTACGGCTATTTTCTCACCCCACCCAGGTGTAAAAGGGGTACCAACCTTGTGTTGGGGGTTAACCCTGCGATAGACTGGCGTCCTATCCAGGGGGGAGTCTATGACTCTCAGTCGCTTAACGCCACAGAAACCGGGATAAGCACCGGCCTGATGAGCCTTATGGCTCGGGACAGACTTTAACTTTAACTTAACACAGTCTATTGCATAGAGGGATTTTACTGCATCACTTCACACCTGAATTATATCTACATACACAGTCTATTGCATAGAGGGATTTTACTGCATCACTTCACACCTGAATTATATCTACATACACAGTCTATTGCATAGAGGGATTTTACTGCATCACTTCACACCTGAATTATATCTACATACACAGTCTATTGCATAGAGGGATTTTACTGCATCACTTCACACCTGAATTATATCTACATACACAGTCTATTGCATAGAGGGATTTTACTGCATCACTTCACACCTGAATTATATCTACATACACAGTCTATTGCACAGAGGGATTTTACTGCATCACTTCACACCTGAATTATCACTCGCCTATTGCTCCTGGAAGGGAAGCTACGTTGAGTATTGGCGTACAAAGCATCACAGGCAAATGGAGGCTGGCATTCGCAGGCAGGAGATGTATAGACCTTTCCCTCTACATAACATAACTAAAATGGATGTGTGGTGATGTATAACTGTGTTTGAGTATTAGTGGTTACACACACACACAAGAAGTTCCAGGTGAGTACAACAATTTTGCTTGTTGATTGATGACTGATTATCATTATTGGTTGGAAATAATATGTTTTGTAACTGAACTGCTGATTGATGTTTCCCGGCAATCGAAGAGACTAGTAAAGTATATCTGTTTGTGTGGCAACTATCTATTTTTCTACTGCACTGATTTGTATTCGCCTGTGTGCGTGTTTCGCCTGTGTGCAATAATAACTGCCTGTGTGCAAAATTCTGTACTTGCCTGTGTGCAATCCCATCCACCTGTGTGTGGCACTTGACTAAGCATCTCTAACTGCTTTCATTGCGTCTGTGTGCGAGAAGTGCTACTGCTCAATCGCCTGTGTGCGACTAGGCCTAGTGCTGCTGCTTAATCGCCTGTGTGCGAAAATATGATGAGTGGAGATAACTGTAACAAACCACTGGTTCAATGAGTGGAGACGGATTAGAACAGATTGATGCACGCAAGAGTCAATTTGACCAGTGCTTTTCAAAATTAGAGGACTCCTTAAACAAGTTTTTAGCAGCCGCCAAAGACAAAGACTTGGGCGTGTTGGCCATGCCCGTACCAAGGCATGCAGAAAAGCGTAGGCGGGATTCCACCTCTGAAGAGGATGGTGGGAGTGAGGCGGAGTCAAGAGTAGGAGAAGAGGGTAAGTGCATGCGTACTTAGTACATGTGACCTCAGAAAAATGGGAAAATTGTCCCCACCCAATATAGCGCAGTGGAGTCGTCATCAGAAGGGGAAATATACGATGATGACAATGCCTTGTGGATGGACTGCCCAGATGATGACCTCTTGAAAGAGATTGAATCAGACCTAGACAACAAAGAAAGAACACCTGACAAGGTGGCAGATTCGATGGCAGAAATAATTAATAAACGATTCGCCCAGGGGCTCTCTGACAATAAACTGAAAGAAAGGCTGGACAAATACCTACAGCCAGACAACTGCCCCAACCTCCAAGTGCCCACAGTAAACACCAAAATTTGGAGAGACCTGCCAGCCACTGTCAAACAGGTGGATGTAAAGCTGGCCTCAATGCAGAGAACACTAATTAAGGCAACAGCAGTACTGGCACAGAGTACACAAGAACTCCTGAAGGCCTGCAGCCAGAAAAAGCTGGATTTGGAAGTCAAGGCCATGTGACAGACAAGAATGCTGATGCACTGGCTCTGCTTGGCCACCCTGCCACCAGCTGTCCTTGAGGCTTTGGTATGCCCTGCGGCCACACCTGCCCAAACACCTGACAGGGTTGTGTGATGAGAGTGTGCCCATCACCAGCCAGCTCTTTGGAGACAACCTGATGGCCTCCATGAAAGAGGTCAAGGAGCTGGACAGGCTTTCACGGGGGCAGGACCCAGCCACTACCAACCAGGCTTCCACCGCAACAAGCAATGGCACAAGGGAAGCAACAAAGACAGGCGCCCTTTTTTAGGGCAGAGACAGCAGCCCTTCAGCCATCAACGGAGGAATCAGGGCAACAAAAGCGGGCGACAGTTTGACCCCAGAAAGGCCTAGAGTCTGTGTCACTCAGCGAACACCCAGTGAGTCATGCTTTCCCCTCATTTGTTGGATGAAACAAAACAGGAGGCTCCACTCTTCCAAGGTGGCAGACTCACACAGTATCAGAATAAGTGGGAACAACTAGCATGGGATCCTGAAATTTTAGAAATGGTGCAAGGTGTTAAGCTTCAGTTTGATTGCAAAGTTAACCAAGTTGAACAAACACACACTGCCCAGCCAACTTTGAATGCAAAAGAAAAGAAAATCATTGACACAGAAATAGGGAAACTTAGACAAAAACGTGTCATTTCAAAATGCTCACCACAGTCACATCAGTTTGTGCCCCGTTTTTGTAAGACCAAAGAAGGATGGAACGCACAGAATGATTTTGAATCTGAAGAAATTAAATGAAGACATTACTTATCATCATTTCAAGATGGAGACTTTACAGACAGCTTTGAAGCTAGTGACACCACGTTGTCTTATGGCTTCCATTGACATGAAAATGCCTACTACTCAATAGCAGTGGCAAAAGAGCACAGAAAGTTTCTCAGATTTGAGTGGGAAGGACAGCTATGGCAGTTTGATTGTATGCCAAATGGACTTGCTCTTGCACCACGAAAATTCACAAAACTAATGAAACCAGCCTTTGCCACCTTGAGAGAGAAGGGCCACCTGTCTACTGTGTTTTTAGATGACTCTCTTTTGTTAGCAGAGATGAGAATGTCATGTGCACACAATGTATTTGATACAGTGCAACTGTTACAATCTTTAGGATTTATTATCCATCCAGAAAAATCAACACTTGAGCCTACCTGTCGCATTCAGAATCATTGACTCTGAGTTAATGAAGGTAACCCTGACCCCTGAAAGAGCAGCAGACTTGATTTCTTGCTGTTTGTCAGCTGTTAAAAAAGAAACCATTAGCATCAGAGACTTGGTAAGTGTTCTTGGTAAGATGGTTGCCTCTTTCCCTGCAGTGATGTATGGGCCTTTACATTACAGACAGCTGGAGAAAGAAAAGAAGAAAGCGCTAGTACAAAATGCAGGGAAATTTGACAGACATGTGACATTGTCCTCTCTTGCTAAAGCAGAAATGCACGGGTGGATTCATAACTCTGAGTCTGCTTACAATGTTATTCATCAGACACTGCCTGACATCACCTTGACGTCAGATGCGTCCATCATTAGGTGGGGCTGCGCATGCAATCACTCAAAATCAGGAGGAGAATGGTTGCCAGATGAAAAAGAATTTCACATAAAACTACCTGGAGCTTAAAGCAGCATTTTTTGCATTAAAAGGTTAACAGAACCAGTTGTGTGGAAAACATGCTCGCATTATGATTGACAACACAACAGCTGTTGCCTGTATCAATCATATGGGGACAAGCCACTCTGATGCATGCAACTTGATGACACAGACCATTTGGGGATGGTGTATTGATAACAATGTGTGGCCGAGTGCTGCCTACATCCCAGGTAAAGAAAATATAACAGCAGACGAAGAGTCAAGGAAAATGAACGTAGATGCAGAACTGAACCCAGAAGAGCTGTGCAATGTGTTGAGGCAATTGAAGGCAGAGCCTAATATTGATCTCTTTGCCTCCAGGTTAAACACCCAAATGCACCGCTATGTGTCTTTCAGGCCTGACCCCAGTGCATTTGCTGCTGATGCGTTTTCTCTGCCTTGGTATGATCTTAAATTCTATGCCTTCCCTCCTTTCAGCGTTTTGACGGCTGTACTGGGGAAAGTGAAGAGGGAGAGAGCAGAGGGAGTGGTGGTGGTACCACACTGGCCTACACAACCTTGGTGGCCGCTTCTAACCCAGCTGCTAGAGAGAGAACCAGTTCCCTACCAATGAAACGCAACCTTCTCTCCCTCCCCTCCCAACCCCAAAAGTCCCACCCCCTCCTCCCCGTCTTCAACTGATGGTATGCAGACTATCCGCCAACCCTTCCAGCAGGGAGGCTGCTCCAACCAGGCAGCAGCACTCATAGTGGACTCATGGTGGCCTAACACGCGTGCTGTGTACAATACATACATTGCCAAGTGGAAACAGTACTCTGCTAAGAATGACTTTTCACCTGATGTGTGGATGTAGCACAAATGGCTAACTTTCTTGCTGACTTGTAAAGTGATGGTGCGAGCTACAGTGCTATAAACGCGGCGCGCAGTGCTTTGTCTGCCTATTTACCATTAGTAAATGGACACACAGTAGGCAGTCACCCACTTATTTGTAAATTAGTAAAAGGGGTATTTGAAAATAGACCAGCTTTACCCAAATATACAGACACTTGGGATGTACTTTGAGTACCTTGAAAGTTTGTATCCAAGGGAAGAACTCGGTTTGAAAGATTTAACTTTCAAAACGTGCATGTTATTTGCTTTAGTTACAGGACAAAGAGGCCATGCTTTGTATTCACTGAAAATAAGTGATGTGATGATGCATGCTAGTAAATGTGTGTTAGTTTTTTCGACCTTATTGAAAACAAGTAGGCCAGGTACACACACTGAACCAGTGGAGATAAAAGTATTTGGTGAGAATGAGAAACTTTGCCCTGTAAAACATTTGAAACTGTACATAGAGAAGACACAGGAGTTACGGGGTAAAACCCAACAGTTGTTCATTAGCCATACAAAACCGCATGCGCCTGTGGATAAGCAAATGTTTGCACGGTGGATGAAAGAGACTCTGGCGAGCGCTGGAATAGACACTGCGCACTACAAGGCACAGTCTACCTGGGCCACCAGTTGTAGCGCTGGAATAGACACTGCACGCTACAAGGCTGCTTAGGCACAGTCTATCTGGGCCACCAGTTGTAGTGCTGGAATAGACGCTGCGCGCTACAAGGCTGCTTAGGCACAGTCTACCTGGGCCACCAGTTGTAGCGCTGGAATAGACACTGCGCGCTACAAGGCACAGTCTACCTGGGCCACCAGTTGTAGCGCTGGAATAGACACTGCACGCTACAAGGCACAGTCTACCTGGGCCACCAGTTGTAGCGCTGGAATAGACACTGCGCGCTACAAGGCACAGTCTACCTGGGCCACCAGTTGTAGCGCTGGAATAGACACTGCGCGCTACAAGGCACAGTCTACCTGGGCCGCTAGCGCTGCAGCCAAAGCCGGGGCGTCCTTGAAAATGATTAAGAAAGCGGCAGGCTGGACAAATGCGAGAACATTTACAAAGTTCTACAAAAGAGACAGTAGTATGAGCTTTGGTCAGAAAGTGCTTGATGATTATATGCATTGTAAATAAAATGGGTGGATACCTGAACTCTGGTAATATGTAAAAAATAACAATGTAAATAAATGGTAACATTTGAAATTATCTGGTTGGTCTGTTGTGGTAATGTGGAGCCACTATCCTTACTTTTCTCTAAAGTTTCAACATAGCTTCCCTTTCGGGAGCAATAGACGAGTGATAATTAGAAAATTAAACTAGACCTACGTTAGGAGGTTGAAGTTTAATTGAAATTATTACGAGTCTATTGTGGAGGAAGGAGAAGTTACGTCCCTCCCAATCAGAACTTGTGATAATAGACAATTATTCAGACCTTCCCTGATAACGTAAGTCTAGTGGCTATACAGCTCTGAACATTGCCTGCGATGCTCTGCGCGCCAATACTCAACGTAACTTCTCCTTCCTCCACAACAGACTCGTAATAACTTCAACCTCCCAACGTAGGTCTAGTTTATTTTTCTAATTATATCTACATACACACTCTTTTGCACAGAGGGATTTTACTGCATCACTTCACAACTATATATCTACATACACACTCTATTGCAGAGAGGGATTATTTCACTGCATCACCTCACAACTGAATTATATATATGTGACGCCCCACCACATAAGGAGTCGCATTGCACCAGAGGTCAATTTTTAGTTATTGACATGGTATTAATCTGCGCAAAAAACAGATTAAAAATCAGACAGTTCTATCAAAAGCTATTACAACATGAAATGATAGACTGCAGGAAATGACAAAATGAGAAATGGACAAGTTAAGCGCCCTGACAGGTGGTAAGAAGGAAGACTTGAGTATTTTAAAAAACAAGTTTAAAGGCAAAAGGAAATTAAATTATGCCTTGATATTTCACTACAAGGTAGAATAATGGCTTTAGTTTTATAATCAATTAAAATGACCCCCATCTGCCTTTAAAATGGCTCCTAGCAGAAAAGTGGGTCAGGTGCTAAGTGACTCATTTTGTGGTGGAGTGTCACCTATATGCACAGTCTGTGTTTCACTGTCTTTTCACTGTCTTTTCAACCAGTTTTAAATCTAAAGCAAACAAGCTTCTTTACTTTGTATGTGGGTGCAAATAAACAAGCTCCAATAAAAACTGACTTTATTCTTTTTCTTCCTCTGCCTCACGCCCTCAATAAAACTGATTGACACAACCCTGACACAAAGTAAGTAAAAAGAGAAAGTTAGTCAAATGTTTTGCAGGAGTGTGTTCTTTACTTACACACGAGTTGCTCTCATTGAACTTTGAACTGACTTGACCCCTACCTCCACCACAACAGCCTCTGGTCGGTGTTCCTCCACAGCGTCCACATTGGCCGGCACGTTTTTCCCCCCGGCCCCTTCCGGTTCCTGTGCATGCTTGGCCATGAAACTGGCGATCTGTTCCCGGCGGTTCTGACCAGTCACTGGCCGCTCACCAAACTGTATCCGCCGCAATTCATACATCAGATCACTGCAACACAGGCAGAAAATGTTAATGTGTGTGTGGTGTGTGTGTGTGTGTGTGTGTGTGTGTGTGTGTGTTGTGTGTGTGTGTGTGAGGTGTGGATGTGTGAGTGGTGTGTGTGTGTGTGTGTGTAGGGGGGGGGGGAGGGGGGGAGGGGGTGTGTGGGGGGGGGGGGGGGTGTATGGGCGTGTCTGTGTGTGTATTGGTGTATGTGTGTGTGTGTGGGGGGGTAATGGGGGTGTGTGTATGGGTGGGTGTGGGTGTGCAGATGCAAATGTTTGGATTTCTTTGTCTGTGCCTGTAGATATGTGTGAATATCAGACAGAACACTTCTGAACTGCATGAAACTGTTGAAGCCTCAAAGGACAGCCTTCTCTGGCGTGTGGTTTTACAGATGGAAACCTAACAAAGATGGTGATAACTGGCCCTGAGACTGAGTTGACTGCTCTGGATAAAGTCCAAACAAATATTGGTACACTTGTTTAAAGTGGGGTCAAGTCAAAGAAACTGAGTACTGCCAATAAAAAGCTCAAACTGAGATGGCCAATATGGGCAGGGTTTGCTTTTGTTAAAAAGCTTGATTTTTTTTTTAAAATGCTCCCTTCCCCATTTTTTTTACATCAATGTGTTAGTGAAAATGGGTGGGTTTTTTTATATATTTTTTTTACATAAACATTATTCTTTAAACAGATATACTAAATTCTTATGGATGCGTTTGATTAGAACCAGCTGTATGCATTGTCCCTGTCCTTGCTGTGTTTTGAAAGACCTAGAGAACGCTGGGTTTGCAGTGGAAGGGGCAAGTCATCCATTTTCAAAGCACTCTTCCTTGTCCTTTAGACTCCAGTATACCACACTTCAGACTTGGAATATGGCCAAGACATAGTTCTCATCCAGGAGGAGAAAAGATTCCAGACAATTTTTGTGACAATCGTACTTTTGATTTAGTGCATTTAAAAATACATGTATAGTTACATAGAGAGTGAGCCTTAAAAAATCAGTTTTAAAAAATCAGAAAAAATCTATTCTCTCAGGCAATTAGTTTTTTTTTTTAAGAAAAGGGAGCACTTGCAATGAGCTTTACACTTGGAAAGAAGCCCCAATTTCAGACAGACAAAGTCGGTCATTCTGATGATTAAGACAGCAATGTACAATCCAATCAATAAAAAAGATAAACACCCTATGAGAAAGAGTGTATTTAAAGGTGTTATTCTTTAAAACACTCCTGTGATTATTAATTTTAAAAGAAAATATTGTATCCCTGTAACATGCAGGGGTGGTTTTTTTTCATTCTATAAATTATTGATGTTCCTTTTTCCAGGGTTATGAGAGTTTGATTTTTCTAAACATTATTATTTGAAATAATAAATGGTTATTGTACACAGGATCTTTGCTTCTTGTTTATTTTTTTTTAAAGAAGATAACAAGAAGAAAAAACACAAAAAGACATCCTTCTGGCTTCTCACCACAATTTTAAAAGAATGTCTGTTGGATTGGACCAAAATCAACCAGACAATTATTGGAACAACAAACTTTCCTATTTTGCAGCACTATCAAATCTGGCATTAGATTCAACAATTTACCAATGCTTGTGCAACACAAAACTTGCATAAAATTCATTCTGCAAAATTTACAGAAATACTACTGATAATGCTATTATAATCTTCTTTTTTTTTTGGGGGGGGGGGGGGGGGGGAGGATTTTTGTATGCTGAGTGTGAAAAAACATTAAACTTAAATGAAAAATCGAACTGAAGCTGAAATGATGATCTGGCATCATCTGAGGGTCGATTTCTACCGAAGAGCAGTGTGATGCAGTGTACTGAGCAAAGCACTGATCAAAGTGAATATGTCTGGCTAATTATAATTAATTATGTTAGCCTACCTGCGCTGCTGCTGCAAGAAACGCTGCAGTGCTGCGTCGTCGGCTGATACTTGAGGTTCCATTTTGTTTGTCTCCTCGCAAAATCTTTCCAAATCGGCTTCAGTAGCACTGTCTGTCGAAGCAGAACCTGGATAGTTAGCTTCCGCCATCGCGTCCACCTGTTAAATAGTATTGTGACTGTAGTTGCTTGAAATAGATATTGAGTCACTAGCAACGTCCTGCGATCTATTTTTAGAATCTCAGTCAGACGGATCCTGATTGGATACCGTTATTTTTATTTATTTTTTATTAGTAGTATTGTTATCATTAATACTTTATTCTTATCATCATTATTATCATCATCATTATTATTACTATTATTGTTATAATTGTTGCTATCGATAGGCCTATATGATTCATGATTACAGTGAGAAGTACCCTAGTCAATGAGTTAACACCAATAATGGTAATGATCCAAAGGTAGTCATTTTTAACGCATGTTAGACAGCATAGTTTAGTCTCGTGATTTTTCTTTCTTTTAAATGTGGGGAGTGGCGTTATGAAAAGGAGGGGGGAGGAGGAGCCCATTGAAATTTACTGCGGTACTAGCCTTCCAGCAGACGTTCAAACAAATAATGATTGACTCATTTGATGATCTGTATGACCAAATTATTCAGTGTGAACGACGCATAGAAGAAAAACAGCGTCAGCAAGCTGAACGTATGAGTTTTAATTTCATAACATACTGTCCTTGAAATGAATAGATCTAGATTTTGCTGATGTGTTAAAAAAAAAAAAATTTAAGTGCCATCCCTCTACCTCTCCACTGTAAAAAGGGATACACTTTAAAAAAATCTTTTTCATTTTGAGGATAATGAATTAGCTCTTATGGGCTTTTTTTTTTTTTTTTTGAATTCTGCCCTTGCGTGCATACGTTATTGTAAATTTTGTCGATCGTTCCTACCGGCACACAATGGCTCACCCTTCCCAAAAGTTGATAGCGTTGTGACTTATTTCCTTGAAATAGTTTCTTTATTTATTTTATTTATTTATTTATTTATTCTTTTATATCGAGGATAACAGAATAAGCAATCATGTGCTTTTTTTCATCCGGTCCCCGTGTGTATGCAGTTTTGTAAATATTGTCATCTGTTCCCACCGGCACACGATGGCCTACTCTTACGAAAAGCGGAACAGGATTTAACGTGTGCGCAAGATGTTCTGCGTGCGTACGCACACGGGGCCTCGGTTTAAAGTCTCATCCGAAGGACTTTTGGGGAGAGTGGAGTCAGCACTGATGTTAACTCCAGGAGAAAAATTTCCTCGACCGGACTCGAACCCGGGTCGTCAAATTGCCAGCGCAATGTTCTGATCTTAAAAACGTTAGCACTTAGGTGTATCTAAAACTACTGCAAATGTACCCCATAGTGATGAAAATATCGCAAAATCGTATATTAACGTCCATGTGATATTTCATATTGTGATTTTTAAATAAACCTGAGTAATTTCGGAACAAACATAAAATAATGAAAACAAGCTTTTGTAGATATGTTTGCTCAAATAATTTTATACATGTGGTCCTGTTTTCTCCCTTTTAAAAAATGTGTTTTTTTTAATTTTCAAAAATGTACACAGACCGGTATTTTGTAAGCATCAATCCACAAAATGATTCATATCGAAAAGTTTATAAAGAAAAAAATTAAAGGATAAGATTACAAACTAATACACAACATGAACATACTAGCATGTTTTAGATAACGTATGAACTCAAATGGTCATATATACATATATAGCCTACACCCATGCACATGCATGCATACAAATATAAGTACCCAAGCATATAGACATATAGAGGCATACATGTGCTTACATACATTACCTCCACATACACAACTGATAGAACATTAAAAAAAAAAACTAACAAGCAAAACAACAACAACAAAAAACAAACTATAACAAAAAATAACAACCCCAAAACATAAAAATAAAGAAAACAACAACATAAACAACACACCACTGGTCAGCTGAGTAAACGGATTTTACCTTTCAGGCTGAGTCATCCAGCAGTAATGCAGTTTGCTCTAATCTAAAAGAGGTAGATATGTACACCATTGTGCAGTGAATTAAAAAATTTTAAAAAGGGCATTTCCATAGATGCAACACATTTTTCAACCTCATATCTTGATTTAAGTTGTCGAGTAAATATTTCAAGCGTAGGCCAATTCTTTTGGTATCTACATTTATATATGTGAAATTGAGCGAGCAGTAGTATTACATCAAAAATCTTGTCAAATTTAGAGTTGCTACTTCACCCAAAAAAGAACGATGCTCTTGTTGAGCAGCAGATTTACTGCGTTACATTTTTCATTACTATTATGTTGGAATTCTAGCCAGAATTCGTTTACAAAAGGACAGTTCCAGAAAATATGTTGGATACTGTCTTTTTCCGTATGACAAAAGGAACAATTAAATGATTCTTCAATACCCATGCTTTGTAAAATAACATTTGTTGCTATTATTCTGTTTAAAATTCTTATCTGAAACCACTTTAGTCTTACATCTTGATTTTGTCTAGTTTTTCTGAATACTTGTGACCATACAACATTTTGGTGCAATCTTTCATTCCACTTCATTCAATAAGCTGGGTCAGTAGTGTTTTTAGTCAATAACTTATAGTACAGCATCGCTCCCCTGTCCTGTTTTCTCCCTTGTAATGTCGAATTTGGGCCCATTGGTGAGGAGGTGCAGTTAATTATCCATGCTGGATCACTTGAAACTGTCGGGGTCAAACATTGTCTCAAAGACAAACGAGACATGACCAGTGCCTACATGTGTATGTGTGTGAGGGGGGGGGGGGCGCGTGTGTGTGTGTGTGTGTGTATGTGTGTGAGGGGTGTGTGTGTGTGTGTGTGTGTGTGTGTGTGTGACAAGCGTGTTGTGCTTCTTTATGTGTTTCTACATAATATATTGATACCGCCAGTTGTTTTTACCTCCCCCCCCCCCCCCCCCTTTTTATTTATTTTTTTCTTTTCTTTCTTTTTTTTCACTCTTAGTGCTGCAACCATACCTTTGGGAGAAGAGGTTTGTATGAGTTTTGTGAATCAAAGATTCGTTCATTTCCAGACTTCAACAGTTGTCAACTGACGCCAGTTTTCTCAGATTAAGTTTGCCGTTCATTATACTGTCCAATCATATTTTGTGTAATGAATTGAGTTGATTCTTTTGATGAGTTTGGATCATTTTTCTATCTCTTTACTTTGCTGAATGGACTGACTTTATACTGTTTGGTGTCATGCCGTGTTTGTTGTGCCAACAACGTCACGTCACGCCACTTTTCTGCTCCTCCTCTGACCTTGCCAAGGGGCAAAGTTTCAGAAAACACAGCAGGGGCTGTCTTTGTGAGCGATCCATTGCAGGAAATAATCATAGTCATTAACATCAATTAAATATTGAAAACTGGACACCTCTGTGATTAGTTGCCAGTCATATTTACCTACATTTTAACCTCGTGCCACAGTTCCCATAAAATGTTAGTAAGCCTAACACACGAAAAAACAAACATAATAGATTAACTATTTATTACACTTTAAGTTTAATAGCCCATCTTTACGAGAAAGCGTGAGGTTCTGGGTTTGATTGCCAGCCTTGCCCTTTCTTCCCGATTTGAATTGAAAATGAACTGAATGTCATTTTTTTCCCGGGGAGACTCTAAACCAGTGGGACCTGAGTGCTTGCGGTCTTGTGCACGTCAAAAGAACCCACTACAGATGAAAATCGAAAAGAGCAGGGAGGTATCTTCCGACTGTCCAAGCAAAATAAAATTGGTAGATTCAGTTGCCAGCTGTATCCTCGAAGTCGGAATGCGGTTACCTTAGTTAGGGGGGGGGGGGGTGAATACATAGGCAAAAGTCTCACCGTTGGTGAACCTCGGAGCCCTAGCCAAGGGACGAAATGAAACCTAACCAAAACAATCCTCTACAAAGAGTTGGAGACTGTACGTAACACTATCAAACACTATTCAGAGAGAAAACACACACGTACAAAACCCTACAGGAGGGGCTACACTTTGGACAGCGTGGCCCTTAGTAAGCATGTGGAGACCGCATAGCAGTGAATATGACGTACAAAGTGTCCGGGAACTCGGGCTGAATCATACATCGGCCAACCCACTCATAACCCTACAGCTGTATTAGGCTAGTTTCTGGCAAACATTCATTTCACCACAGGCTTGAAATGGTCAAAGCTGGGTGGCTATCAGACCCCCTGCATGTTCCCAAAATAACCGAGCTCTTTATAGGTAGTCGACTGATCTTATGCACGACTGAGCCGTAAATTAAAACATGTGCTGTTGACCTAGGCCTACTATAGCAACTGTGACCCCTGAGACAAAACAACCATAGGCATGTTGCTGTCTCTTGCTATGTCAAAGGATACTCTGGGACTACACTGTGTTGTGGAGGACTCCTCTAAAATGCACCTGGAGCGCGAGCATGCACCCACGCACGCACGCACACACACACACACACACACACACACACACACACACACACACACACACACTATGTATGTGGCATAGCTATGGCTTTGCGGCCTGTTCTTTCTTATGGGAGAGTTGCTATTTCCAGAGCATAGACAATAACTTCACAATTACAACTAATTTCATTATAAAAATAACGATTGTGTCATCAAACTTAGTACTTTCTAGATTCAAAATGGCTCTTGTCATATTTCTGACACAAAGAATCTACGACCAAGAAAATTAATAGAAAGAAAAGAAGAAAGAAAAAAAACAGGAGTAGATGGAAAAAAAATCCACTGTTCCTCATACTCACCCTGGGAAAAAAATAGTAATTGTACACCTTGACTGAAAGTGATGCATTTCTGCTTTTGACACCCTAGTCCATTACTATGCCACTACTTTACTTTCCACCACATCTTATACCTCTCATACCTTCTTTTTTCGTGAAAAACGGTAACTGCTGTTTTGGTGGTGAAAATATTGTTTGTAGCTATTGACACACATGACTCCGCCCCCCCCCCCCCCCCCCCCGAGACGCTCTGGAAGGCCAGCTTAAGAATTCAACTGTCATTTAAAGACCGTCATAGGGGAAAGGGGGGGGGGAGCGTAGTGGATAGAAAGTTACGGTCCTAATCGAAGGGCGGGGGATGGAGCCACCACACACAGGCGCCCCGTTTAACGAAGTTTTACATCTGAAATTATTAATTTTATCTATTGTATTCTTTTATCGCCAGGATAATGGAATAAGCACCTATGTGCTTTTTTCATCCAGTCCCCGTGTGTATGCAGTTTTGTAAATTTTGTCATCCACCCACATCGGCACACAATGGCTTACTCTTCCCAAAAGCGGAACGGGTTTTAACGTTACTTAACATCAGTAGTGACTCCACTCCCAAAAAGTTCTTCAGATGAGACTATAAACTGAGGTCCTGTGTACAAACGCACGCAGAACATCTTGCGCAGACGTTCAAAACTCGTTCTGCCTTTTGAAAGTGTAGGCCGGTAGGAACGGGTGACAAATGTTAAAAAGCATCCACACAGGTGTCGTGTTTATAGCCTACACCATCCCTACAGTCGGAATGCCGCTACCTTAATGGTGGGTCAAACCGGTCGCATTCGCAAAATATCACCATTGGTGAACCAGGGAGCTTTAGACTATAACTTTTTTTTTCTGAATGATAATAAAAAGAGAAAAGGGGGAAAAAAAGAAAGAAAAGGGAGGGGGGGGGGGGGGCTATCATCCTCTGAATGGTTCTGTGCACAAAAATACAAGCATGGGACCTGGGACTTTTGAAGAAACCGTATCCATTTCTTCTTGAAGAAAAGTTTTTCCAGATTTGGTAAAGCCAACGTAGGTACACACCTATGGTTTCTGTTATGTATGATCAAGTAGTCATTGTACGCATTGTCCAACAGTAGCAGCAGGAATACAGCAGCACCACCACCACCACCTGTAGTAGTAGGGCCTAGTTGTTATGTTGAAGTTGCAGTAGGAAGTATAGCTATAGTAGTATATCTAACATACGGTGCAATGGATTAGAACCTATGCAGACGCAGAGGCAACAAAAGCAACAATTACGTTAGCTTTTTTGAAAGAATCACAGATCGTATGGTTTGTTTTTTTCAAAGTTGTCTTTTTTCTGCGTTTTTTTCCCCATCTTTCTCGTCTCTTGGTCAAGTACATGAAAATTGTGTATGTTTGTTTGATCAGTGAGAATTCAAGTTCAACATTACAAAGATGTACTTCAACGTACCCAAGAAAACCTGAGCCGTTTGCACAAGGAGCTGACACTGAAGGTAGAGGATGTGAAGGGTGCAGTGTGTTGTAGTGTGAGAACGTTACTTGCCATTTGCCCGTTGGGAAAACTTTTGTGTAGTAAAATGAACCGATGAATAGATAGATGAATCAATAAATAATAATGATAGTTATAATATTTTATTCGTGGACAATAATTTAAGCAAGGACTTTTTCATAGATTATTATAAGAATGGAACTGATATTTGACTAACGAAATTCCGATTCGTAACTGGATATAAAAAAGTGATTCATATCACTTAAATAGAGTACTGCACTAATACAGAATACAGATGGAAAAAAATCTAAGCTAAATGGATATGAATAAGAAATTCAGTAACAAACACAATGCTGGGAGTGGGCGGGGGATGTCACTCTAAAATCAATCAATTAATGTTAAGGCGAAGGCAGCTCGTTAGTTTGGTATTTCGAGGTTCATTCGTGCAGGGAGCCTAAATTTCGAATTGCATCCTTCGGGAGTATGTTTTTTCGAATGAAAAACATTATCTCGTCTGTTTATTTCTATGACTGTCTCTGTGTTTGTGACACCTGTCTGTTTGTCTGACTGTCTATCCTCTGAAACATGTCCTGATGGCAGCCTTCAGTCTCGGAAGACTATGGAGTTGTGCTTTAGGTGTTAATTCTGGTACAGTGTCGGCTGTGGCTGGCCAGTCCGACACGGGAATGACAGACAGTCCCTATGGCAGAAGCTGGTCTGTCTGCTTGGGCTGCAGCCTTTCTTCTCATTCTCTTTGCCTCGTGCTGCTGAGCAAGTGTATCTGCGAACTTAAAGAGACCCTTCTGCACAGTATGTCTCCAGGCTGACTATTCGTGTGCTGTTGCTTCCCAGTTGTTCTGGTCGATGGTCAGGGCTTTTAAGTCCCTCTTTCACACGTCCTTAAACCGCAGCTGTGGTCTGCCTGCGGGACGTTTTCCCTGCACGAGTTCTCAATAGAGGAAGTCTTTAGGGATCCGTCGTTCATGCGCGCCACATAGCCGAGCCAGCACAAACGTCTCTGTTTCAGCAGCGTGTAGCCTACATGCTGGTGCATCCAGCTCTTTCCAGGACAGTGTTGTTTGAGACCTTGTCCTGCCAGGTGATGTTCAGGATGCGTCGGAGGCAACGCATGTGAAAAGCATTGAGTTTTGCTCTTATCAGACACGTCAAGTCCAGGATTCGCTGCCATACAGGAGGGTGCTCAGGACACAGGCTCAATAGATCTGGATCTTTGTGTGCTAAGTCAGCTTGCTGTTGTTCCATGCTTTCTTTGTCAGTCTGGTCATGGGTGGTAGCTGATTTGCCGATGCGCTTGTTGAGCCCTGCGTCAAGTGAGAGGGTGTCTGAGATAGTTGAGCCCAGGTACATGAAGTCATGGACAACATCCAGTTCATGGTCATTGACGCTTATGGCTGGGGGAGAGTCAACGTCCTGTCCCATGACTTGTGTTTTCTTCAAGCTAACAGTAAGCACAAATTCTTGGCAGGTACCGCTGAAGCGAGTCATGAGCTGCTTGTAGGTCCTCAGCTGAGTGGGCGGTTACTGTTGCATCGTCTGCAAAGAGGAAGTCACGTAGGCACCTCAGCTGGACTTTAGTCTTGGCTCTTAGTCTGGAGAGGTTGAAGAGCTTCCCGTCTGACTTGGTTTGGAGGTAGATACCTTCAGCTGCAGGACCAAATGCGTGTTTCAGCATCACAGCAAAGAAGATTCGATGATCTCTCCCACCGTCGGATGCAGCCTCTGGCGTCTGACTTTACGTCAGTTGAGTATACACACTTATAACCTGTAGACTGCTGCTTCCCGTGTGGTGTCGACACTGCAAAACGAAGCTGGAGTGACCTCCCCAGAGCGCAAATCCTGGGTAAGTAAGCATGGAGGGCAAGCTGTTACCCATGCAGCAGACACCCCCCCCCCCCCCCACGTCGCTGGAATGGTCCATTGGAAAAGCAATCGCCGATACACATGGGTTCAGTGCCGTAGCAGTTACCAGAACGTTGCTATATATACACTTTCGAACCACCCTGGGGACTCTGACTCCCGATTTTTCCTCAGGGTTGACCCCCGAAGTCTTTCCTTTAAGTAGGTATGGTCGCAAGGCAGCGGAGGTTTGAAATCAGAGTTTTCCTTCTCCAAGATGAAGTGTCTTCCCGGACTAATGAGCTCCATCTACCAACATGACACAGGTTGTACTGGCTTACGTAGTTGCCGGTAGAAGAGGAGAACTCTGACCTGACTTGAATCAGAAAACAACAACAACATCAACAAACGTCATGCTTTAAACAGCTGGAGCGGATGAGCACGGTGGAACTGGACAACAGGAGCCTGACAGCCCGGGAAAGAGTTTTGCAGACACAGAAGGACAGTCTCCAGGAGGAACTGGCTTCACTGCAGCTGCAGCTGGTACTGTACTGTGCTTAGCTGTGCTATGTTGTGCTGTGCTGTGCTGTGTTGTGGCTGTTTCTCTGCTCTTTCACTGTCTGTCTCTCACTGCATGTATCTTTGATCAGTGAGGAATGAGTGTGTGTGTGCGTGCGTGCGTGCGTGTGTATGTGGTGTGTGTGTCGGGGGGGGGGGGGGGGGGGGGGCGGAGAACCTGTTTGGGAGCAGGTGCCTCCGTATGTGCGTGTGCGTGTGCTTGTGTGTGTGTGTGTGTGTGTGTGTGTGTGTGTGTGTGTGTGTGTGTGTGTGTGTGTGTGTGTGTGTGTGTGTGTGTGTAACTGCATATGGAAATTGTCAGTATCCTTTATTTGAAGAGTATGGAAAAGTTTCTTCTGGAATCAGTGTAGCCCGATACAAACACCTGCACGCGCGCTGCAAATCCCCTAATATCTTTGTACAAACTTGTTTGTTTGATTTCTTTCTTGGCTGACTGGTTTGTTTGCTTGTTTGCTTTCTAAATCATCAAACACATTAGATGAATCTTTAACCCCCCTCACCCACCGAAAGCTTTCATTATGTTCTGGCTCAAGACGTTTGAGACATTTGGCCATGAGCTGATAATGTCAAGAGCATCCCCACAGGTGAAGAGTACCCAGCCTATAAGGTAAACCACATTTCATGGTGGTATTTCTGTCTCTGAACACCTGTCAATATAATTTATTACTGTGTTGTGCTGGGCAGGCATCAGTGGAAGAGGAGCTGGGAGGAGAGAAGATATCTGTCTCTGAACTCCTGATTTCTGTCTCTGAACACCTGTCAGTATAATTCATTCTGTTGACAGACATCAGTGGAAGAGGAGCTGGAACGAGAGAAGATATCTGTCTCTGAACACCTGATTTCTGTCTCTGAACACCTGTCGATATAATTCATTATTCTGTTGACAGACATCAGTGGAAGAGGAGCTGGAACGAGAGAGGATTTCTGTCTCTGAACACCTGATTACTGTCTCTGAACACCTGTCTGTCTCTGAACACCTGATTTCTGTCTCTGAACACCTGTCAATATAATTCATTATTCTGTTGACAGACACCAGTAGAAGAGGAGCTAGAAGGAGAAATAATTCTGTCTTTGAACAGCTGTCAATATAATTCATTATTGTTTTGTACTGGACAGACACCAGTGGAAGAGGAGCTAGAAGGAGAGATGATTTCTGTCTTTGAACAGCTGTCAATATAATTCATTATTGTTTTGTACTGGACAGACACCAGTGGAAGAGGAGCTAGAAGGAGAGATGATTTCTGTCTTTGAACAGCTGTCAATATAATTCATTATTGTTTTGTACTGGACAGACACCAGTGGAAGAGGAGCTAGAAGGAGAGATGATTTCTGTCTTTGAACAGCTGTCAATATAATTCATTATTGTTTTGTACTGGACAGACACCAGTGGAAGAGGAGCTAGAAGGAGAGATGATTTCTGTCTTTGAACAGCTGTCAATATAATTCATTATTGTTTTGTACTGGACAGACATCAGTGGAAGAGGAGCTAGAAGGAGAGATGATTTCTGTCTTTGAACAGGTGTCAATATAATTCATTATTGTTTTGTACTGGACAGACACCAGTGGAAGAGGAGCTAGAAGGAGAGATGATTTCTGTCTTTGAACAGCTGTCAATATAATTCATTATTGTTTTGTACTGGACAGACACCAGTGGAAGAGGAGCTAGAAGGAGAGATGATTTCTGTCTTTGAACAGCTGTCAATATAATTCATTATTGTTTTGTACTGGACAGACACCAGTGGAAGAGGAGCTAGAAGGAGAGATAATTCTGTCTTTGAACAGGTGTCAATATAATTCATTATTGTTTTGTACTGGACAGACACCAGTGGAAGAGGAGCTAGAAGGAGAGATAATTCTGTCTTTGAACAGGTGTCAATATAATTCATTATTGTTTTGTACTGGACAGACACCAGTGGAAGAGGAGCTAGAAGGAGAGATAATTCTGTCTTTGAACAGCTGTCAATATAATTCATTATTGTTTTGTACTGGACAGACACCAGTGGAAGAGGAGCTAGAAGGAGAGATGATTTCTGTCTTTGAACAGCTGTCAATATAATTCATTATTGTTTTGTACTGGACAGACACCAGTGGAAGAGGAGCTAGAAGGAGAGATAATTCTGTCTTTGAACAGCTGTCAATATAATTCATTATTGTTTTGTACTGGACAGACATCAGTGGAAGAGGAGCTAGAAGGAGGGATAATTCTGTCTTTGAACAGCTGTCAATATAATTCATTATTGTTTTGTACTGGACAGACATCAGTGGAAGAGGAGCTGGAAGGAGAGATGGTTTCTGTCTTTGAACAGGTGTCAATATAATTCATTATTGTTTTGTACTGGACAGACATCAGTGGAAGAGGAGCTAGAAGGAGAGATGATTTCTGTCTTTGAACAGCTGTCAATATAATTCATTATTGTTTTGTACTGGACAGACACCAGTGGAAGAGGAGCTAGAAGGAGAGATGATTTCTGTCTTTGAACAGCTGTCAATATAATTCATTATTGTTTTGTACTGGACAGACATCAGTGGAAGAGGAGCTAGAAGGAGAGATAATTCTGTCTTTGAACAGGTGTCAATATAATTCATTATTGTTTTGTACTGGACAGACACCAGTGGAAGAGGAGCTAGAAGGAGAGATGATTTCTGTCTTTGAACAGCTGTCAATATAATTCATTATTGTTTTGTACTGGACAGACACCAGTGGAAGAGGAGCTAGAAGGAGAGATAATTCTGTCTTTGAACAGGTGTCAATATAATTCATTATTGTTTTGTACTGGACAGACACCAGTGGAAGAGGAGCTAGAAGGAGAGATGATTTCTGTCTTTGAACAGCTGTCAATATAATTCATTATTGTTTTGTACTGGACAGACATCAGTGGAAGAGGAGCTGGAAGGAGAGATGATTTCTGTCTTTGAACAGCTGTCAATATAATTCATTATTGTTTTGTACTGGACAGACACCAGTGGAAGAGGAGCTAGAAGGAGAGATGATTTCTGTCTTTGAACAGGTGTCAATATAATTCATTATTGTTTTGTACTGGACAGACACCAGTGGAAGAGGAGCTAGAAGGAGAGATGATTTCTGTCTTTGAACAGCTGTCAATATAATTCATTATTGTTTTGTACTGGACAGACATCAGTGGAAGAGGAGCTAGAAGGAGAGATGATTTCTGTCTTTGAACAGCTGTCAATATAATTCATTATTGTTTTGTACTGGACAGACACCAGTGGAAGAGGAGCTAGAAGGAGAGATGATTTCTGTCTTTGAACAGCTGTGAATATAATTCATTATTGTTTTGTACTGGACAGACACCAGTGGAAGAGGAGCTAGAAGGAGAGATAATTCTGTCTTTGAACAGGTGTCAATATAATTCATTATTGTTTTGTACTGGACAGACACCAGTGGAAGAGGAGCTAGAAGGAGAGATGATTTCTGTCTTTGAACACCTGTCAATATAATTCATTATTGTTTTGTACTGGACAGACACCAGTGGAAGAGGAGCTAGAAGGAGAGATGATTTCTGTCTTTGAACAGCTGTCAATATAATTCATTATTGTTTTGTACTGGACAGACACCAGTGGAAGAGGAGCTGGAAGGAGAGATGATTTCTGTCTTTGAACAGGTGTCAATATAATTCATTATTGTTTTGTACTGGACAGACACCAGTGGAAGAGGAGCTAGAAGGAGAGATGATTTCTGTCTTTGAACAGCTGTCAATATAATTCATTATTGTTTTGTACTGGACAGACATCAGTGGAAGAGGAGCTAGAAGGAGAGATGATTTCTGTCTTTGAACACCTGTCAATATAATTCATTATTGTTTTGTACTGGACAGACATCAGTGGAAGAGGAGCTAGAAGGAGAGATGATTTCTGTCTTTGAACAGGTGTCAATATAATTCATTATTGTTTTGTACTGGACAGACATCAGTGGAAGAGGAGCTAGAAGGAGAGATGATTTCTGTCTTTGAACACCTGTCAATATAATTCATTATTGTTTTGTACTGGACAGACATCAGTGGAAGAGGAGCTAGAAGGAGAGATGATTTCTGTCTTTGAACAGGTGTCAATATAATTCATTATTGTTTTGTACTGGACAGACATCAGTGGAAGAGGAGCTAGAAGGAGAGATGGTGTCGTTTTGCCAGAGCGTGGAGGAACACAGTGAAGACTTGGATCTGTCCACCTCCGGACAACGGGCACGCCAGAGCAAAGCCACTAGCACTTTACAACGCCTATTGGCCACAGAACAAGAGCTGCTCAGAGGTAACCCACCCTGGCTGGGTTTTCCTTGCGATGTTACCGACTTGTTAATTAAACGAAACAAATGGACACAGACTTGTACACTGGATTTTTTTTTTTTTTAAGATTCTGCACATTGTGAGTGGAAAAGGAATTTTCAAGATAGTAAGTAAGAAACAACATGCAAAACAAGCATGGAAACACGGCCTTCTTCATCGTTGAAATGAGAAACAAGATCGTCTGTCTAGTTCTGTGTTCTGGAACAAACAGATTCATAAACACAAAGGTAGTCAACACTTGCCCTATTGACAGTGCACAACTTTCAGCAAAAAGGGAACAAGAAAGAAAAACAAATAATTTCTTTTGAAGTGTAGGGCCTACATTTTATCTGGACAATGCCAAAGATAACAGAGCGACTTTTTACATATCAATATATAGAACAAAAAATCACTGTATTATAGATGTTGGCTGAAAGAAAGAAACAAGCAAAGAAACCAAACCAAACAAACCCCAAAAACCCTAAAAGGAAGCCCAAGTCAAGTGCGGGGTGTTCTGTGTGTGCATTCAGACATTGCCCAGTACGAGGTGCACAAGGAGGCCATTGCTCAGCTGGAGGCAGACCGCTGTTGCCTGCAGCAGTCGCTCTCTGATGCAGCACACACCAAAAAGGGTAGGTAGCAACACATTTCTGCCGGCAGGGGATGGGGGGTACCTGTTCTGTGATCCTCAATTGATGCTTATCCCCCCCACCCCCTTAGACTTTCCTACCAATGCCTGTATGTATATAACTTCATCTAGGCTTTTATATCAAATCCACAATAAGTAATGTACAGATGTCAAATTCCTGCTGAGCCATTAGTCAGAAAAAGACTCTGCAGTGCCACTGTGTTACTTACATAGTGTTCTGCAAGTTGTGTCGACTTAGATCCAGGGGGGCTTACTAAATTTACATAGTGTTTAGCAAGTTGTGTCGACTTAGATCAAGGATAAAGTGCGGGGGGGGGGGGGGGGGGGGGGCGTGCTAAATTTTCATAGTGTTTAGCAAGTTGTGTCGACTTAGATCCAGGATAAAGTGGAGAGGGGGGGGGGCTTTCTAAATTTACATAGTGTTTAGCAAGTTGTGTGGACTTAGATCCAGGATAAAGTGGAGGGGGGGGGGGGGGGGGCTTTCTAAATTTACATAGTGTTTAGCAAGTTGTGTGGACTTAGATCCAGGATTAAAGTGGAGAGGGGGGGGGGGGCTTTCTAAATTTACATAGTGTTTAGCAAGTTGTGTGGACTTAGATCCAGGATAAAGTGGAGAGGGGGGGGGGGGGGGCTTTCTAAATTTACATAGTGTTTAGCAAGTTGTGTGGACTTAGATCCAGGATAAAGTGTGGGGAAACTGACTTAATTTACACAGTGTGTAGGAGGTTGTGTGGACTTATCCAGAAAAAAGTGCGTTGCAAAACTTACTAGACCCTTTGTTTGGTAACATTACTTACTAGACCCTTTGTTTGGTGACGTTACTTACTAGACCCTTTGTTTGGTGACGTTACTTACTAGACCCTTTGTTTGGTGACATTACTTACTAGACCCTTTGTTTGGTGACGTTACTTACTAGACCCTTTGTTTGGTGACGTTACTTACTAGACCCTTTGTTTGGTGACGTTACTTACTAGACCCTTTGTTTGGTGACGTTACTTACTAGACCCTTTGTTTGGTGACGTTACTTACTAGACCCTTTGTTTGGTGACGTTACTTACTAGACCCTTTGTTTGGTGACATTACTTACTAACTCCTCTGATGCTGGACTCTGACTATCACCTCCAGTCATTGTCTGACTGTCACCACCAGTCATTGTCTGACTATCACCACCAGTCATTAACTATCACCACCAGTCATTGTCTGACTGTCACCACCAGTCATTGTCTGACTGTCACCACCAGTCATTGTCTGACTATCACCACCAGTCATTGTCTGACTATCACCACCAGTCATTAACTATCACCACCAGTCATTGACTGACTATCACCACCAGTCATTGTCTGACTATCACCACCAGCCATTGTCTGACTATCACCTTCAGCCATTGTCTGACTATCACCACCAGTCATTGTCTGACTATCACCACCAGTCATTGTCTATCACCACCAGTCATTGTCTGACTGTCACCACCAGTCATTGTCTGACTATCACCACCAGCCATTGTCTGACTATCACCACCAGTCATTGTCTGACTATCACCACCAGTCATTGTCTGACTATCACCACCAGTCATTGTCTGACTATCACCACCAGTCATTGTCTGACTATCACCACCAGTCATTGTCTGACTATCACCACCAGTCATTGTCTGACTATCACCACCAGTCATTGTCTGACTATCACCACCAGTCATTGTCTGACTTTCACCACCAGTCATTGTCTATCACCACCAGTCATTGTCTGACTGTCACCACCAGTCATTGTCTATCACAACCAGTCATTGTCTGACTGTCACCACCAGTCATTGTCTATCACCACCAGTCATTGTCTGACTGTCACCACCAGTCATTGTCTATCACCACCAGTCATTGTCTGACTATCACCACCAGTCATTAACTATCACCACCAGCCATTGTCTGACTATCACCACCAGTCATTGTCTGACTATCACCACCAGTCATTGTCTGACTATCACCACCAGTCATTGTCTGACTATCACCACCAGTCATTGTCTGACTATCACCACCAGTCATTGTCTGACTGTCACCACCAGTCATTGACTGACTATCACCACCAGTCATTGTCTGACTATCGCCACCAGTCATTGTCTGACTATCACCACCAGTCATTGTCTGACTATCACCACCAGTCATTGACTGACTATCACCACCAGTCATTGACTATCACCACCAGTCATTGTCTGACTATCACCACCAGTCATTAACTATCACCACCAGTCATTGTCTGACTATCACCACCAGTCATTGTCTGACTATCACCACCAGTCATTGTCTGACTATCACCACCAGTCATTGTCTGACTATCACCACCAGTCATTGTCTGACTATCACCACCAGTCATTGTCTGACTATCACCACCAGTCATTGTCTGACTATCACCACCAGTCATTGTCTGACTGTCACCACCAGTCATT
>CM060317.1:497750-502750 GCA_030674155.1 Stramonita haemastoma
AAGTGGTAGTAGTCTGGAGTCCTACAAGTGGTAGTCTGGAGTCCTACAAGTGGTAGTCTGGAGTCCTACAAGTGGTAGTCTGGAGTCCTACAAGTGGTAGTCTGGAGTCCTACAAGTGGTAGTCTGGAGTCCTACAAGTGGTAGTCTGGAGTCCTACAAGTGGTAGTCTGGAGTCCTACAAGTGGTAGTCTGGAGTCCTACAAGTGGTAGTCTGGAGTCCTACAAGTGGTAGTCTGGAGTCCTACAAGTGGTAGTCTGGAGTCCTACAAGTGGTAGTCTGGAGTCCTACAAGTGGTAGTCTGGAGTCCTACAAGTGGTAGTCTGGAGTCCTACAAGTGGTAGTCTGGAGTCCTACAAGTGGTAGTCTGGAGTCCTACAAGTGGTAGTCTGGAGTCCTACAAGTGGTAGTCTGGAGTCCTACAAGTGGTAGTCTGGAGTCCTACAAGTGGTAGTCTGGAGTCCTACAAGTGGTAGTAGTCTGGGGTGACTTTAAATCAGGATGGGGCTGCGCATGTTGCGGGCAGTGGTAAGGAAGCTGTTTCCTCCCCAGGTGTTGGCGGGGATGACATCAGGACTTCTGCTGACATATGCCTGTATTTGGATCAATCTTCTCCTGTTCAATTATTCCTCACTACGACACTATCGTCCACTTAAAGAGCAACTGGCGGCACCGTTACGTGCCCACAGACAACGAAATGCATTTCAAGAAAGTGGGTAATTTCTGTATAGATGGACATCATATATATATATATATATATATATATATATATATATATATATATATATATATATATATATATATATATATATATATATATATATATATATATATATATATGTGTGTGTGTGTGTGTGTGTGTGTGTGTGTGTGTGTGTGTGTGTGTGTGTGTGTGTGTGTGTGTGTGTGTGCGCAAGACATAAGGGGGCATGCATATACTTTTCGAGCACATAACTATTTTCGTGAACTGGTGAAGGCAGACATTACAGTAAGAGAGAGAGAGAGAGAGAGAGAGAGAGAGAGAGAGAGAGAGAGAGAGAGAGAGAGAGAGAGAGAGAGAGAGAGAGAGTAGAGCACATTAGAAAAAGACTGTGTGCGTGTGTGTGTGCGCGCACACGCACGAACGCACCATGCACATCCATATCCATATATACACACTTCAATGACAGAACAAGAAATTCAGCGTTGCAGTCTACTCAATTTTCAGAGGAAAACACAGCAGGCGGACAGTTGGCGAGAGAAGTGAGGTTGCTGATCTGGGTGATGACTGCCCCCGACACGCTGCACGACAGGGCCGCCATGGTCCGCCAGACGTGGGGCCGGCGCGTGTCCAGGCTGCTCTTCTTCAGCTCCGCGCCCAACGCCTCCTTCCCCACCATCGGTCTGAACGTCAGCGAGGGCAGGGAGCACCTCACAGCCAAAACCATCCAGGGATTCCGCTACATCTACAACCACCACTTCCAGGAAGCTGATTGGTTCATGAAGGTAAAAGGTAAAGGTGTCCCATAACCTAGGTGGTCGTATGGGAGCGAGGCATCAGAGACCTCAGCTTCTCAAGGGACCAGCATATTGAGGGTGGCGCCCATCTCCTCTCCCTCGCTGCTTTACCTTCCCTGACCCTAAAGAGGGCAGGTACCCATTTACAGCTGGGGGAACTGGGGGGACTGTACTGAAGCCTAGGTGCGAAAACGGTCACCCATCCAGCTGGTTACCACGCTCCACGCTGCTTAACTTGACTGGGGGAAAGCCAGCGCTCTGACCACTGAGCTTACCCCTCCCCCTTGAAGGTAGGTGTTGCATTAATTAAAGTAAAGTGACAATTGAGCAGTTCATACTGGCCATGATCAGTTTGACATGGTCATTCGTTCAGTAGTTAACGTTATCAGCATGCTTTATTTATTATTCTAAATTCTAGTTTAGATGATATTCTAATTCTGTTGTGTGATGCATTGAACAAAAGCGCACTATGCCCTGTTGTGTTCTTTTAATTAAGCCTTGCCCTACGTGACTGTGGGCAAAACTCTTGCTCAATTTTCACAGCATTAAAAGACAGATTTTTTTTAGATACCTCTTGCGTACAGATACGTTTTTATCCACTTCCTGATATTGTTGTTGGATTTCTCTAGCCTCGCTTTGACACGCTGGGACACAGAATAAATATGCACTCTGTCTCTCTCATCCTACCTGTACCTGGGAATAGCTCCGAGACCTGAATTACACACTGGATGAGAGGTTTGCATCTATGGCCATTTTCAAAAACCATTAGTTTCATAACATGGGCAATCATACCCTGGCTTGAGAATCGTTTCCCATTCTAATGTAAAGTGTCAATCTGCTTGAAGGATGTTTTTTTTCTAGGAAACTAAGGAGGGAAGAGAGAGCCTTATGCAACAGTTATATAACAGTAACTGACATCATAGTCACTGACTCCATCTTGACTGTGGTCTTTTCAACAAGGCTAAGGATCGAAACCACGATGAATAGGCTACTTTCACTGAGATGTACATGTGCATTTGATGTCTTTGGATTCTATCCCAATGTTCTTCAGACTCTGGCAAATTTGTTGATTTATTTGAAGATGTTCCACAAGGGAAGCCCATGATTCTATACAGGGGATGGAAGGACTGATAGACACTGTAAGGGCAAGGCAGTGGGAAACCCCTATTCTTTGGTCTAGTTCAACATCATTTTTGTTCAAGTCGTTTTCTAAATTTGTGGATTTTATTAAGTCTGCCGTGGGAAACGCGGAAAGAAACCAACCTCACCTTTACAGCAATCAGTTTGACTGTGGACCTGCTAAAGAAACCAACCTCACCTTTACAGCAATCAGTTTGACTGTGGACCTGCTACCTAATGGGGGAAACACAAAAACAAGCAACAAACCTTACCTCACCTTCATAGCACTCATTTTTTCTGTGGGCCTGCTGCCTTATCCAAGATTTCTGAAAAGACTTGACATTGAGAGCGGAGCTAGTCAAAAAAGTACTAACAGCTTTAGAATAAAGTTAGCCCATATAATTATTATGTACTCCAATCGAGGGGATTTTTTCCTTTCCCCTGGAGTTAACATCACTGCTGACTCCACACCTGCCCCCTCCCAAGTCCATCGCATGAGACTATAAACCAAGGCACCATGCTTGTTTGCACGCAGAACATTTTGTAGGCCATTGTGTGCCGGTGGGAACGGATGACAGCATTTCCAAAACCGTATCCACACGAAGACAAGACGTAAAAAACCACATGAGTGTTGATTCCATTATTATCGAAAGAAAAATGAATAAACAAGAAATATAATATCGTTTTATTGAGGTGTGTTTCGCACTAACAAGACACCCTGGGAGAAGAAAAAAACACTCCTGAAAATAACAATACTTGGAGCAACAGGACAAAACGGTACAACCATTCAAATCCTACAGGCAAGCAGACAGCTGTGGTAAAAAATGAATTCTCTCTGATCCTGTTCAGGTTGACATGACACTTTCGTTGTAATAGGTGATTGATGGGGTCATGTTCAGGTTGACATGACACTTTCGTTGTAATAAGTGATTGCTGGTGTCATGTTCAGGTTGACATGACACTTACGTTGTAATAAGTGATTGCTGGGGTCATGTTCAGGTTGATAAGTGATTGCTGGGGTCATGTTCAGGTTGACATGACACTTTCGTTGTAATAAGTGATTGCTGGTGTCATGTTCAGGTTGACATGACACTTTCGTTGTAATAAGTGATTGCTGGGGTCATGTTCAGGTTGATAAGTGATTGCTGGTGTCACGTTCAGGTTGACATGACACTTTCGTTGTAATAAGTGATTGCTGGGGTCATGTTCAGGTTGATAAGTGATTGCTGGGGTCATGTTCAGGTTGATAAGTGATTGCTGGTGTCACGTTCAGGTTGACATGACACTTTCGTTGTAATAAGTGATTGCTGGGGTCATGTTCAGGTTGATAAGTGATTGCTGGGGTCATGTTCAGGTTGATAGGTGATTGCTGGGGTCATGTTCAGGTTGACGATGACACTTTCGTGGTGGTGGAAAACCTGCTGTACTTCCTGTCGGAAGAAACCCCCCAGGACCCTGTGTACTATGGGCACCACTTCGGCCTGGTGGCGGCTCAGGGCTACTACAGTGGAGGAGGGGGCTATGTGCTGAGCAAGGAGGCGCTGAGACGATTTGGGGAAGGAGGTAAGATTGCACCGGCATCATTGTGTGGGACATGGAACTGGAGGAACATGTGGCGTGTTACCCTGTCCATTATTTTCTCCCTGGGGCATTTTTACGCATTGAATGAAAACGGTCTCTATAACAGAGATGCTTTGCCTTGTTGTTGCTCTTAGTGTTTATGTGTATAAGAACCTTTTTTTTTTTTTGATAAACAGTTATTGAAACCAACAGAGATGCAACGACAAAACCAACAGTTCAAGCACAACCCAAAACAAAAAGTAACCATAACTCAAGATGGACACAAAAAGCCAAATCTTGCGAAAACTAAATCAAAATGAACCACATAGTCTTAAAAGCTTGTAATCAAATCACACACACACACACACACACACACACACACACACAACACACACACACACACACACACACACACACACACACACAACACACACACACACAGAGTGCCGAATCCACTTTCCCCATAAGTCCTTCGGATGAGACTGTTAGTAAGGTCCTGTGTGCGAATTCACCCAGAAATCTTGTGCACACATTAAAACCTGTTCCGCTTTTCGGAAGAAAAGGCCATTGTGTGCCGGTGGGAATACATGACAAAATTCACAAAATTGCATTCAGAAGGGGACTGGTTGTAAAAGAAAACACATGAGTGCTCATTCCATTATATTCAAAACAAAAGAATAAAATAAAATTTTAAGAGAGAGAGAGAGAGAAGAGAGAGAGGAGAGAGAGAGAGAGAGAGGAGAGAGAGAGAGAGAGACAATGACAATGACAATGACAATGACAATGACAATAGTTTATTGTGACAAGCTTTTACGCCCATTCACAA
>CM060317.1:507750-512750 GCA_030674155.1 Stramonita haemastoma
AGCACTTCAGTTGTCACTGAGAGGTGTCCATTCATTCAACACATCAGTCATTCCAGTTTGAACCGACTGAATAAAAATGGTAAGCAACAATGGTGTTTTCAATCTGCTGTTAGTTCTACACCAAGATGCTAATTATTTTAATTAAGACAGGTGAATCCACTAGTTGCTTCAAACGTTTGATGATCGTCTTTTTCTACAGGGTTTGGACAGTGTTAGCGACTACCCCATCACCTTCCATTACATCTACCCGGGCAAGATGCAGCGTCTGGAGTTCTACACCTATCACCTGCAGGCCTATGGCGTCAGCAGAGGCTTCCAGAAACTCAACGTCCCACCTAACCGCCGAGTACCCATCAAACCCATCTACAGACTGCCGCCCTATGCCCCTGTAGCCCCCCCAAAACCACATCCAAAACAGTGACCAATATTTTGGCGGGGGGGGGGGGGGGGGGGGGGGGGGGGGGAGGGAGTACTGAGCAGAGAGGGGGTGGGGGGAAGGATTAATGTATGTGCGCACGCACAGAGAGAGAGACACAGACAGACAGACAGACAGACAGACAGACAGAGAGATTTGATTTGATTTGATTTATTCTTTTATATCGAGGATAATGGAATAAGCACTCTTGTGCTTTTTTACATCCAGTCCCCGTGTGTCTGCAATGAGAGAGAGAGAAAGAGAGAAGAGAGAGAGAGAGAGAGAGAGAGAGAGAGAGAGAGAGAGAGAGAGAGAGAGAGAGAGAGAGAGAGAGAGAGAGAGAGAGAGAGAGAGAGAGAGAGAGAGAGAGAGCAAATAAACTCTGTGTCCATTCCTCTCTTTGTTTTCAATCAGCAGTAGCAGTGTGTGAAACTCGGAACATGCAGTGTGTGCCATGGGGAATGAAAGGAAAGCTGGTGCCAAATTAAAATCCCTGAGTTTGCCCTATTCTTGAGTTCAGAAAAACTAACGGTGTCAACTTCATGATTTTGAAGGAAAGCCATCGTGCCAAGTCCATGATTTGGAATGAACACTAACGGTGTTAAGTCCATGATTTGGAATGAACACTAACGGTGCCAAGTCCATGATTTGGAATGAACACTAACGGTGTCAAGTCCATGATTTGGAATGAACACTAACGGTGTCAAGTCCATGATTTGGAATGAACACTAACGGTGTCAAGTCCATGATTTGGAATGAACACTAACGGTGTCAAGTCCATGATTTGGAATGAACACTAACGGTGTCAAGTCCATGATTTGGAATGAACACTAACGGTGTCAAGTCCATGATTTGGAATGAACACTAACGGTGTCAAGTCCATGATTTGGAATGAACACTAACGGTGTCAAGTCCATGATTTGGAATGAACGCTAACGGTGCCAAGTCCATGATTATGCACTGTTCTGGAGTTCAGACCGTTATTTGCTTTCTTCGTGCAGAAAATGTATAATTTTGTGTAATGAAAGAACATTAGATAAAGTGAGGAAGAAAAATCAAATTGTGATTATAGAGCAATTGTAATGTATTGTATCGTATTGTATTGTATTGTATTGTATTGTATTGCATGGCATTGTATTGTATTGTACTGTGTTGTATTGTATTGTTTGTATTGTGTTGTATTGTATGGCATTCTATTGTACTGTGTTGTTTTGTATTGTGTTGTATTGTACTGTATATTATTCTCTGTCAGGGCATCTTCTGCTTGAAAATCGGACTTCTCTCCCCCGGTAGAGTTCGTCGCCACGAGAGCAGCGCCACCGATTTTTGTTGTTGGGTTTCTTGTGTGTGTGTGTGTGTGTGTGTGTGTGTGTGTGTGTGTGTGTGTGTGTGTGTGTGTGTGTGTGTGTGTGTGTGTGCGCGCGCGCGCGCGCGTGCGTGTGTATGTGTGTGTGTGTGTGCGTGTGTGTGTGTGTGTGTGTGTGTGTGTGTGTGTGTGTGTGTGTGTGTGTGTGTGTGTGTGTGTGTGTGTGTGTGTTTCCTGTCTACGTGTGTATTTGTTTCTCTTGTAGAGCAGCTTTTTTAAAAACAGAATTTTGCCACGAACATCTCTCTTGTTACCGTGGGTAGTTTTAAAGAACACTGAATATGTGTTGCACACGGGAACTTTGTTTATCGTCTCATCCAAATGACTAGCACCCTGACCACCGCTCAAGGTCAAGTAGCCTAGATGGGGGAACAGGTTGGGCACAGACGTGTTACCACTAGATCACAGATCCATGAATATTCTCCCTTCTTCACCCTCCCCCACCCCCACCCTGCCCCCCCTCATCAGCGTATGGCATGCAGATCAGTGCAGAGAATTCCAAATTCCAAAGTCCAATACTTTATTTTCTCAAAGACAGAGAAATTTATACAGGTTACGAGCCACACATAAAAACAGTAAACATGTAAACATAGTATCACGAACAATACTACAACATAGTATTCAAACATCAGCTCGCATCCATCACAATATAAAAAAGTACCCACGAATCAGCAATACCTCAGCCAGTCATAAGCTCATGCAAATACATTTTCAAACATTCCTGAGCACACCAGTATGCCCACGCATCCACACTCACACACAGTTCGCGTGTGTGTGCGCGCACGCGCGCGCGTGCACACACACACACACACACCACACACACACACACACACACACACACACACACACACACACACACACACACACACGCACATTAGAAACACTGCGCACATGAGCACACATTTTCATTACATAAAACATTTTGTGATTAAACCATAATTATTGTTATAACATGTCGTATAATAAGACAAACATCAATTTATTTAATACTGTTCTATTAAGATATCAAACACAGTCTAAAATAGTAACACGTGCACACATTTTTATGACATAAAAGAGATTGCTCTAACATGTTGTGTGATTTAAAAAAAAAAAAAAAAGTCTTTCCCATGCTTCCGAATGTTCCGGGGGACCGCTAGTCTAGTGGTCAGAACATTGCGCTGGCAATTTGAAGACCCGGGTTCGAGTCCCGTCGAGGAGATTTTTCTCCTGGAGTTAACATCAGTGCAGACTCCAATCTCCCCAAAAGTCCTTCGGATGAGACTTTAAACCGAGGCCTCGTGTGCGAACGCACGCAGAACATCTTGCGCACACGTTAAATCCTGCTCCACTTTTCGTAAGAGTAGGCCATCGTGTGCCGGTGGGAACAGATGACAATATTTCTAAAACTGTATACACACGGGGACCGGATGAAAAGAAGCAATCATTCTGTTATCCTCGTTATAATAAATAAATAAATAAATAAATAAATAAATAAATAAATATCATGCAATTATTAAGCAGCAGAACTGAGGTGTGAATAAAACTATTTCTATATGGCAGGGTTTTAGACTTGGGTACTCTTGTAGCACTTTTGAGAAGGTTGTAGAACAAAATATTTTGCTAGCACACGAGTCCCATCGCTTACAATCTTTTACGCTCTGTCTATCACACGGCATTCATACAAGTCATTCAGTTTCATTTGCTTACAGCCGACAATTTTACCACATCTTGTGACAATTTTGTTCACAACACTTATTTTTTACAGTCAGGCTTTTGTGCCAACAAATTAAAGAGAAGGAGAGGACAGACTCAATAAAGCATTGGTAGAAATTCTGTAAAACTAACATTTACTTGAAGACTCCGGAGTTTTTGAAGGAAAAAGATGGGAGAATGGCATTTCTTATTTAAAAGATCTGTGTTAGCATTAAAGTTAAGTTTATCATCAATAATAGTACCTAGATATTTGTATTTATGCACACGTTCAGCCACTACACCATCAATACAAAGAGAAAACCCAGCTGATGACAAATAGTGCCAATGGCATCAGCAATGACATATTTATAGATGGCAAGAAAATCGCGACAGTAAATAGCTTCAAATATCTTGGTGCTATAGTATCCTATGAAGGATCAAATCCTGAAATTCTCTCCAGGATAGCCCATACCACAGCTGCAGTGACCAAACTGAAAGTCCTCTGGGTCCCTTCCCTGATTATGTCCATATTTTTGTACGCTTGTGAAACATGGACCATAACAGCAGATATGTAAAGAAGGATAAAGGCAATGGAGATGATACTTTTGCAAACTCTTAAATATCTATTACAGGGATCACATCACTAATGAGGAAGTGACAACCAGAATGAAAAACGTCATCGGACCATATGAAAAGCTGACTTCTGTGTAAAAACTCAAGTGTTACGGGCACCATCGAACATCTGGACTGGCCAAGATTGTCCTTCAGGGAACAGTACAAGGAGGGAGACGAAAGACGAAGAGGCAGACAGAGAAAAACGCTGGGAAAACAACACCAGGGAATGGACTGGCCTTGAATGGAACAATTTGCTATGGAGAGCAGAGGACCGCGGGGAGTGGAGGAAGCTGATTGCAAAGTCTTCAGTGGTGCCACCACGGTCCGCAGGACTACGGATTAGGTGGAGCTGAGAAATAAGTGTAGAATGTCATGAGTGTTGAAGGTAGTGTGTGTGTGTGTGTGTGTGTGTGTGTGTGTGTGTGTGTGTGTGTGTGTGTGTGTGTGTGTGTGTGTGTGTGTGTGTGTGTGTGTGTGTTTGATTTAATTTGATTTATTCTTTTATATCGAGGATAACGGAATAAGCACTCTTGTGCATTTTTACATCCAGTCCCCGTGTGTATGCAGTTTTGTAAATGTCATCTATTCCCACTGGCACACGATGGCCTACTCTTACGAAAAGTGGAACAGGATTTAACGTGTGCGCAAGATGTTCTGCGTGCGTTTGCACACGGGCCTCGGTTTAAAGTCTCACCCGAAGGACGTGTGTGTGTGTGTGTGTGTGTGTGTGTGTGTGTGTGTGTGTGTGTGTGTGTGTGTGTGTGTGTGTGTGTGTGTGTGTGTGTGTGTGTGTGTGTGTGTGTGAAGAAGCAGTGCAATTGCTCCTTTTTTTTGATCAAGCCATCTATCTCAACAACAACTAAAATCAGGCACACATAAGAATTAAGAAGGAAAAAAAAAAGCACCTCCTAACCAAACCAAGCGTACAAA
>CM060317.1:517750-522750 GCA_030674155.1 Stramonita haemastoma
GTTTTTTTAATAAAAAAAAATTGGTATCATATGTTATACTTCTACTACTACTGTATTAGCTCTGACATCATCTGTTAAAGAGTATTCTGACTGTAAAATTCTTTGACACTATTTGTTAAGTTTCTATCAAAACTGTAAAACACTCAAAACACCATCTATTAAGCCTCTAATGATGCTGTAAAAGTCCCAAGACACCATCTGCTAAATCTTTTTAACACTGTGTAAAAGACCCAGGAGACTTTTTGTTTTTAATTTTAATCTTCTGACACAGTCTAACTAACTTTTGTTGGTACTGTAAAATACACAGGACTCTGTAAATACACAGGACACTTTGTGAATTTTTGTTGACACTGTAAGATATCTAGGTGACCATCTATTCATTTGTATGGATATTGTTAAATATCCAGGTCATCATCTTTTAAACTTCTACTGACGCTGTGGAATATTAAATATATACAGGACACCATCTGTAAAGTCTTTTCTGACATTGTAAAATACCCAGGATACAATCTTTTGGTTTCTAGTGAGTAACTCACTTACTTAGTAAATGACAATGTAAAATACCCAGGACATAATACTTTAATTCGTAATGACACTGTAAGGAACCCAGAACATGATCTTTCAGTTCATAGTGACATTATAAAATACCCAGGACAAGATCTGGTAGTTTCAAGTGACAGTGACAACGACAATAGCAACAACAACAACAGTAGAGTTGCCAAGCCAAAAAATTAAATAAGAGTTTTGGAATAATGACAAATATAATGACAAAGGTGATGATAGCAGTGATAATGACAACAATGATGACAACAATAATGGTGATATTAATATAGATGATGATAACAATGGTGAGGATATTGATACAGAGTCAGATGATGACAACAATGATGACAACAGTGATGATACTGATACAGATGATGACAACAGTGATGACAACAGTGATGATACTGATACAGGTGATGACAACAGTGATGACAACAGTGATGATACTGATACAGATGATGACAACAATGATGACAACAGTGATGATACTGATACAGGTGATGACAACAGTGATGACAACAGTGATGATACTGATACAGATGATGTTGACAACAATGGTACTGATACAGATGATGATGACAATGATGATATTGATACAGATGATGATGACAACAATGATGATATTGATACAGATAATGATGAAAAGCAGTAATGACAGCAACAATGATGATATTGATATAGATGATGGTGCAAAATGTTGTTGTAGATTTCCTGTCCTTCAAGCCTGCTCAGCCTGAATAAAATCAGATCAGTCATGATATATAGTGTAACTGTAAGAAAGAAAAGAAAAAAGATTGTTATATATATAATATATATATATAATATATATATATAATATATATATATATATATTTATATATATTATATCCCTTTCCAATGGATCATTCCAATGGCGTGGAGAGGGGGGTCTGCTGCATGGGTAACAGCTTGCCCTCCATACTTATTTACCCAGGCTTTGCACTCTAAAGACATAGTCTTCTGAGACTGATGGATGCCTGCTATCCCTGTACAACTTGTCCTCTCCCTTTCTGAACTAAATGCCTGAGGCATAGAAGCAGTAGAGAAAGCAGGTTGCTATGGGGCCCGGTCATAAAAGGAAATAGAGTATGTGACCATATTTTTTATGGCATTACAGTTGTTGAGGATGAACGCTGTATTTTGTATTGACTATTGTGCTGAATAGGGTTTGAGGTTACCGCATAATGAGGGCTGAATGAGATAGGGATATTGTCCTCGAGTAAAGCATATCGCAATGGACAATGCCGCCTTTTTATTTATTTTTTTATATTTTTTATTTCAAAGTGCAATTGTTTTACTGAGAGAGAGGTTTCTTCTCACATAATTTGACCAGCAGCCACTGTCTTGTTGCCATGGATTCTTCAAATCTTTTAAAATGTTTTTTGCTGGGGGATGGGGAGGATAGCCTGGTGGTTAGAGCTTGTAATCTGATGGTCTGGCTTCAAGCTGCCATTGAGGCAGTCGTTCAGGGGATTTTTCCCTGGAGTTAACATCAGCACCAACTCTACTCCCCTAAAAGCCCTTCAGAGGTGTCTATAAACCAAGGCCTTCAGTGCAATTGCACACAGAACATCTTTTACATACAATAAAACCTGCTCTGCCTTTGAGAAGAGGAGGCCAATTCATGCCAGTGGGAATGCATGATACATTCATGCCAGTGGGAATACAAATTCCATGTAATAAATAATAAAATAATGCATGACAAAATCTAAAAAATCCATGGGCATTGGTGTTGTGTTTAGACGCCATCCCCAAAGTGAAACTGCAGCCACCTTTATGGTGGGTTAAAAATAATTGTCCTGGCCGATCCCATACACAAAATCTCACCATTGAGGCACTGGTTAACCTCAAAGCTCTAACCAAAGAGCAAAAACAAAAAAGTATTCTGCATTGGAATTTTTGTTCATCATCTCATCACCTGTTAAGGTCCAGTGCATGAAGAAAAATCAGACTGAATGAGATTCAAGCCCCAGACCTTTTGCTTTCTGCACATGTGTGTTACTGTTACCCATATCACAGCCATCTCTCATGATAATAATGACTGCGGTGAAAAGAAGATTCAATTTAGGTTCAGATGACATGACAGAACTGTACACTATACTTGCTTTTTACTGTATGCATTCTGGTGTTGTCTAGGTGTGTTGTTGTTTTGGAGATCTATACAAAAATGTGCCTAGCTATCCAGAGAACAGTATACTGTATGTATCCTGGTGTTCTTGAGGTGTGTTGTTGTTCTGGAGATCTACACAATTACAAAAATGTGCCTAGCTATCCTGAGAACAAGTCTGTATTTCCAGCCCTATCAAAAGTCAGGCTTTTTCTCATCCTACAGCTCATGAATAGTGGTTTGGGTGCTGCTAGTCTTTCATGAGATGATAGTTTGATATCTTGTGTGCAACTGACACCTTAGCTAGCGGCAAAGTTGATATCTTATGTGCAACTGACAGCTTAGCTAGCGGCTAGCGGCAAAGCACTTGGCACCAATGGCATTCCACAAGACCTCATCAAAAGCTGTAAAGACATCTTACTACAGCCCCTTCACGACGTCCTATGCCAGTGTTGGAGGAAGGGAGCCGTGCTGCAAGACATGAGAGATGCCAAGATCGTCACTCTCTACAAGAATAAAGGTGACAGGAGCGATTGTAACAACTACAGAGGCATATCTCTCCTGAGCATCATAGGAAAACTCTTCGCTCGTGTCATGCTTGTGTGTCTCCAGAAACTTGCTGAGTGTGTTTACCTCGAGTCACAATGCGGCTTCCAAGCTGAATGCTCCATGGTGGACATGATATTCTCCCTATGCCAACTTCAGGAGAAATGCAGAGAACAACACAGACCCCTCTACATAGCCTTCATAGACCCGACCAAGGCCTTTGGCCTAGTCAGCAGGGAAGGGCTATTCAACATCCTTCCAAAAATTGGTTGCCCCCCAAAACTCCATAGTCTCATCAGATCCTTTCATGATGATATGAAGGCAACAATCCAGTATGAGGGCAGCATGTCCAACCCATTTGACATCAAGGGTGGAGTCAAGCAAGGCTTTGTCCTTGCTCCCACACTCTTTGGCATCTTCTTTGCCCTGCTCCTAAAGCACGTTTTTGGAACTGCAACAGAAGGTTATACCTATGCACCAGATCCAGCGGTCGACTATTCAACCTGGCTCAGCTGAAAGCAAAAACAAAAGTTATGGAGAAAACAATTAGAGACATGCTTTTTGCTGCTGCTGCTGCTGCTGCTGCTGGCTGTCATTTCGCACACTGAGCAAGAATTCCAATGCCTCATGGACAGGTTTTCCCAGGTCTGCAAAGACTTTGGACTGACAATCAGCCTGAAAAAGACCAATGTGCTGAGCCAGGATGTGGTTACTTCACCAGCCATCTACATCGATAACTACCAGCTCGATGTCATACACCAGTTGACATACCTGGGATCCATCATCAGTGACAACCTGTCCATTGATGCCGAGATCGACAAGCGCATGGGCAAGGCTGCTACGACCTTAGGACGCCTCACCACCCGCGTCTGGGAGAACCCAAAGCTGACAATTTCCACCAAGATGGCAGTTTACAATGCCTGCATTGTCTGCACTCTCCTTTATGGCAGTGAAACATGGACAACAAACTCCAAACAGGAGCGCAAACTGAACAGCTTCCACCTGCGCTCTCTCTGTCGCATCCTCGGCATCCACTGGAGTGACAAAGTTACCAATGCTCAGGTCCTCAAGGTTGCAGGTCTTCCCACCATGTACACACTCCTCAGACAATGCAGACTCTGATGGCTTGGTCACGTGCGAAGGATGGAGGATGGACGTATTCCTAAAGATCTCCTCTATGGCAAACTTGCCTCCGGCAAGAGAAGCATTGGGCGCCCCCAACTGCGCTACAAAAACGTCTGCAAGCGTGACATGAAAGCCCTGGACATCAACTCAGAGAACTGGGAGGAGGTAGCGGCTGACCACAGCAAATGGTGCAGTGTTCTCCACAAACAGCTGAAGTGTTGTGAAGAAAAGATCCACACCACAGCAAATGAAAAGAGAGCCAAGCGGAAGGCATGTACTCCAGCCACCTCAACAAGCCACATCTGCATTAGATGCAACAGAGACTGCCACTCCCGCATTGGACTGACCAGCCACAGCCGGCACTGTCGCTGAACAAATGACTTTCTTCTGGCATGAATTCCATAGTTGACACCGACAGACAGAAGCCAACACTATGTGCAACATGCATTTGGTACATGTCAGAAAAAAAGCCAACAAAAATTAGACTTATCTTGACAAATTTCTGTGAAAAAAATCCGTGCATGTACACAAACATATAGATCTAAAGAGGCAAAAAAGGGGGGGTATCAGATTATGATATAAAGCAACATACTCCACCTGAGGAGAGCTGCCCAAATTTTATATTAACATTATATACAAATCTGTCATGACTACAACTATA
>CM060317.1:527750-532750 GCA_030674155.1 Stramonita haemastoma
CACACACACACACACACACACACACAGTGAAAAGATGTTAAATCAAAAGAACGAATGAATGAACACACACAAACACTCATGCACATGCACGCACATGCACACACACACACACACACACACACACACACACACACACACACACACACACACACACACACACACACACACATAAACTGAGGCCCCGTGTGTGAACGCACGCTGAACATCTCTCGCACACGTTAAATCCTGTTCCGCTTTTTGTAAGAGTAGGCCATCGTGTGCCAGTGGGAACAGATGACATTTACAAAACTGCATACACACGGGGACTGGATATAAAAAAGCACAAGAGTGTTTATGCCATTATCCTCAATATAAAAGAATATAATAATAATAATAATAATAATAATAATAATAATAATAATAATAATAATAATGATAATAATGATTAAAAATATTAATAAATAATAATAATAACTCTCTCTCTCTCTCTCTCTCTCTCTCTCTCTCTCTCTCTCTCTCTCTCTCTGAATAAAGTACAGCAAGCAATCTTTACTCAGTATGCTGTATTTGAGATGTAGAGGAAAGATAAACATCAGGCAATACCACTTGCACCGAAAGCTGTAATAAGTGGGTATTCACTGTAGTTCATAAACAAACTAGCAAACAAACATCTCCTGTCAGTGCCTGACAACAGAAGTATCAGTTTTCAGTCAACATAAGATGTCTTTAAAAGAATTATAAATTTCAAAATAAGAAAGGTTTTACTTTTAGATATGTCTCACAAGTCAATCTACAGCAGGTATTCCATTATATAGAAACTTCATCACTGATTGCAAGCATGGGATATCTCGTTTGTTAGTTCTGTGCACCACTCATAAAAACAGAGTGGTCCAGCTTAAAGGATTTATAAGCCTTGAATAATCATGAAGGCTGCAGGTCATAGATTATGTGCAAAAAGTAATCTACAGTATGATAAGATAAATAAATATTGTATGGTTAGTTTGTCAAGTTTATTCAGGGTATAATTGATAGGGCAGTTATTTCGCAAACACACCAACTCTTTGTTTGAAAACAGAATGATCGGAACAAAGAACAAGGGGGACGCCTTCAAACCATTGCCAACTTTTTCCAAAACCTTGGCAACCGTCGCTCCTCTACCTCCTCCCAGAGGGACTCCCCCACCTCCCTAGACCCAGCCCCTGGGCGCCCCGAATCCCTGCCCCCCATCAACAACTCGGCCAAGCTGCCCTCCATCGGCAATGCCCAGCTGACGGCCTCCCAGAGTCATGTGCCATCCTACGGGCACCACAGCCGAGGGGAGACCCTGTCCCCCGCCCCCAAGAGTCCACGATCCAACCACGGCTCCCGAAGCCCTCGCCCTCCTCACAGTCCTGGCTTCAGTCAGGCGTCCACTTCAGTCAGCATCAAGAGCTTGCAGCAGTTTCAGTAAGTGGAGAGTTGTTCTAATGTCCACATTGTGTGCAGCATTAATTTGTAGTCATAAGAAGCTTGGAAAAGAGAAAGAATAAAGGGAGAAGAGAGAAAGAGAATGAGCTAAAGAGAGAGAGAGAGAGAGAGAGAGAGAGAGAGAGAGAGAGAGAGGCAGGCAGGCAGGCAGGCAGGCACAGGCAGGCAGGCAGGCAGGCAGGCAGGCAGGCAGACAGACAGACAGACAGACAGACAGATCATTAATTTTGGGCTGTAAATTCAGCCAAGCTGTTGAATTTGAATTTTGAACTTTCTAGCAAGATAATGACCTGTCAGCTGGGCTATAGTTTGTTTTTTTGTTTAGGTGCTTTTTGGTGGTTTTGTTGTTGTTTTTGCTGGGGGGGTTGTTTTTTTTGTTTTGTTTTGTTTTCATGGGGGGGGGGGGGGTTGCTGTTTGTTTTTTTTAGACAGATGGTTTGATGAAAAAAAGCAAATTTATTGCTTACTCAATGTACCATTTGGAAATAAAATTTTGACTTGACTTGACCTGACAGACAGGCAGACAGACAGACAGACAGACAGACAGATCAGACAGACAGACAGACAGACAAATCAATCATTTGCACTGTAAATTCAGCCAAGCTGTTGAATTTGAATGTTGAACTTTCTAGCAAGATCATGACCTTTCTTTTTCTGTCAGCTGGTCTTTAGATTTAATAATGAAAGTGTATAATTATGCTGAACATCAGTATGTGATCATTATAAACATTAATTTTGTGCTCTACCACACTCATGACTTGAGCATAGATATACATCATTGTACTATGTACAAAGTGATAGTTGTAGAATGTCTGAATTGTATGAACAGTTGTAGAATGTCTGAATTGTACAAACAGTTGTAGAATGTGTGAATTATACAAACTGTTAGTTGTAGAATGTGTGAATTGTACAATGTTAGTTGTAGAATGTGTGAATTATACAAACTGTTAGTTGTAGAATGTGTGAATTGTACAATGTTAGTTGTAGAATGTGTGAATTGTACAGTGTTAGTTGCAGAATGTGTGAATTATACAAACTGTTAGTTGTAGAATGTGTGAATTGTACAATGTTAGTTGTAGAATGTGTGAATTGTACAGTGTTAGTTGTAGAATGTGTGAATTGTACAGTGTTAGTTGCAGAATGTGTGAATTGTACTGTGTTAGTTGTAGAATGTGTGAATTGTACAGTGTTAGTTGTAGAATGTGTAAATTGTGTACAGTGTTAGTTGTAGAATGTGCGCATTATAGTGTTAGTTGTAGAATGTGTGAATTGTACAGTGTTAGTTGTAGAATGTGTGAATTGTACAGTGTTAGTTGTAGAATGTGTGAATTGTACAGTGTTAGTTGCAGAATGTGTGAATTGTACAATGTTAGTTGTAGAATGTGTGTATTGTACAAACTGTTAGTTGCAGAATGTGTGAATTGTGCAGTGTTAGTTGTAGAATGTGTGAATTGTACAATGTTAGTTGTAGAATGTGTGAATTGTGCAAAGTGATATTTGTAGAATGTGTGAATTATACAAAGTGTTAGTTGTAGAATGTGTGAATTGTACAAATTGTTAGTTGTAGAATGTGTGAATTATACAAATTGTTAGTTGTAGAATGTGTGAATTATACAAAGTGATGGTTGTAGCTTCTTCCCAAAACAGGGAAGAAGCTCAACAATCCAAGACAAAAATGGGAAGTGCCTTACAAGAGCAGAGCAATATAGGGCACTCAACAAAAGAATCAGGAAGTCCATGACAGAAACTAAAGAGAAATGGATTGGTGAACAGTGCCAGAACATTGAAGAAAGCAAGAAAAACAACAGCAAAAAAGCATATTAACTGGTGAAATGCGCTTTGATTTGTTTTTGCAAGATATAGCGCTATATAAGTTCCATTTATTATTATTATTATTATTAAATACCTGACTGGCACAAAACAGGGAAGAAGCTCAACAATTCGAGACAAAAATGGAAAGTGCCTCACTGATGACCAGGATATTCTGAACAGATGGACAAAATACTGCTCCGACCTGTATAACTATGACAGCACAGGAGATCCAGAAGTCCTCAATGTCCCCACAAGCACAGATACAGACAGCCACCCTATCCTCCGATAAGAAGCGGAAACAGCAGTCAGATTGCTGAAAAAGGGGAAGTCAGCAGGGGCTGACAATATTCCAGCTGAGTTGGTTCAAGCTGGAGGGGAAGCCATGATCAATGTCTTACTAAAAATCTGCAACAAGATCTGGAAGACAGAAAAATGGCCAACACCATGGACACATTCACTTATCATCACCCTCCCCAAGAAAGGAAATCTCCAGCAGTGCCAGAATTACCACACAATCAGCCTCATATGCCACCCAAGCAAGGTCATGTTGAAGATTATACTGAACAAACTGAAGCCACAAGCAGAGACCATCATTGCTGAGGAACAAGCAGGCTTCAGAGCAATGCGTAGAACAACTGAACAGATATTCAACCTCAGAATACTCTGTGAGCAGTACCTTCAACATCAACAAGACCTCTATCATATTTATTGATTTTAAGAAGGTATTCGACAGGGTGTGGCATGCAGCTTTGTGGGCAACCATGAATTTGTACAGCAACAATACAAACCTGATCAGAGTCTTTTTTCTTTCTCTCTTTTTTTTTTAGAACAGATTTTCAGAATTTCCTGTCATCAGCTACGATGTGATAGAATCACATATGTAGCCTTGGGAGTACTGAATAGGGAATCTTTGTTTTCCTACTCCTATTGTGATGGACATGAATGATTGAGCATGCATTATTCTCACAACAAGCCACCAGTGCAGTGTACTAAAACAGCAGCATTGGAGAGTGGTTTCAAACAACAGTTGGAGTAAGGCAGGGCTGTCTACTCTCACCCATTCTTTCCGACATCTTCCTTGAGAGAATCATGGCTGATGCACTGGAACACCATAAAGGATCAGTCAGCACTGGTGGCAGAACAATCACAAACCTCCGCTTCGCAGATGACATTGACAGACTAGCAGGATCAGAACAAGAGCTTGCCAGCCTAACAGAACACCTGAACAAGGCCTCTAAAACATATGGCATGGAAATCAGTGCAGGGGAGACCAAACTGATGACCAATAACGCCAAGGGCATCAGCACTGATATCAGGATCAATGACCAGAAGTTGGGAACAGTTGAAAGCTTCAACTACTTGGGAGCCATCGTATCAAACAAGGGGTCCAAGCCAGAGGTAGTATGCAGGATTGCACAGACAATAACAGCACTGTCAAAACTGAACACCATCTTGAAAGATATAAATATCTCACTCAAGTCCAAGATCAGACTAATGTGCTCCCTTGTCATATCCACATTCCTGTATGCCTTTGAATCATGGACCCTGACTGCAGATTTGGAGAGAAGAGTACAGGCAGTAGAGATGAGATGCTTCTGGAGACTCCTTGGCATCTCCTACAGAGACCACATAAGCAAAGAAGAGGTGCATAACAGAATCCAGCAAACCATTGGTCCTTACAAAAATCTTCTATCGATCATAAAGAAGAGTAAACTTAAATGGTAAGGGCATGTCACAGTATC
>CM060317.1:542750-590250 GCA_030674155.1 Stramonita haemastoma
AACAACTTTTTCAAGGACTTTAGAGATTTGTATTTTGTACCACTTTATGTCACAGCAGATTTCTCTGCATGAAATTTGGGCTGCTCTCCCTGGGGAGACTGTGTCGCCATAAGCACAGTGCCTACCCGGTTTTTTTTCTTTTTCTTGCATGCAACTGTATTTGTTTCCCTATCATAGTGGCTTTTTTCTACAGAATTTTGCCAGGGTCAACCCCCTTGTTGCTGAGGGTTCTTTCACTTGCGCTAAATAGTGATGTGTAACACGCAGGACCTTGGTTTATCATCTCATCCAAAAGACTAGTGCCCAGACCACCACTCCGGGTCTAACGGATGGGGAAAAAGTTTTGGGCCCAAACAGGGTACGAACCACCGCACACTCCGACCCAGACTTTTTGCTTTCTAGGCAAGGCACGTTACCACCTAGACCACCGATCCATCATTGACCACCGATCCATCATAGACCACCAATCCATCATAAAAGGCAGTTTAGAAACAGGTCTATAATTCTTCAGAGTGTTAGGGTCGAGGTCATGCTTTTTGAGTAGAGGTGTAACTATTGCAGTTTTGAGAGCTGCTGGAAAGATTCCTGAAAGAAGAGATGAGTTTACAATTTTCATGATGGTGGGTATAAGCTGTGGAAGGCACTGAGTGAAAAGAGAAGCAGGTACAGGATCAAGATCACATGATTTTATCGTCATTTCTTTCAAGATTGTCATGATTTCTTTCTCGCTTGCTGGATGAAGGGAAAGGAGAGGAGAGCCAGTGAATTGGGGATCAGGAGGCACAGGTTAGAAAGAAGTCTGATCCAGACTGGAATGAATGTTGCGGACTTTGTCAGAGAAGAATGAAGAAAATATAGCAGGAAGTTCAGAATGGCTGTAGGCAATAGGCATAGGACTTGCCTTATCAGATCAAAGAAGAGTTGAGGTGAGGGGGAAAAAAGTGCATGCATGCGTGTGCACACACACACACACACACACACACACACACACACACACACACACACACACACACACACACACACACCACACACACATTGCTCCTCCCAAAAGTCCTTTGGATGAGACTATAAACCAAGGCCCCGTATTTGAACACATGTAGAACATCTTGCACACATGTTAAAACCTGTTTTGTTTTTCAGAAGAGTAGGCCATTGTGTGCTGTGGGAACAGATGGCAAAATTTACAAACTGCATACATATGGGGACTGGATGTAAAAAAGCAAATGAGTGCTTATTCCATTATCCTCAAAATAAAAGAATTAAAAGAATTAAAGAATTAAACACATGCATGCCCGCACCCATGCATGCACACACCACACACACACACACACACACACACACACACACACACACACACACACACACACACACACACACACACACACACACATACATATTCATGTACACACCCAAGAGTTTGATCCCAGATGAACCCAGAGTTACAGCATTGTATCTTGCTGTGGCATTGTGATTGTGAGGACTGCAGACCAGCTACGTCTGCTGCAGTGCAAGAGACTGCTGTGTTGATTGGATGCTTTGATCTTTGATCATCCGCTTTTCTGTGGATTTTCTCATTACTGCTGTGTGGCTTGAAAGAAAGAAAGAAAGAAAGAAAGAAAGAGATTGATTGATAATGGGGAAAAAGAGAGGGGAGAGAGAGAGAGAGGGGGGGGGGGGGGGCATTTGAATGGACATAGTATGAACCAGGATCGAATCTTTTCCAGAGGGTCAATAAATCTCATGGCTGAACTCTCATGAAGTGAAAGGTTTGGAATTATCACTAGTAGCCAGGAAATGATGTGATAAGAAGAAAAAAAAAGCAAGTGATTTGTGTGGTGATGGTTGGTGTTACAGAAAGATGGCTGCAAGGAGAGCAAGACAGCGGAAGATTCTGGTGTTGATGTGGAGTATGTGAATGCAGTCTATGACACCCTGATGAAAGCTGTGAGTTATTACACCTCCTGTACATTATAGTACACCTTGCAGCTTTGAAACTGTTGTCTGTGACACTTTGATGAAAGCTGTGAGTTATTACACCTCCTGTTCATCATAGTACACCTTGCAGCTTTGAAACTGTTGTCTGTGACACCCTGATGAAAGCTGTGAGTTATTACACCTCCTGTACATCATAGTACACCTTGCAGCTTTGAAACTGTTGTCTATGACACTTTGATGAAAGCTATGAGTTATTACACCTCCTGTACATTATAATACACCTTGCAGCTTTGAAACTGTTGTCTGTGACACTTTGATGAAAGCTATGACTTATTACACCTCCTATACACCTCCACACACATTATAATGCGTTGTGCAGCTATGAAACTGTTGGCATTCTAGTAATACTAGAAGTTGACATGCCTGATGGCTAGAAGTCTTTTGGTAGCACACATGTCCAGGATACAAGAGGTTCACTGTTCAAATCCTGTTGGATTCTGAACTGTTTGCTTGCATTCCACCATGCCTTTTGTGTGGTCTGTGTGTTTGTCTTTCAGCACTGATAATGAACCGATGTTCTTACAAATTATATATATATATATATAGTTCCTGTGAAAGTTTCTTCAAGAACCAGAGAATATTCTCTTGACAAAATTTTGTAGGAATAAGAAGCATTACAGGCAAAAGAATACAATCTATACACACAGGCAAGAAACAAGCAAACAAACCCCAAAAATAATGAAGATAAGAATAACTTGTGGTGCAGTGTGTGATGTGCTTTCCATAAGGATAGCAGTTCAGATGTCACTTAGAGAAGTTGGCTGACAAAGGAATGAATAGTGAAGTGTCGGGGCAATGTGAACACTGCAGTGTAACATGTCATATATTTTCATCTCCAAGATTCTGTATACATGTGATAAGATAAGCAAAGACTGAACACTGCAGTGTAACATATCATGTATTTCCATCTCTAAAGAACTCTATATACATGTGACAAGATAAGCAAAGACTGAACACTACAGTGTAACATATCATGTATTTCCATCTCAAAAGAACTCTGTAAACATCACATGTGACAAGATAAGCAAAGACAGGATAGCGTAGTGTCAGAACATTGGGCTCGCAATTTGATGACCCAAGTTAGATTCCTGTTCGAGGGGAAATTTTTTCCTGGAGTTAACATCAGTGCTGACTTCACTCTCCCCAAAAGTCCTTCGGATGAGACTATAAACCAAGGCCCCATGTGCGAACGCATGCAGAACATCTTGCGCACACGTTAAATCTTGTTTCGCTTTTCGTAAGAGTAGGCTATTGTGTGCTGGTGGGAACAGATGACAAGATTTACAAAACTGCATACACAGGGGAATTGGATATAAAAAAGCACATGGGTGCTTATTCCATTATCCTTAAAATAAAAGATATAAAAGAATTTTTTTTAAAAGACAGGGAACTCCACTGCAGTGCAGTGCCATGCTGTAAATTTCAACTGTCGATTACAGTAATTAATACAATCAATACCATCAGCAATGCAGTGTGATATAATGTAACATGATATTTCCTACAGTAGCAGAGTAGGATGCAATGTATTGTACAGCAGTAGGCATTACTGGGGCACTGTGCTGACTCTTTCAGGCAGAGTCATGGGCAAGTTAAACATTACATGGAAAAGGTCTGCCCTTCTCCAGGTAGTGGGTTGCGTTGAGCTGAGTGGAATGGAACTGTAGACCACTGTAAGGGAAGGGGATGGCCTGGTGGTTAGGGCATTGCTTTTGCCATCTGACAGCCCAGGATCAATCCCTGGTTTGAACACCACTGAGTTCATGGGAATTTTTTCCCTCGGAGATAACGTCAGTGCTGACCCCCCCCCCCCCCCCCCCCCCCCCCCCTTAAAGTCCTTCACATGATATTGTAAACCAAGGCCTCATGTGCGAATACCCACAAGGTCTTGCTCACATGTGAAGACCTGTTCCACCTTTTGGAAGAGTAGGCCAGTTATGTTGACAACATTTGTGTGTGTACTTGTTTAAAAGAATAACTTTATATTGACAGTTTTCCTATGTTGTACATCATTTATTGTTGATTACTTTATTCTGTGGCAGCCAAAAGAAGCGCTAGAGGCTTTATAACAACCATTTTCCTATGTTGTACATTTATCATTAATAACTTTATTCTGTGGCAGCCAAATGAAGTGCCGAAAGAAGTGCTAAAGGCTATCATCAACAGTTTGCTGAAAGACAGAAAGTGAGTCTTGTGTGTGTGTGTGTGTGTGTGTGTGTGTGTGTGTGTGTGTGTGTGTGTGTGTGTGTGTGTATGTATGTGTGTGGATTAAAGTCATTTTTCCCAACCTAATCATGGTTAACAAAAAGATCCTATGGGGGGGAGAGAGAGAGAGAGAGAGAGAACAGACAGACAGACAGACAGACAGACAGACAGACAGACAGACAGACAGACAGACATTCAGACAAAAACAGAGACAGACAGACAGAGATCTCTGAACTAAAAGCTTGTTTAGTTCAGAGTTCAGAAAGAGAGAGAGAGAGAGAGAGAGAGAGAGAGAGAGAGAGAGAGAGAGAGAGAGAGAGAGAGAGAGAGAGAGCTCTGAACTTTGAAATTGGAGAGAGAGAGAGAGAGAGAGAGAGAGAGAGAGAGAGAGAGAGAGAGAGAGAGAGGACAAAAAAAGTAAAGTGGCAAGAAGGGATTGAAAGACAATGTTGAGTAAGTTATGGACAAGAAAGAATATTTCAACGTAAAGAGATATCAGTAGTTTGACCCTATGTCTCGTTTTGTTATTATTGCTGCGAAGGAATCGGGATCATCGTTTGTGGTAAGAACACACACACATAATCCTACAAACATGCACATACATACACACACGCATGCAATTTTGCGCACATGCACACACACACACATACACAGCCATACACACACACACACACAACACACTTAGACAGCCACACATACAAACACACGCACACACGCGCACACACACACACACACACACACACACACACACACACACACACAACTCACACACACAGCCACACATACACACACACACACACACACACACACACTTACACACACATACACACACATACACACACATACACACACATACACACACATACACACACATACACACACACACACACACACACACACACACACACACACACACACACACACACACACACACACACACACATGTAGATGTTTCACTCCCTGTCAGACAGCAGTTGGATGCCTCCTCACCTCTCCTTACCTCAGTCCCATGTCCCAAAGGACGTAGGGGGGACATGAGAGAAGACGCAACAGAGATCTTTTTCCATGCTTCACGATCCTGTGTGGCTAGTAGGAGGTGTTGCAGGGGTTGGGCGGTCCAGTCTTTGATGTTGTCAACCCATGATTTCTTTTGGCGGCCTCTTCTTCTCTTGCCCTCGACTATTCCTTGCAGGATGGTTTTTGCTAGGGTGTTGTGTCTTGTGGTGTGACCAAACCACATCAGCTTTCTCCTCTTTATGGTGGAGAGCAAAGGCTCTTGGGGGCCCACACGCTTTTTGATTTCTTCTTTCACATAGTTATTGTTCTTGTGTTCTTTGTATGATATTTTGAGGAGTCTTCTGTGGCACTTGTTCTCGAATGCTTGGATTCTCCTCTCTAACTCTGCTGTCAGAGTCCATGATTCACAGCCATATAAGATGATAGATATCACGAGGGATTTGTAAAGGTGGTATGTGGTGCAGAAGCTGATGTTGTTGCTTCTGATGATCCTCTCGAGTCTGACTAGAGCAGATGTTGCTGTTGCAATGCGAGCTTTCACTTCATTGTTTGATGTGCCATCTTTTGTTAGGATGGAGCCTAAGTATTTGAATTGGCTCACCTCTTTTCAGCAACAGGAACAGGAAACAGGAAAAAAGAGTTAGGAACTTCGTTATAACTCACAAAACACAATGACATGTCTTGATTGCATCAATGTTGATCACTATGGTTGCATTTGTGAGGTGTCTTGATTGCATCAATGTTGATCACTATGGTTGTGTTTGTGAGGTGTTTTGATTGCATCAATGTTGATCACTATGGTTGTGTTTGTGAGGTGTTTCGATTGCATCAGTGTTGATCACTATGGTTGTTTGTATCATTGTTGGTATTATGTCAGTTTATGTTGCTGTTTTAAGAAGGATTTTCCAAGTTTTATTTTTTAAAAAAACCTTCTGCCTGTTTTTGTTGATTTGTTAAAGACACTGCTGATGATTTTAGTGGAAATCATGCTCCAGTGATTTTGGTCACAGTTATAGAATATTTATGGTTTTGAGACAATAATTTTTAAATGGTGGATTTGAACAATGAACAATGAACAAATTTTATTTAAAGAGGGTAATGGCATAAGCAAACATGCTTTTTTACAACCAGTCCTCTGGGAAAAAAAAACAACAAAAAAACAAAAAAAAAAACAAAAAAAACAAAAAAAAAAACACACACACACACAAAAACCCCCAACAAACTGAATAAATTATTCAAAAAAAAAAAAAAAAAAAAAAAAAAAAAAAAAACCACACACACACACACAAAAACCCCCAACAAACTGAATAAATTATTTTAAAAAAAAAAAAAAAAAAAAAAAAAAAAAAAAGGCATAGCAATAGCGAACAAACTGCACATAGACATTATATGAGTGAAGACGAAGGGAAAAATAATAACAACAACAACAACAACAACAACAACAATAATAATAATAATAATAATAATAATAATAATAATAATATATATCCATGACATCATCCAAATGCAATAAACATTTTCTACGCCTATATCGTTATCTTTTACAAAACAAGCGTACAAAATCACAAAATCAGATTAGAAAATAAAGAAAGAAAAGATGATTGACTAGAGAGAAGAGTAGAGTAGAATAGAATAGAGTAAAGTAGAGTAGAGTAGAGTAGAGACAGAGAAGGGATAGACAGACAGAGGAGAGATAGAATATAAACAGGTGGGCGGACAAAAGACATAAATTTCACAGGCAGACAGACAGACAGACAGACAGCGAATGACAGACAGCAAAGAGAGAGACATATGAAAAACATGATTGAATGAAGTCATGGCAAACATCACTGACATTTTGTCTCACCAACAAGGAAAAAAAAAAAAAAAAAAAAAAAAAAAAAAAAAAAAAAAAATTGTAGGACAAGATCATCAGCAAATCACTGGCAGCCTTTCATTCATAAGAAAATGTTTCAATGATTTTTTAAAGTTTTGCATAGAGGTTATGCTTTTTAAGTATGCAGGCAGGTTATTCCAGTAAGTGCCACCGCTATAAATAAGACTACTTTTAAACAAATCAATTCTTGGTTTTGGCACAGTAAATTTGTGCGAATGACTATATATGTTTATTTGAAAACGTTTCGTCAGAGTGGGCGGTGCATTACCATATACTATCCTATGCATCATTAAAGCTTTGTTGTATTCCAATTGCAAATTAAATGGTAAAATACCAATATTTGATGGCAGTAGCATTGATACTAGTTTGCTTTCATGTTTGTTATGTTTATATTCAAATTGCTGTAGAGATGTTTTTGTGCCTGTCTAAAGCAAACGATAATATTGTTTATATGTTTGGCCAGTTCTGATCACTGTCACCAGCAGCCCAGCTGGTAGGGAAGTGTTCTCACTTTTGACCAATGACTGTTTACAGGCCACACAGCAAAGAAGATCTCCAAGCCTACTTGATTCTTCTTCAGGTGAGTCGTGGCTTGTCTTTTTTCAATGCAATTTTTGACAGCAGTTACAATACTCCAGCAGAATGCCAAATTTGCTTACTGTAAAATGGAGAAGCTGATGTTTATAAAGTAAACAGAATCAAAACTGACCCAGAGAAGTTCTGGCCTCTGAATAAGGTAAAAGACAGGAAGCTTTCCTCTTTGCTTTAGTTACAGAGTCTTTGAAAAATGGTAGATATAAATGCTGTATCACAGAGGAACAAAAAGAAATATTATAAAATAGTAAAACAGTATTGAAACTTGCCAGGTTAGAGGAAATCAGAACTGTTACTTCATGAGAGATGCACACTTCAGAAAGATGAAAAGACAGAGTGCAGTTAAATCTGAATGCTGCAAATGTTCAGCTAATAAGGCTGATTTCAAATGAATCAGATTGCAATGGATCTTGAGCTCAAAGACATTGTTCTGTTTGGTCCTATTGCCAGGATTTTTACAGCCAAATGGTGGAGTTCACTTTCATGTTGTTATCATGTGAGCAAAACAATAGCTTTTTTTTATACTTAACCTTAAGGTTAATGTTTACTATTAAATGACAGATCTCAGTGTTGGTTCTTTCTTTCATGTCCACCAGAGACTGTGTCTCTAACAGTGTCCACAGTTGAACATGCATAGTGTTAAGCTAAGTTTCCACAAATTGTCTCTCTCAAACAGTGTTCATTGTGTTAAACATGCAATGCATTTAGCTAAGGTAGCAGAAATTGTGTCTCTCTCTTATGGTGTTCACAGTTGAACATTTATAGAAATAAAGCTCAGGTAGCAGAAAAATGCTACTGTGTACTGACACTTACAGTCATTGATTAGCTTCTCATAGTATTGTGTACAAGTCTGCCGTTTTTGGCTGAGTAGTCTGAGATAGTTAAAAAGAACTGTCTTGTCATGGGCATGCATGGTTTGAAACATTCAACTACAACATAACCTGAGATCTCTTGGCAAGACTTTACCTATTGATATTGATGCAGCTGTGGGTGTGTTTTACATCAGTTCTATCAACAGAATAAAGAATGATGGACAAGACCCTCTTTGTTATAAACAAATACCATTTGGTTATAAAAGTAAAAACTCATGGCTCCTAGTTGGTGAATTGTTGTAATGATGTATCAGTCTTAGAGCCTGGAAGAGCCAGGAGTTAGTGCAGAACTGGGGGCTGGCTGCTGATGGGGAGATGTGGGGGGGGATGTTGCAGAACCCTCAGTTCAGCTCCCTGTCCACCTACGTCATCTTTGCCCACCTCCTGCGACAAGTGGCCAGCCTGACCGACCACGACCACCACTACCTGGTCCACTGGCTCAAGATGTCAGTAACTCCGCTGCTGTACTCAGCAGTTTTCTGTTGCATGTCGTGGTTTGGTTGTTTCCACTGTAACTCAGTAACTCCGCTGCTGTACTCAGCAGTTTTCTGTTGCATGTCGTGGTTTGGTTGTTATCACTGTAACTCAGTAACTCCGCTACTGTACTCAGCAGTTTTCTGTTGCATGTCGTGGTTTAGTTGTTATCACTGTAACTCAGTAACTCTGCTGCTGTACTGAGTGATTTTCTGTTGCATGTCGTGGTTTGGTTGTTATTACTGTAACTCAGTAACTCTGCTGCTGTTCTGAGTGATTTTCTGTTGCATGTCGTGGTTTGGTTGTTATTACTGTAACTCAGTAACTCTGCTGCTGTACTGAGTTATTTTCTGTTGCATGTCGTGGTTTGGGTTGTTATCTCTTTTTTTTTTTTGTTCATATCTCTCTTAGAAATGGGGGCGGGATAGCTCAGTGGTCAGAATACTCGCTTTCCCCAAGTCAAGTTAAGCAGTGTTGAGCGTGGTTACCAGTTGGATGGGTGACTGTTTGCGTGCCTTGGCTTCGGTACTGTCCCCGCCAGTTCCCCCCAGGTACCTGCCCTCTTTAGGTTCAGGGAAGGTAAAGCAGCAAGGCAGAGGAGATGGGCACCAGCCTCAATATGCTGGCCCCTAGAGAAGCTGAGGTCTTTGATGCCTTGCTCCCCTACGAACGCCCAGGTTATGGGACACCTTTACCTTTACCTTTTAGGTGACTGCAATTGCTATTGTAGAAATAAAAACAACACACTGTCAGACCATCTTGGAGAAAAGTGTCAGTCAGTGCATTTCCATCGCTCCCTAACAACCATCTAAGTCATTGGACTGATGATAATGAGGATGATAATGATGATGATGATGGTGGTGCTGATGATGGTGCTGATGATGGTGGTGGTGGTGATGGTGGTGGTGGTGGTGGTGGTGGTGGTGGTGGTGGTGGTGGTGGTGGTGGTGGTGAAGAAGAAGAAGAAGAAGAAGAAGAAGAAGAAGAAGAAGAAGAAGAAGAAGAAGAAGAAGAAGAAGAAGATGGTGATGGTGATGATGATGATGATGAACTGAACAATGTGTGGCCTTTGAAAGTTATAGTATTCTGAAACTGTAGGGGTTTTCTCAACATTGCTAAAAGCTAGAATTGACCTGTGGTCATGTTTTTGATGAGGTGTGTTAGAATATTGCTGAATATTTCTTTAGACAAACTGATGTGCCCCATAATTTTGATGAGAAAGTGTTGACAGTCAGCTTGTTTGAAGTAGTGAATGCTTAGTGGTGTACTCTTCTCTGTGGTCACTTTGTGTGAACTAGTGAATGCTTAGTGGTGTGCTCTTCTCTGTGGTCACTTTGTGTGAACTAGTGACTTTGTGTGAACTAGTGAATGCTTAGTGGTGTACTCTTCTCTGTGGTCACTTTGTGTGAACTAGTGAATGCTTAGTGGTGTGCTCTTCTCTGTGGTCACTTTGTGTGAACTAGTGAATGCTTAGTGGTGTACTCTTCTCTGTGGTCACTTTGTGTGAACTAGTGAATGCTTAGTGGTGTGCTCTTCTCTGTGGTCACTTTGTGTGAACTAGTGAATGCTTAGTGGTGTGCTCTTCTCTGTGGTCACTTTGTGTGAACTAGTGAATGCTTAGTGGTGTACTCTTCTCTGTGGTCACCTTGTGTGAACTAGTGAATGCTTAGTGGTGTACTCTTCTCTGTGGTCACCTCTTCACCAAGTGGATCATCTGTAGATGAACACAGCAAACTGGTTCTCTCACACTTCCCAATTTTAATGCTGCATGTGATATGTGAGTTCCCAATGTATTTTAGTGAAGACAGCATTTCACAACTAGATTTGCTGTGTGAAGTCTTTTACTTGGATGTTTCTAAAGAAATGAATTCACACCTCAGTTTTAACAAGGAATCTTAAGCAACAAAACAACAGATTTTGGGCTAAAAGTTTGCTTGTTGAAACTGATATGTGGATTCATGTATTGTGTATGTGACTGAGCTGAGAAGTGCTGTTTAAAGTCAGCGAAAACTGATTTGTGGCTTCCTTTGTTCTGCATGGAACTGAGCCGAGAAGTGCTGGTTAAAAATCAGTGAAAGATGCCCTGTATGTTATATCGATTCTTTTATTCTGCATGGAACTGAATGGAGAAGTGCTGGTTAAAAATCAGTGACTGAAAGATGTCCTGTATGTTATATCGATTCTTTTATTCTGCATGGAACTGAATGGAGAAGTGCTGGTTAAAAATCAGTGACTGAAAGATGTCCTGTATGTTATATCGATTCTTTTATTCTGCATGGAACTGAGCTGAGAAGTGCTGGTTAAAAATCAGTGACTGAAAGATGTCCTGTATGTTATATCGATTCTTTTATTCTGCATGGAACTGAGCTGAGAAGTGCTGGTTAAAAATCAGTGACTGAAAGATGTCCTGTATGTTATATCGATTCTTTTATTCTGCATGGAACTGAGCTGAGAAGTGCTGGTTAAAAATCAGTGACTGAAAGATGTCCTGTATGTTATATCGATTCTTTTATTCTGCATGGAACTGAGCTGAGAAGTGCTGGTTAAAAATCAGTGACTGAAAGATGTCCTGTATGTTATATCGATTCTTTTATTCTGCATGGAACTGAGTGGAGAAGTGCTGGTTAAAAATCAGTGACTGAAAGATGTCCTGTATGTTATATCGATTCTTTTATTCTGCATGGAACTGAGCTGAGAAGTGCTGGTTAAAAATCAGTGACTGAAAGATGTCCTGTATGTTATATCGATTCTTTTATTCTGCATGGAACTGAGCTGAGAAGTGCTGGTTAAAAATCAGTGACTGAAAGATGTCCTGTATGTTATATCGATTCTTTTATTCTGCATGGAATTGAGCTGAGAAGTGCTGGTTAAAAATCAGTGACTGAAAGATGTCCTGTATGTTATATCGATTCTTTTATTCTGCATGGAACTGAGCTGAGAAGTGCTGGTTAAAAATCAGTGACTGAAAGATGTCCTGTATGTTATATCGATTCATTTATTCTGCATGGAATTGAGCTGAGAAGTGCTGGTTAAAAATCAGTGACTGAAAGATGTCCTGTATGTTATATCAATTCATTTATTCTGCATGGAACTGAGCTGAGCTGAAAAGTGCAGGTTAGAATCAGTGAAAGCTGTCCTATGTGTTGTGACATTCCCTGTGTGTTGTGACTTGCCTGTGTGTTGTGACATGTTTTGTGACATGTTTTGTGTGTTGTGACATGCCTGTGTGTTGTGACATGTTCTGTGTGTTGTGACATGCCTGTGTGTTGTGACATGCCTGTGTGTTGTGACATGCCTGTGTGTTGTGTCATGCCTGTGTGTTGTGACATGCCTGTGTTGTGACATGTTCTGTGTGTTGTGACATGCCTGTGTTGTGACGTGCCTGTGTGTTGTGATATGCCTGTGTATTGTGACATGCCTGTGTGTTGTGACATGCCTGTGTTGTGACATGCCTGTGTGTTGTGACATGCCTGTGTGTTGTGACATGCCTGTGTGTTGCGGCATGCCTGTGTGCTGTGACATGCCTGTGTTGTGACATGCCTGTGTATTGTGACATGCCTGTATGTTGTGACATGCCTGTGTTGTGACATGCCTGTGTTGTGACATGCCTGTGTGTGACTGCCCTCAGGCTGGAGAAGGACCGGTTCCGTGGCATTCTGGAGCGGCTGCACAACTTCATCGCCTGTCGCCTCTTCCCCCCCAAGCCGGAGGACCTGCCGGCCATTGCCAAGTGCTCCTGGTGGATCCCCTGTGCCACCAAGGTCATGGCCTTGCTCAGTGAGTGCTGACTGGCCACACTCCACTGCTGCACTGCCGATGTCACAGTTCTTGAGATGTAGTGTCATATGTCACAGTTCTTGAGATGTATTGTCATATGTCACAATGATTGAGATGTATTGTCATATGTCACAGTTATTGAGATGTATTGTCATATGTCACAATTATTGAGATGTATTGTCATATGTCACAGTTATCGAGATGTATTGTCATATGTCACAATTATTGAGATGTATTGTCATATGTCACAGTTATCGAGATGTATTGTCATATGTCACAGTGATTGAGATGTATTGTCATATGTCACAGTGATTGAGATACATTGTCATATGTCACAATGATTGAGATGTATTGTCATATGTCACAATAATTGAGATGTATTGTCATATGTCACAATGATTGAGATGTATTGTCATATGTCACAATGATTGAGATGTATTGTCATATGTCACAATGATTGAGATGTATTGTCATATGTCACAGTTATTGAGATGTATTGTCATATGTCACAATGATTCAGATGTATTGTCATATGTCTGTTAACCCTTCTGTCTTAGCTGCCAGTCCCAGTCTCTGTCAATCTCTTGTCTGTTGGTCTGTTTATTAGTCAGTCTGTTTGTGTCAAGTCAAGTCAAGTCAAGTCAAACTTTTATTTCCAGATGGTACATTGAGTAAGCAGTGCAATTGCTTTTTTTCATCAAGCCATCCATCTGTCTGTCTGTCTCTCTGTCTCTGTCTCTGTCTCTCTCATTTTGACAAGACTCACTGTGACAAACACACACACACACACACACACACACACACACACACACACACACACACACACACACACACACACACACACACATATATATATATATATATATATATATATATATATATATATATATATATATATATATATATATATATATATATATATACACACACATACACACACATGCTCATGCTCACACATACATACATACATGTGCATATATGAACACATGCATTCATGCATAGACAGATATATGCAGGTATACTTCTACATGCACGCACGCACACACAACTAAGACACATCACTATTTCCTCATTCTTTTTTTTTTTTTATCAACAGGAGATGGCTTTTCATCTTTGAATGGAAACATGTAACACACAGCATATTTGACAGGAGATACAGTGCATTCTAAAACATGAAAAATGTATTGATCATCTTGTCCTCTAGGCTTCAGTTCAAACATTTTTTTTCACAATTTCGTCCAGAACGTTTTCTCCTTTAGGATCTGGTTCTCGAAACCTTAGAATAAATTGATGTGGAAAATGTAAGGAATATGACAACATGTCATTCCACATTCCTCTTTCTACTGAGTTCTGGGTTGGTGTATTTCCATCCAACGCTTACAGAAGAGGCTGCTTGGGAAGATCAACAGAAAAGAGTTCTGTTGACAAGAAGCAAAGGGGGATAACCCAGTGGTCTGTCAGAGTTCAGCTGGCAATCCCACTGCTGGGGTTGGAGCAGCACAGAGGCTGCTCCCCCAGTGCATGTTGCCCTGGAGTCCACAGAGGCTGCTCCCCCAGTGCATGTTGCCCTGCAGTCCACAGAGGCTGCTCCCCCAGTGCATGTTGCCCTGCAGTCCACAGAGGCTGCTCCCCCAGTGCATGTTGCCCTGGAGTCCACAGAGGCTGCTCCCCCAGTGCATGTTGCCCTGGAGTCCACAGAGGCTGCTCCCCCAGTGCATGTTGCCCTGGAGTCCACAGAGGCTGCTCCCCCAGTGCATGTTGCCCTGGAGTCCACAGAGGCTGCTCCCCCAGTGCATGTTGCCCTGGAGTCCACAGAGGCTGCTCCCCCAGTGCATGTTGCCCTGGAGTCCACAGAGGCTGCTCCCCCAGTGCATGTTGCCCTGCAGTCCACAGAGGCTGCTCCCCCAGTGCATGTTGCCCTGGAGTCCACAGAGGCTGCTCCCCCAGTGCATGTTGCCCTGGAGTCCACAGAGGCTGCTCCCCCAGTGCATGTTGCCCTGGAGTCCACAGAGGCTGCTCCCCCAGTGCATGTTGCCCTGGAGTCCACAGAGGCTGCTCCCCCAGTGCATGTTGCCCTGGAGGTCACCACACTACAGCTGCACTTCTCCACAAGTCCACTGCATGAGATTTGTTTAAACCAAGGTCCAGTGTGTAAATGTTTGTAGAACATTCTGACTTAGGGGATGATATCTAAACAGAACACCAGTATGCATGCGTTTTGTCAGCCATCCCTACTGGAAGACAGTGGCCTACTCTTTTAGAAGGCAGAATGGGTTTTAACGTGTACGCAAGATATACCACTTGCGTTCTCACATGGGACCTTTGTCAGTAGTCTCATCTGGAGATTTTATGGGAGTGGAGTTGGTGATGATATGAACTCCATGTCTCAACAAATCCGCTGAAACGAGCGTTTCAGTGCTGCCACAGACCTGCAACTTCACATTGCTGGATCGATGGTCTACAGGTAACGCACCTCTCTAGAAAGGGAAAAGTCCAGGTCGAAGTGTGTGCTGGTTCAAATCCTGTTTGGGCCCCAAACTTTTCCCCCATCCATTAGATCATGAGTGGTGGTCTGGGTGCTAGTCTTTCAGATGAGACAGTAAACTGAGGTCTCCTGTGTTACACATTATTTAGCACATGTAAAAGAACCCACGGCAACAAGAGGGTTGTCCCTGGAAAAATTCTGTAAGAAAAAAAGCCACTCTGATAGAGAAACAAATACAGTTGCCGACAGGAAAAAGAAAAAAAAGGGGGGGTAGGCGTTGCACTTGGGGCAATGCGCTCTCCCCGGGGAGGTCAGCCTGAATTTCATGCAGAGAAATCTGCTGTGTCATAAAGTGGTACAAATAAATAATGAATAAAGAAATAAATTGCAAGGTGCGCATTGTGAACTACTCTGCAGTTGTGCTGTGTTGTGGTGCAGATGCAGCCAACAATCTGGCGCCGGTGCCCCTGGTGGCCCACACTGACCTCTACAACAGCACTCTGGACCACCTGGACCTGATGGCAGAGTACTACGCCTGGCAGAACCCCAGCTCCCATGCAGGGTGAGTCACTCGCAGGTCCTCTGCTTCTGCCTCTGCTTTTTATCTTCTTCTTCTTCTTCTTCTTCTTCTTCTTCTTCTTCTTCTTCTTCTTCTTCTTCTTCTTCTTTTTTTCTTCTTCTTCTTCTTCTTCTTCTTCTTCTTCTTCTTCTTCTTCTTTCTTCTTCTTCTTCTTCTTCTTCTTCTTCTTCTTCTTCTTCTTCTTCTTTTTCTTCTTCTTCTTCTTCTTCTTTCCTTCTTCTTCTTCTTCTTCTTCTTCTTCTTCTTCTTCTTCTTCTTCTTCTTCTTCTTCTTCTTCTTTCTTTTCTTTCTTTCTTTCTCAGTTGTGGCAACTTTTTTTGTTAGGTTTGCATGTATGAACAGACTGTAAAAAAGGGTGAAGCGAAAATGGATTTTTTCCTGATTCTTTCATTGATGTGAGTGAAGGTTTTCTTCAGCAGATGTAGGCTGATTCTTTCCTGTAACTCGCTGAAATCTCTGTCAGTTTACACTGGGTGTAGTCCAGTGTGGCAACTGATTGTTTCCTGTAACTCGCTGAAATCTCTGTCAGTTTACACTGGGTTTAGTTCAGTGTGGCAACTGATTGTTTCCTGTAACTCGCTGAAAGCTCTGTCAGTTTACACTGGGTTTAGTCCAGTGTGGCAACTGATTGTTTCCTGTAACTCGCTGAAAGCTCTGTCAGTTTACACTGGGTTTAGTCCAGTGTGGCAACTGATTGTTTCCTGTAACTCGCTGAAAGCTCTGTCAGTTTACACTGGGTTTAGTCCAGTGTGGCAACTGATTGTTTCCTGTAACTCGCTGAAAGCTCTGTCAGTTTACACTGGGTTTAGTCCAGTGTGGCAACTGATTGTTTCCTGTAACTCGCTGAAAGCGTGGCAACTATAGAGTCATCTCTGCCGTCCTGACTGTAAAGTAACTTGCAATGAGTCCTAAGCTAGTGGAAGACCTTGCAATGAGTCCTAAGCTAGTGGAAGACCTTGCAATGAGTCCTAAGCTAGTGGAAGACCTTGCAATGAGTCAAAAGCTAGTTGAAGAACTAGTGGAAGACCTTGCAATGAGTCCAAAAGCTTGTGGAAGACCTTGCATTGAGTCTTGAATAAGACAAATTATGTATACTGTTTGTAATGGTTTATATTTTGTTGCAGATTTGTCGTTACATACATTTGTTTTAAATAGGATGAAATTAGGTATGTTGGTTTGGAATGGTATGAATGTTGTGCCAGCTGTGTAGTGTCATACATGTCTGTGTGTCTGTGTTTCAGCTTTTCCTTCTGCCAGTACCCTTTTGTGCTAAGTATCGCTGCCAAAAGATCCATACTACAGAAGGATTCGGAGCAACAGATGATTATTCAAGCCAGAGTAAGTGCATTTTAATGTGGTATTTTTAAATGCTGTGTGTGTGTGTGTGTGTGTGTGTGTGTGTGTGTGTGTGTGTGTGTGTGCTCGTGCATGTGTGTGTGTGTGTGAACATGCATTCATGAATGGCTATTGTGTTTGTTGCAACAGACAAGTTTACAAGTGACAGTAAATTATGGCAATCAAGAAAAGAGACTTGGAAATAATTATGGTAAAGGAGACATAATGTCATGTATCTGAGAGAGAAACTCAGAGAGAGACAGGCAGACACACAGAGAGAAAGAGAGATTTTAGAAATTCTTTTATGAGAGAGAGAGAGAGAGAGAGAGAGAGAGGGGGGGGGGGGGACAGACATGCAGTTAAACAATCACACATACACATGAGTAGTCATGACCTGTTGTGTGCGTGTGTGTGTGTGTGTGTGTGTGTGTGTGTGTGTGTGTGTGTCCGTGAGTGTGTGTATGTGTGCATGTGTGTGTGCATGCATGTGTGCAGAAAAGCCTGGTGGCAAAGGTTCAGCGTCGACAGTTACCTGACGTGGGCATGTTGTTCCTGAACCTCACCATTCGCCGCTCCCACATCGTGTCTGACTCCATGAATGAGGTCTGTACTGTCTGGCTGTTACCAACAGCAAGGTGTCATTGTCTTCTTTTTCTGTGTGTGGTGTTGGCTGTTTTACCAACAGCAAGGTGTCACTGTCTTCTTTTTCTGTGTGTGGTGCTGGCTGTTACCAACAGCAAGGTGTCGCTGTCTTCTTTTTCTGTGTGTGGTGCTGGCTGTTTTACCAACAGCAAGGTGTCACTGTCTTCTTTTTCTGTGTGTGGTGCTGGCTGTTTTACCAACAGCATGGTGTCACTGTCTTCTTTTTCTGTGTGTGGTGCTGGCTGTTTTACCAACAGCATGGTGTCACTGTCTTCTTTTTCTGTGTGTGGTGCTGGCTGTTTTACCAACAGCATGGTGTCACTGTCTTCTTTTTCTGTGTGTGGTGCTGGCTGTTTTACCAACAGCAAGGTGTCGCTGTCTTCTTTTTCTGTGTGTGGTGCTGGCTGTGTGATCATCATTTTGTGAGGATATTGAGGGGCTTTTTTTTGTTTTTTAACCAGCAAATATGTGACACCTTAAAGGTTTTGTGATTCATTGTTTGATTTGTGTGAATTTGTTACGCTCTGTAACCATCTTGCTTTCAAGACAAAAAGGGAGAAAGAGTGTCTGAAGCTGTTGAACAAATCAGGATAGCTCCTTGAAATTAGGTGTGTTTTGAGCATGGTTTTGCCTGTTCCTCACTCTAAAACAACAATGGGCCATCTTGTGAATCAAAGTGGTAAATAGAATTCTCTTTTCTTCACTTGGAATTCCTTTGCTCTTTCATCCATCAAACGTTTGCTTCAGATTAATCAACTTGTTCTGACTACTCCAATTTCAGACATGGCCCAGGCCAAAGCTTTGTCAGTTATTGATGTCAGCTAACTGCCGAGGTCTATGGTAACATGTTGAATATTATGTATAAAATGTTATTTTGAGATGGCCTTCAGCCATGACAAACTCTTAACATAACAACCTCCACTCTCCTTTCAAGGTCACAGCAGTCATTTACCCCCACTTTCCCTTGCTCTCAGATGCTGGTACTTGAGCCCTGATGATCTAATCTTAGCTTACACACTGACTGCATGGAAGTGTCCGTTCAATATAGCGTGGCATCTTTTCCACGATTACAGTGGAGAAAAGTGACCACACAGATTTTTTTTTCCAACTTTTCAGTGCTTTCTGATATTTTTGCGGAATTTCTTAGCACTATATTCAGGTGTATTCAATGCAGTGTTCTCGTGTTGTTGTTGTGAAGAAGTAAATTTGAATCAATATTTTCAATCTGCGAAGGAGTTATAACAAAAAATAACAGCTGGATTGGATGTTCACGTCAGGTTGCTCTTCTTTGTTTAGTATTAAGAATGGTAACTTTCATGCCAGTGATGTAAATTGATCACAATTTTCCTTCTGAATTCAGATAAATTTGAATTTGTCAAAGCCAGGATAGTAATCTTAATGCTTCATTTTTAAACTTCAATATTTTGTATCTAGTCAACATGTTTATCATTTTTGAGGGGTTCAAATCTGGGGAAAATCTTGTCAATTGTGCCTTCTCGATCTACCCTCGCGTGGTGAGCCTGCCACACACAGCGCGCTTGTCTGATGTAACATAAGCTTTGCCCTCCTTCTAGCCATCCACCTCTTAGGCCATCTGCACGAGCGTGTGATGGTTTGAGACACAGTGGTGGGGGGAGGGTGGGAAAAAAAGGGAGGGTGTGGGGGTACAAAGACAGGGCACATTCATTTTAGCTGTGGCTGACTGGTGCGGGATAGGTGTGCTGTGAGGTGAAAAAAATCCTCTGAAATCAAAGTATGGCTGCCTACATGGTATAGTACTTGAAAAGAGTCATGCACAAACTTCTCACCCAGTGTGCACTAACAATATCATAGCAACTTGGAAATGTGATGAGTGAGACAGAGTGCATGTTCTGGGCAACTCTTAGAGTGTTCAGCTGACGAATGCACAGCACCAGTGGCTGAAGTCTCCATGCTGTTGTGTAGCTAAGCCAGTACAGGGGGTTGGTGGTCAGTGACAATTCACCACTGCTGCAGAAAAAAACTTTCAAATTCACTAACACAAAGTACAAGTTCTGTTTTATTCTGTCTATCTTTGTTTTAAAAGAGAAAGTATCATTACTATCACTGTGACAGTCATACATAATATTGCTGGGAAAAAGTCAGTAAGAGCTAGTGCTATGACAAGCAGTGATGTGTGTTGCAGAGAAAGCCAGAAGAAGCCAGTGCTATGACCTGTGCTGATGTATGTTGCAGATAAAGCCAGTAGGAGCCAGTGCTGTGTCCAAGACAATGTGTGTTGCAGATTTATTTATTTATTTATTCTTTCATATCAAGGATAATGGAATAAGCACTCATGTGCTTTTTTTTCATCCAATCCCTGTGTGTATGCAGTTTTGTAAATATTGTCATCTGTTCCCACCAGCACACAATGGCCTACTCTTATGAAAAGTGGAACAGGATTTCACAAGTGCACAAGATGTTCTGCATGCATTTGCATATGGGGCCTCGGTTTACAGTCTCATCTGAAAGACTTTTGGGGAGAGTGGAGTTAGCACTGATGTTAACTCCAGGTGAAAAATCCCCTCGAACGGGAATCGATCTCGGGTCATCAAATTGCGAGCGCAATGTTCTGACCATTATGCTATCCCATCCCTAGATAAAGCCAATAGGAGCCAATGCCATGACAAAGACAATGTGTGTTGCAGTTAAAGCCAGAGGAAGCCAGTGCCATGACTAATGGTGATGTGTGTTGCAGACAAAGCCAGTGCCATGACTAATGGTGATGTGTGTTGCAGACAAAGCCAGTGCCATGACTAATGGTAATGTGTGTTGCAGATAAAGCCAGTGTCATGACTAATGGTGATGTGTGTTGCAGATAAAGCCAGTGCCATGACTAATGGTGATGTGTGTTGCAGATAAAGCCAGTGCCATGACTAATGGTGATGTGTGTTGCAGATAAAGCCAGTGCCATGACTAATGGTGATGTGTGTTGCAGATAAAGCCAGTGCCATGACTAATGGTGATGTGTGTTGCAGATAAAGCCAGTGCCATGACCAGTGGTGATGTGTGTTGCAGATAAAGCCAGTGCCGTGACTAATGGTGATGTGTGTTGCAGATAAAGCCAGTGCCATGACTAATGGTGATGTGTGTTGCAGATAAAGCCAGTGCCATGACTAATGGTGATGTGTGTTGCAGATAAAGCCAGTGCCATGACTAATGGTGATGTGTGTTGCAGATAAAGCCAGTGCCATGACTAATGGTGATGTGTGTTGCAGATAAAGCCAGTGCCGTGACTAATGGTGATGTGTGTTGCAGATAAAGCCAGTGCCATGACTAATGGTGATGTGTGTTGCAGATAAAGCCAGTGCCGTGACTAATGGTGATGTGTGTTGCAGATAAAGCCAGTGCCATGACTACTGGTGATGTGTGTTGCAGATTGCCCGGAAGCAGCACGACCTGAAGAAGAAGCTGAAGGTGGTGTTTGCCGGGGAGCCAGGGCTGGACATGGGGGGGCTGACCAAGGAGTGGTTCCTCCTCCTCATCCGCAAAATCTTCCACCAGGATTATGGTAGGTGGGGGGGGGGGGGAATACAGTTTTATTCATCGGGGATGACATTTTGAAGTAATTTATATGCATGCACTCACACCCACACACACACACACTCACACTCACACCCACACACACACTCACTCACACTCACACTCACACCCACACTCACACATACACTCAGGATAGAAAAAAGTGTGTTATTATTTTTGGTATCTCTTTTCTAGCATAATGTTAAAGAAAGAGAAAAAAAACAACCCAATAAAAGCATCATTTGTTGGTGTTAGTTTCTTCTTCTTGTTGTTTGTTTGCATTTATTATTTTGGACTGAAAAGAGAGCTTGGGTTTTTTTTCACCTTCAGTACCTGAAATATTTCTTTCCCTGTATTCTTGGACATGACAAAACAACTGATGATAGTTCACTCTGATTGAAAGAAGTGTGTGCATGCTATAGTGTACAGAGATGTTCACTGTCTTTGTTGACAATGACTAAAAGATGAAGCATGTGCATTTTATGGTGTACAGGGATGTTGACTATGATGGCTCACTATGAATGAAAGGAGAAGTGTGTGTGCTATGGTGTACAGGGATGTTGACTATGATGGCTCACTATGAATGAAAGGAGAAGTGTGTGTGCTATGGTGTACAGGGATGTTGACTATGATGGCTCACTATGAATGAAAGGAGAAGTGTGTGTGTGCTATGGTGTACAGGGATGTTCACCTACGACAAGAGGGCGGGTGTCCACTGGTTCAGCTTGACGCCCTGTGAAAACTACCAGGAGTTCAACCTGGTCGGTGTGGTATCCTTGTCTGTTGCGGCTGTTTGATTCTGTGTGTGTGTGTGTGTGTGGATGCATGAGTGCATGCATGCATGCGTGTGTACATGTGTGTGTGTGGGGGGGGGGGGGGGGATATCTTCAGTTTTCTTATCCCCAAGTTAACTACAGAGAAAAGAGGAATGCACAGTGTGTGTTGTGGTCACTTTAACTACAGAGAAATGAGGAGTGCACAGTGTGTGTTGTGGTCACTTTAACTACAGAGAAAAGAGGAGTGCACAGTGTGAGTTGTGGTCACTTAACTACAGAGAAAAGAGGAGTGCACAGTGTGTGTTGTGGTCACTTAACTACAGAGAAAAGAGGAGTGCACAGTGTGTGTTGTGGTCACTTTAACTACAGAGAAAAGAGGAGTGCACAGTGTGTGTTGTGGTCACTTTAACTACAGAGAAAAGAGGAGTGCACAGTGTGTGTTGTGGTCACTTTAACTACAGAGAAAAGAGGAGTGCACAGTGTGAGTTGTGGTCACTTTAACTACAGAGAAAAGAGGAGTGCACAGTGTGTGTTGTGGTCACTTTTCATGGCTACTTTTCTTTACCCTGCCTCTGTTTCGCAAGTTGGAGGTCAAGGGTCACTCTGTCAAGGGTAACACTGTCAAAAAGGGAAAGATGGAAACAGACAGACAGACTGCAGAAAAGCTGATAGCAGTTATCAAGGAAGCAACACACTGTGAAGAAAACTGTTTTCCTCTTTACAACTAGTTCTGGATTTCTTTGCTGGTGTGTAGAACTGTATAAAGTACAAACTGAGTTAGGGATTTTTTTTTCTCATGTACAAGTCATTTTAGCCTCTTTTCTCAGTGCTAAGGAAGACATAGTGTAAAAGTTTTATAGGTAGTGTTGCTGCTGTCATGTACAGTGAACAGAATAGTGTGGCAAAGGCACACTCTGTCATACAGACGGTGTCTCAGTGAACAGAATAGTGTGGCAAAGTGCACACTCTGTCATACAGACGGTGTCTCAGTGAACAGAATAGTGTGGCAAAGGCACACTCTGTCATACAGACGGTGTCTCAGTGAACAGAATAGTGTGGCAAAGTGCACACTCTGTCATACAGACAGTGTCTCAGTGAACAGAATAGTGTGGCAAAGGCACACTCTGTCATACAGATGGTGTCTCAGTGAACAGAATAGTGTGGCAAAGGCATACTCTGTCATACAGACAGTGTCTCAGTGAACAGAATAGTGTGGCAAAGGCACACTCTGTCATACAGACGGTGTCTCAGTGAACAGAATAGTGTGGCAAAGGCATACTCTGTCATACAGACAGTGTCTCAGTGAACAGAATAGTGTGGCAAAGGCACACTCTGTCATACAGACGGTGTCTCAGTGAACAGAATAGTGTGGCAAAGGCATACTCTGCCATACAGACAGTGTCTCAGTGAACAGAATAGTGTGGCAAAGTGCACAACACTCTGTCATACAGATGGTTTCTCAGTAAAATGAGGGAAATTTTTTATGGAAATGATTCCTTGATTTAGGGGTAAGAGAAAAGTCTGCAGCAAAAGCCATGAAAGCTCATGATCTGGCTTTGACCTGGCCACCTTACAATGTGAAATGTGAAGGCTGCAAACACTTTATCCATGGCTGTTGCACTGTCAACACGTTCTCTTACAGTGTGAAATGTGAAGGCTGCAAACACTTTATCCATGGCTGTTGCACTGTCAACACTTTCTCTTACAGTGTGAAATGTGAAGGCTGCAAACACTTTATTGATAACTTTATCGATACAGTTGCAGTAAACAAGATTCAATCAGCACCTGCCAAACTGGAATGTGGTGTCCCTCAGGGATCAGTTCTGGGCCCTCTTCTTTTTACCCTCTATACTGCTCCACTGTCACATATAATAGACCGTCATCATATCAATTATCACTTTTATGCTGATGACTCGCAGATTCAAACCAGTGACACACCTGAAAATCTTCCTTCTCTCTTGACAAATATGACCAGCTGCCTTCAAGATATCCAACAGTGGATGATACAAAACAAGTTACAACTAAATGCAGATAAAACCGAAGCCATGCTTGTAGGCACCAAACACAAACTCTCCTCCATTCCAACAACTTCAATAGAATTTGGCAATACATCAGTTCTGCTATCCACTTCTGTTAAGTATCTAGGAGTCGTTGTCGACAACACTCTCTCCATGCAAAAATTCATTACCCAAACCTGTCAGTCATGCTACTATCAACTACGGCGTATTAGTGCAATTCAAAAGTACCTGTCCACTGATGCAACATCCAAACTTGTCACTTCTCTTATTCTCTCACGTCTGGACTATTGCAATTCTCTTTTGGCTGGTCTGCCAGCATCATCCATCCACTCCCTTTAACGTATACAAAACTCTGCAGCTCGTCTGGTCCTCAGAAAGAAAAAATCTGAGCACATTAACCCTCTCTTGCAATCTCTCCATTGGCTGCCGATACCACAGATAGTAAACTACAAGATCAATACCCTGTTACAAATGTCTCCAACAATACTGCACCCTCCTACCTCTGTGAATGTCTTCACTTGTACACACCTTCTCGCTCCCTCCGCTCGTCGGCAGATACTTTGTCCCTAAGAACACCCAGATTCAACCTATCTACCGTTGGCCACCGCTCTTTCTCTGTTTCTGGTCCATCGATCTGGAACGACCTTCCTCTCTCCCTCCGGCAAAAGCCTACTTACGACACTTTTAAATCCAACCTCAAGACACACTTATTTCAAACCTAAGTTTTTCTCCTTCCGCTTCCATCTCTTACCTGTTCCTGCCTTCAACATCCACCTGCCAAAGTGCATAACGTTTGTAGGTGTGTGTGCGCACGCGTGCTGCATGCGTGCGTGCGTGCGCGCGCGTGCGTGCGTGCGTGTGTGTGTACATTCGAATTTGTTAAAACTGTAAATTGTTGCTGATTGTGTGTTGTGTAGGTCGAATGCAAGCACTTTGATTTGTTTTTACAAGGTATAGCACTATACAAATTCCATGTATTATTATTATTATTATTGTTGCACTGTCAACACTTTCTCTAGTCCACCTCTTCTGACATGGTTTTTTTTACAAGACTCTTTCCCCCTGTTACACATTCTCTTATACATATAACTCGCACATTTTTCTGTTTGTAGAATATCTCTCTCTCTCTGTCTCTCTCTCTCTGTCTCTGTCTGTCTGTCTGTCTGTCTGTCTGTCTGTCTGTCTGTCTGTCTGTCTGTCTGTCTGTCTGTCTCTCTCTCTCTCTCTCTCTCTCTCTCTCTCTCTCTCTCTCTCTCTCTCTCTCTCTCTCTCTCTCTCTCTTTGCCCCCCTGCTCATGATAAGTGAGAGAACCAGACCTGGGCTTAGGTAGAAGGCTCCTTGACTGGGTGTCAGCTGATGGGTCTGGCAGTGTACAACAGCATCAACCTGGACGTGCGCTTCCCCACTGTGTGTTACCGCAAGCTGCTGTCGCCGGCAGTGGTGCCCTTCAACAACCCGCGCGCCACTGTGGGCATCGTGTCTGCCTCCCTGCAGGACCTGGCCAAGATGATGCCCGTAGGTGGCCCGGCTCCTCACAGGGCTGGGGCAGGGGGCTGTAGCACTGGTGTCAGCTTTGGGCTGGGGGTGTGTGTGTGTGGTGTGTGTGTGTGTGTGTGTGTGTGTATGTGTGTGTGTGTGTGTGTGTGCTGGGGGGGTGTGAGGTGTGTGTGTGTGTGTGTGTGTGTGTGTGTGTGTGTGTGTGTGTGCATGTGCTTGTGAGGTGTGTGTGTGTGTATTTATATATTTCTTTCTTTTTATATTTATCTATTCTTTTATATCGAGGATAATGGAATAAGCATTCATATGCTTTTTTTCATCCAATCCCCGTGTACATGCAGTTGTGTAAATATTGTCATCTGTTCCCACTGGCACAATGGCCTACTCTTATGAAAAGCGGAACAGGATTTAACATGTGCGCAAGATGTTCTGCGTGCATTCGCACACGGGGCCTCGGTTTACAGTCTCCTCCGAAAGACTTTTGGCGAGAGTGGAGTCAGCACTGATGTTAACTCCAGGAGAAAAATCCCCCTCGACCGGGAATCGAACTCGGGTCGTCAAATTGCCAGTGCAATGTTCTGACCACTAGGCTATACCATCCTCTGTGTGTGTGTGTGTGTGTGTGTGTGTGTGTGTGTGTGTGTGTGTGTGTGTGCGTGTGCATGTGCATGTCTTTGTGTGTTTGTGCATGCACATGTGTGTGTGTGGGTGTGCATGCACATATGTGCATGCATGTGTATGTGCATGCATGTGTGTGTGTGCATGTGTTTGTGTGTGTGTGTGTGTGTGTGTGTGGTTCAGTCTTGAAAAATTGTCTGAGTTTTTTAATAGTATTCTTCCTGGATCTTAAAAGACTATTCTACTGACAGTTAAAAAACCCCATTACTGGATATTGCTGTTCAGATATAAGTTTCAGATCATCTTTATCACCATTGATGGAGAGGCGTGTGGAACACATGAAAAACAATTTACTGGACGTTGCTATTCCAATAAAAGTTTTAGAGCATCTGTGATCCAAGTTGATGGAGAGTGATGTTTCACTGTTGGGCTGTGGGGAAGACTATTCTACTGACAGTTCATGTTAACATCACTGGACATGGTTATTCCAATGGAAACATCATAGCATCTTTATCATAGTTGATGGGGAGGCCTATTTCACTGTTATGCCATGTGAACAACTTGACCTCTGTAGCTGGATGTGACACTGGTGTCCCTAATAGCTGTGTAGCTGGATGTGACACTGGTGTCCCTAATAGCTGTGTAGCTATATGTGACACTGGTGTCCCTAATAGCTGTGTAGCTAGATGTGACACCGGTGTCCCCAATAGCTGTGTAGCTGGATGTGACACTGGTGTCCCTAATAGCTGTGTAGCTGGATGTGACACTGGTGTCCCTAATAGCTGTGTAGCTGGATGTGACACTGGTGTCCCTAATAGCTGTGTAGCTGGATGTGACACTGGTGTTCCTAATAGCTGTGTAGCTGGATGTGACACTGGTGTCCCTAGTAGCTGTGTAGCTGGATGTGACACTGGTGTCCCTAGTAGCTGTGTAGCTGGATGTGACACTGGTGTCCCTAATAGCTGTGTAGCTGGATGTGACACTGGTGTCCCTAATAGCTGTGTAGCTGGATGTGACACCGGTGTCCCTAATAGCTGTGTAGCTATATGTGACACTGGTGTCCCTACCCCTGTGGTCTGACAGGATGTGGCGCGAGGTCTGCAGGATCTGCTGGAGTATGACGGGGATGTGGAGGAGGACTTTGGGCTGACCTTTCAGGTCAGTCAGTGCTGCATGTGTGCTAAACACTTTTCTGTTCAGATTGTTGAGGTATTTTTTTCAGAAACAAATAAAACGTATAGAGGACTTTGGGCTGACATTTCAGGTCAGTGCTGCCTGTTGTGAAGGTCGAATACAGTGACATGCTACTTTTATATCAGTCAGTGCTTTTGTCAATATCAGTCTTGCTGGTAAACATTTTTCTGTTAAGATTGTTGAGGGTTTTTTTTCAGAAACAAATAAAACGTATAGAGGACTTTGGGCTGACGTTTCAGGTCAGTGCTGCCGACATTGAATGTCAAGTAAAATACATTGACATGGTACTTTTCTACCAGTCAGTGCTTTTGTCAATATCTATCCTAATGGTAAACATTTGTCTGTTAAGAATGTTGTTTTTTTCCAGAAACAAATAAAAGGTAGTGTTGTACTGCTCAGTTGATACCAGCTCAGGAAATTCTGGTGTGGGCTGGTTGGTGGTCAGAATGAAGAATGGACAGAGACCGTGGAAAATAATGTTCACCTGTTTGCAATGGTGGAAGCAGGTACCTCATTGCTTTTGTTCAATACCTGACAGGTGTGGGGAAGATGTCTGTCCTGGTGAGTACAGTACAATCTCAACAGCAACTAGGGAATTCTGATTTTCTTTGTTTACAGAATTGGGCAGAAAGTTAAATGTTCATGGGAAAGATCAAGTGAGAAATAGCAGTATTCATTGGGTTTGTAAAACATGGTATACCTGATATAACAGAAATAGCAGTGTTCATTGGGTTTGTGAAACATGGTATACCTGTTAATTGGGTTTGTGAAACATGGTATACCTGTTAATTGGGTTTGTGAAACATGGTATACCTGTTAATTGGGTTTGTGAAACATGGTATACCTGTTAATTGGGTTTGTGAAACATGGTATACCTGTTAATTGGGTTTGTGAAACATGGTATACCTGTTAATTGGGTTTGTGAAACATGGTATACCTGATATGTAACACAATTGGAACAGACCACGGTACTGTGAGTGGCAGGTTAGAAGATTGAAATCTTATTACCAAGAGTGAAAAATATTTTTAAATTCGTAGAGTGTGATGTTTTTCAATATATATCATAAGAGAAAGGTGGAATCTTCCTACACAGTTCCAGCCTGTTTTTTTACTCCTAAAAGGGTTGGGTGTTTTTGAGAGGCTTTTAACACCATCCCTACATTAGGGGAGAGAACCCCTCTTTCTTTCCCTGTACGCTGCACTGTGCTCATGTGTATGCCTCTGTTGCCTAGATGTGGGTGTTAGGTAGCAGAGGGCTAGGAGATAGATGGCTGGTTGCTCAGTAGTGGGCAGTCCGTGTGGAAAAGGTTAATGCTTAATGTGTTTGTAGAGAGCCGGATGCAGTCTCCACCCTCATTCTAAATGGTGGGAAATAGGGGTGGGTTTTTTACATTTTATTTGCATTGAATAGAGTTCATGATTTATTCCCTTTTTCAATTTATAACATTTTTGGCCAGTTCTTTTGTATGTCTTTATAAGTGCCATATGGAAAAAAACTTTAAAGCATGGAAACGTAAGCAAAGCTTGCGCTATGATTCATCAGTTATCCTGGCTGTCTGACAACAGGTATCCCAAACAGAATTTGTGCTATTATTTGATCAGCAATTTCCCTGCCTATCTGACAACAGGTATCCCAAACAGAATTTGTGCTATTATTTGATCAGCAATTTCCCTGCCTGTCTGACAACAGGTATCCCAAACAGAATTTGTGCTATTATTTGATCACCAATTTCCCTGCCTGTCTGACAACAGGTATCCCAAACAGAATTTGTGCTATTATTTGATCAGCAATTTCCCTGCCTGTCTGACAACAGGTATCCCAAACAGAATTTGGACAGCTGAAAGCCATTCCTCTCAAGCCAGGGGGAGACAACTTGTCAGTCACCAGTGACAACCGCCAGGGTAGGCCTGCATTGTCTGTATGAGTGTTCACTGTGTTTGACATGCGTTGAGTACTGGCTATAGTCATTGTAATTACTTACAGAGGTTTATCTTTGTATGTGAAAATTGTATGTGAAAAGTCTATAATTCTAAACTGTTTAGCCAGGTACAAGAGAGATAGACAGACAGACAGACAGACAGACAGACAGACACACAACACACACACACACACACACACACACACACACACACACACACACACACACACACACACACACACACACACACTATAAACCAAAGTCCCATGTGTGAACACATGCAGAACATCTTGTGCAAAAGTTATAACCCTTTCCACTTTTCGGAAGAGTAGGCCATTGTGTGCCAGTGGGAATGAATTACAAACTTTACAAAACTGCATACACACAGGGAATGGATGTAAAAAAAACCCACATGAATGCTTATTCCATTATCCTCAAAATAAAAGAATGAATCCCCCCCCCCTCACACACACACACACAAACACACAGACACACACACTCACACAGACACAGACACACACTCACACACACACACACACACACACACACACACACACACACACACACACACACACACACACACACACACACACACACACACACACACTTGAATTAAAACAAGAATCAGTGTATGTACAGAATATTTTCATCATTACCCTAATTTGGTCTTTCAACAGTTGGAATGTTTATAGGATGAGTGCAGTCATGTTGTTGTTGTTGTTGTTGTTGTTGCAGTTGACAGTTGAGGTGTATTGTTGCAGAGTACGTACAGTTAACAGTTGAGGTGTATTGTTGCAGAGTACGTACAGTTGACAGTTCAGGTGACTGTTGCAGAGTACATACAGTTGACAGTTGAGGTGTATTGTTGCAGAGTACGTACAGTTGACAGTTGAGGTGACTGTTGCAGAGTACGTACAGTTGACAGTTGAGGTGACTGTTGCAGAGTACGTACAGTTGACAGTTGAGGTGACTGTTGCAGAGTACGTACAGTTGACAGTTGAGGTGACTGTTGCAGCTGACTGTTGAGGTGTATTGTTGCAGTTGACAGTTGGTGTATTGTTGCAGAGTATGTACAGTTGACTGTTGAGGTGTATTGTTGCAGAGTATAGCTGAGGTTTATTGTTGCAGAGTATGTAGACTGTTGAGGTGTATTGTTGCAGCTGACAGTTGAGGTGTATTGTTGCAGAGTACAGTTGAGGTGTATTGTTGCAGAGTACAGTTGAGGTGTATTGTTGCAGCTGACAGTTGAGGTGTATTGTTGCAGCTGACAGTTGAGGTGTATTGTTGCAGCTGACAGTTGAGGTGTATTGTTGCAGAGTACAGTTGAGGTGTATTATTGCAGAGTACAGTTGAGGTGTATTATTGCAGAGTACAGTTGAGGTGTATTATTGCAGAGTACAGTTGAGGTGTATTGTTGCAATGTACAGTTGAGGTGTATTGTTGCAATATACAGTTGAGGTGTATTGTTGCAATGCACAGTTGAGGTGTATTGTTGCAATGTACAGTTGAGATGTATTGTTGCAATGTACAGTTGAGGTGTATTGTTGCAATGTACAGTTGAGGTGTATTGTTGCAATGTACAGTTGAGGTGTATTGTTGCAATGTACAGTTGAGGTGTATTGTTGCAATGTACAGTTGAGGTGTATTGTTGCAATGTTACTGTTGAGGTGTATTGTTGCAGAGTACAGTTGAGGTGTATTGTTGCAATGTACAGTTGAGGTGTATTGTTGCAATGTACAGTTGAGGTGTATTGTTGCAGAGTACGTGCAGCTGTACTGTGACTGGGTGGTGAATCGGGCGGTGTTCCAGCAGTTTGCTGCTTTCTACCACGGCTTCCACAGCGTCTGTGCGTCTAACGCCCTCATTGTCAGTACTGCACTGTGATTGTGCATTCTTTTTAAAAACAAACTTTTTAATTCATTTTTTTATACATTACACTGTTATAAAGATACAAAACATACAAATGATTTTGCTGAGGGAGAAAGAAAGAGAGACAGGCAGGCAGGCAGGCAGAGTGATGTGCATTTTTTCATTGCATTGTCTCTCATGGTGCTGCTGCTGTGCACTGTTGACAAGACAGTTGGGTATCAAATTTTGTGATTTAAACCATGATAAGAGGGAAGGTGGCAGAACGATTGAGACGTTCACCTGCCTAACAAGTAAACCTTGAGGTTCTGGGTTTGATTCCCAGCTTTGCCCTTTTTTCCCTGTTTGACAAGAAAATTAAACTGAATGTCAGAATCCTTCAGATGATACCTTAACCCTCTTAGTCCTGAACCAGGATTTGCCGGGATTAAATAGTTGCCCCCCTTCAATCCCAAACCGTCATTTGCTGGGATTTACACACAGTATATTTCCATCACACTGTGACCATCACTAATTGCTACCACATGTCAAGTTCTATCAGGCTAGAGGAACAAACCTTCAATTCAAATTCAGATTCAAAATACTTAATAATCTATAAAACAGGGAAATTCCACAGTGAATTTGCTGTGTGTCTGGAAGTAATTATAGCTGCTGGCATGTACTTAGAAGGAGGAATAGTCCAGGAGGAAAAGTCCAGCCAGCATGTGTGCCTGACCTGATTTCGTGATGGAATGCAAAATCTAGGGGCAGTTTGTGTTCAGAGAATCTGAATGCAAGAGGGTTAAACTGAGGCCCAGTGTGCAAATGCACATAGAACATCTTGCACACACATGTTTAAAGCCTGTTCTGCCTTTCAAAAGAGTAGGCTGTTTCGTGCCAGTAGGAATGGATGACAGATCTTTTCTTAAAAGCACATACACACAGGTGTTGTGTATAGGCACCATCCCCAAAGTCAGAATGTGGCTACCTAAATAATAGGGGAAAACAGTTGCATACACATACAATCTCACCATAAGTAAACCTCTGAGCTCTAGCCAAGGAACAAACAGAACAAAAAACTTTGATGAAGAGAGACCAATGGAAACTTTTCTTAGAGTATCAATAGGACAATCAGTGGTCATCTAATACAGAAGTTTGAATCAAAGAGTGAACAAGAGTAACATCAATAGAACAGTCTGTGGTTATGGAATACAAATGTTTGGTTCAAAGAATGAAGACATCCAAACATTTAGATTTGTTTTTCTGAAAATATGGGTTAGAAAATGCACCAAGGAAACAAGAGCCAGAAGAAAAGTCATTGTCAGAGGAATTCTTTAGTTTGGTCACAGAATCCTTCACTGTCTGTTTAACCAGATAGACCAGGGAGTGCAACCATGTGTTGGGGTGTGTGTGTGTGTGTGTGTGTGTGTGTGTGTGTGTGTGTGTGTGTGTGTGTGTACCACAGCATACAAATCCAACATCACTCAGTCCAGAGTGCTATATTCAGCGTGCCCTTTCCTTTTACCTGGTCCAAGTGTGGTCAGTTCCTGCTATGATTAGCACCAGCTAACCCCATCTGAGCTGGGATGGGATGGATTAATTGAGAGGAGCTGAAAGTGGGGAAACTGACAACTGTGGTGTGTGTGTGTCTGTCTGTCTGTCTGTCGGTCTGTCTGTCTGTCTGTCTGTCTGTCTGTGTCTGTGGTTTTTGTGTGTCTTTCTGTCTATGTGTACATTTTCACATGTATGTATGTGTGTACCAGTGCAAGTGTCTGTATAGTCTGTTTGAACTTATTTCATAATCTCACAACGTTGATCAGTGTAACTGATCAGAATGGCTACAAGACTTGGATGATGAAAAGCATTTGTGTTCAGATATTGGCTCATGCAAACAAGGCCACCCCTCACATGATCACTGCTACAGGACTGTGTTCAGATATTTCCCCAGGTAAAACAAGCCACCAACCACCTCCCACCCCCCCCACCCCCCCCCCCTGACATGAACACTGCTACCTGACTGTGTGCAGATATTTCACATGAAGAGTGCTATACGTGTGTGCATATATTTCATATGAAGAGTGTTGTACGTGTGTGCAGGTATTTCACATGAAGAGTGCTGTACGTGTGTGCAGGTATTTCACCTGAACACCGCTACCTGACTGTGTGCAGATATTTCACATGAACACTGCTACCTGACTGTGTGCAGATATTTCACCTGAACACTGCTATACGTGTGTGTGCAGGTATTTCACATGAACACTGCTACCTGACTGTGTGCAGATATTTCACCTGAACACTGCTACCTGACTGTGTGCAGATATTTCACCTGAACACTGCTACCTGACTGTGTGCAGATATTTCACCTGAACACTGCTATACGTGTGTGTGCAGGTATTTCACATGAACACTGCTACCTGACTGTGTGCAGATATTTCACCTGAACACTGCTACATGACTGTGTGCAGATGCTGCGGCCAGAGGAGGTGGAGATGCTGGTGTGTGGCAACCCCACCCTGGTGATGAGCGAGCTGAAGAAGGTGACGGTGTACGATGGCTACACACAGCAAGACAGCACCATCAGGTGAGGGTGTAGAATAGCACCATCAGGTGAGGGTGTAGAACAGCACCATCAGGTGAGGGTGTAGAACGGCACCATCAGGTGAGGGTGTAGAACAGCACCATCAGGTGACTGTTTGTGTAGAACAGCACCATCAGGTGACTGTATGTAGAACAGCAAGACAGCACCATCAGGTGAGAGTGTGTGTAGAACAGCACCATCAGGTGACTGTGTGTGTAGAACAGCACCATCAGGTGACTGTGTGTGTAGAACAGAGCACCATCAGGTGACTGTTTGTGTAGAACAGCACCATCAGGTGAGTATGTAGAACAGCAAGACAGCACCATCAGGTGAGAGTGTAGGACAGTACCATCAGGTGAGGGTGTACACACAAGACCATCAGGGGGTGTACACACAAGACCACCAGAGGGGTGTACACACAAGACCACCAGGGGGTGTACACACAAGACCACCAGGGGGTGTACACACAAGACCACCAGGGGGTGTACACACAAGACCACCAGGGGGTGTACACAAGACCATCAGGGGGTGTACACACAAGACCATCAGGGGGGTGTGCACACAAGACCATCAGGGGGTGTACACACAAGACCACCAGGGGGTGTAGGACAGCACCATCAGGGGTGTACACACAAGACCATCAGGGGGTGTACACACAAGACACAGGGGGTGTACACACAGCCATCAGGGGGTGTACACACAAGACCACCAGGGGGGTGTAGGACAGCACCATCAGGGGGGTGTAGGACAGCACCATCAGGGGGGTGTAGGACAGCACCATCAGGGGGGTGTAGGACAGCACCATCAGGGGGGTGTAGGACAGCACCATCAGGGGGGTGTAGGACAGCACCATCAGGGGGGTGTAGGACAGCACCATCAGGGGGGTGTAGGACAGCACCATCAGGGGGGTGTAGGACAGCACCATCAGGGGGGTGTAGGACAGCACCATCAGGGGGGTGTAGGACAGCACCATCAGGGGGGTGTAGGACAGCATGCAAATCCAGCTTTACTCAGTCAGGGGTCCAGGCCAGTGCTTCAATTGGTGTGGTCAGTTCCTGCTGTAGTCAGCACCTGGTCAGTTCCTGCTAAAGTTATAGTTAGCACCTGGTCAGTTCCTGCTGTAGTCAGCACCTGGTCAGTTCCTGCTATAGTCAGCACCTGGTCAGTTCCTGCTGTAGTCAGCACCTGGTCAGTTCCTGCTAAAGTTATAGTTAGCACCTGGTCAGTTCCTGCTGTAGTCAGCACCTGGTCAGTTCCTGCTATAGTCAGCACCTGGTCAGTTCCTGCTATAGTCAGCACCTGGTCAGTTCCTGCTATAGTCAGCACCTGGTCAGTTCCTGCTATAGTCAGCACCTGGTCAGTTCCTGCTATAGTCAGCACCTGGTCAGTTCCTGCTATAGTCAGCACCTGGTCAGTTCCTGCTATAGTCAGCACCTGGTCAGTTCCTGCTATAGTCAGCACCTGGTCAGTTCCTGCTATAGTTATAGTTAGCACCTGGTCAGTTCCTGCTATAGTTAGCACCTGGTCAGTTCCTGCTATAGTCAGCACCTGGTCAGTTCCTGCTAAAGTTATAGTTAGCACCTGGTCAGTTCCTGCTATAGTCAGCGCCTGGTCAGTTCCTGCTAAAGTTATAGTTAGCACCTGGTCAGTTCCTGCTATAGTTATAGTTTGCACCTGGTCAGTTCCTGCTATAGTTAGCACCTGGTCAGTTCCTGCTAAAGTTATAGTTAGCACCTGGTCAGTTCCTGCTATAGTCAGCACCTGGTCAGTTCCTGCTGTAGTCAGCACCTGGTCAGTTCCTGCTATAGTTAGCACCTGGTCAGTTCCTGCTATAGTCAGCACCTGGTCAGTTCCTGCTATAGTCAGCACCTGGTCAGTTCCTGCTATAGTTATAGTTAGCACCTGGTCAGTTCCTGCTATAGTTAGCACCTGGTCAGTTCCTGCTATAGTCAGCACCTGGTCAGTTCCTGCTAAAGTTATAGTTAGCACCTGGTCAGTTCCTGCTATAGTCAGCGCCTGGTCAGTTCCTGCTAAAGTTATAGTTAGCACCTGGTCAGTTCCTGCTATAGTTATAGTTTGCACCTGGTCAGTTCCTGCTATAGTTAGCACCTGGTCAGTTCCTGCTAAAGTTATAGTTAGCACCTGGTCAGTTCCTGCTATAGTCAGCACCTGGTCAGTTCCTGCTGTAGTCAGCACCTGGTCAGTTCCTGCTATAGTTAGCACCTGGTCAGTTCCTGCTATAGTCAGCACCTGGTCAGTTCCTGCTATAGTCATTACCTGGTCAGTTCCTGCTATAGTTAGCACCTGGTCAGTACCTGCTCTAGTCAGCACCTGGTCAGTTCCTGCTATAGTTAGCACCTGGTCAGTTCCTGCTAAAGTTATAGTTAGCACCTGGTCAGTTCCTGCTGTAGTCAGCACCTGGTCAGTTCCTGCTATAGTCAGCACCTGGTCAGTTCCTGCTATAGTCAGCACCTGGTCAGTTCCTGCTATAGTTATAGTCAGCACCTGGTCAGTTCCTGCTGTAGTCAGCACCTGGTCAGTTCCTGCTCTAGTCAGCACCTGGTCAGTTCCTGCTATAGTTATAGTCAGCACCTGGTCAGTTCCTGCTATAGTCAGCACCTGGTCAGTTCCTGCTATAGTCAGCACCTGGTCAGTTCCTGCTATAGTCAGCACCTGGTCAGTTCCTGCTCTAGTCAGCACCAGGTGGGCTGGAGGGAGAGCAGCTTAGAGCAGGTGAAGGTTGGGGGAGGGGGGGGGGCAACTGACAGCTGTAGTGTGACAGTCCCCGTGTGTATGCAGTTTTGTAAATGTCATCTGTTCCCACTGGCACACGATGGCCTACTCTTACGAAAAGCGGAACAGGATTTAAAATGTGCGCAAGATGTTCTGCCTGCGTTTGCACATGGGGCCTCGGTTTAAAGTCTCATCTGAAGTGTGTGTGTGTGTGTGTGTTGTGTGTGTGTGTGTGTGTGTGTGTGTGTGGTGTGTGTGTGTGTGTGTGTGTGTTGTTAGTCTCTATCAGTGCTGAGGAGGATTTTTTTTTGACTCGATTCATTTTATGTCTTTTCACAAAATGTGATATTAGACATTTAAAAAAAAAAAAAAAAAGTGTGTGCGTGTGAGGGGGGGGGGGGGGGGGGGGGGGGGGTAGGAGGGGGAGTTTTTTAACTGGGGAAGGGGGTTAATTCACTAAATCTACTCAGAACAGTAAAAAAAAAAAAAAAAAAAAAAAAGATAAATAAATAAATAATACAAATGTGAATAATTCTTGAATACAGAATAGTAAAAATTCCAAATTCTAAACAGAACCTAACGCATGAACAATAAAAACTATTTATAACCGTAACCAACAAGAGAACAATCTAATCAACAAAGGGAAATGTCTTCTAAGTCCATGATAATCATAATAAAGAACCAATAGGACAGTGCAGTAATGGTTTGAAAAATGTATATGTTTGAGAGGACAGTGTATATTATATAGTTAGTGTGGTGTTAGTCTCCATCAGTGCTGAGGAGGACCGTGTCTATGTGTTGTGTGTTATGTCTCTCTCTGTGTGAGGAGACAGTGGTGTGTGTGTGTGTGTTGTGTGTGTGTGTGTGTGTGTTGTGTGTGTTGTGTGTTGTGTTAGTCTCCATCAGTGCTGAGGAGTACAGTGTCTAGTGGTGTTGTTTAGTCTCTCTCAGTGTCTGAGGAGTACAGTGTCTATGTGTGTGTTGTTAGTCCTTCATCATGCTGAGAGACAGTGTGTGTGTGTGGGTTAGCTCCATCAGTAGTGCGAGGAGGACAGTGTATATGTGTGTGTAGTCTCATCAGTGCTGAGAGGACAGTGTCTATGTTGTGTGTGTTAGTTCTCCATCATGCTGAGGAGGACATGTCTATGTGTGTGTGTGTGGTTATTAGTCTCCACAGTGCTGAGGAGGACATGTCTATGTGTGTGTTAGTCTCCATCAGTGCTGAGGGTGACGGTGTATATGTGTGTGTTAGTCTCCATCATGCTGAGGAGGACAGTGTCTATGTGTGTGTGTGTTAGTCTCTCATGTGCTGAGAGGACATGTCATTGTTGTGTTTAGTCTCCATCATGCAAGGCTGTGTGTGATGTGTATAGTCTCATCATGCTGAGGAGACAGTGTAATATGGTGTGTTGTTAGTTCATCAGTGCTGAGAGGCGTGTAATTGGTTAGTCTCCATAGGTGGGGGCGTGTAAGTGGTGGGTTTGTTTATGCTAGAGGACAGTGTGTTGTTCTTAGTCTTCATCAGTGCTGAGGAGTACAGTGTCTATGTGTTTGTGTAGTCTCCATCATCTAAGGACCTAGTGCTTTGGTTGTAGGTTCATAGAGCAAGATAGTTATGTGGTGTGTGTTAGTCTCCATCAGTGCTGGGAGACATGTATTTTTAGCCAGTGTGAACAGTGCTATTGGTGTTAGTTCCATCAGTGCTGAGGAGGACAGTGTACTATGTTGTGTGTTAGTCTCCATCAGTGCTGAGGGACAGTGTCTATGTGTGTGTTAGTCTCCTCAGTGCTGAGAGGCAGTGTCTTGTGTGTGTGTGTGTTAGTTGTCGTGTGAGGGAGTGTCTATGTGTGTGTTGTCTCATCGTGCTGGAGATGTGTGTTGTGTGTTAGTCTCCTCAGTGCTGAGAGACAGTGTCTAGTGTGTGTGTGTTAGCTTCAGTGCTGAGGAGGACAGTGTTATGGTGTGTGTGTGTTATTTCTCTCAGTGCTGAGGAGGACAGTGTCTATGTGTGTGTGTGTTAGTCTCCTCAGTGCTGAGGAGGACAGTGTCTATGTGTGTGTTAGTCTCTCAGTGCTGAGGAGGACAGTGTCTATGTGTGTGTTAGTCTCCATCAGTGCTGAGGAGGACAGTGTCTATGTGTGGTGTGTTAGTCTCCATCAGTGCTGAGGAGGACAGTGTCTATGTGTGTGTTAGTCTCCATCAGTGCTGAGGAGGACAGTGTCTATGTGTGTGTTAGTCTCCATCATGCTGAGGAGTGACATTGTGGTGTATCTCCACAGTGCGAGAGGACAGTGTCTATGTGTGGTTAGTCCCATCAGTGCTGAGAGGACGTGTCTATTGTGTGTGGTGTGTTAGTCTTCAGTGCTGAGGAGGACAGTGTCTATGTGTGTGTGTGTGTTAGTCTCCATCAGTGCTGAGGAGGACAGTGTCTATGTGTGTGTTAGTCTCCTCAGTGCTGAGGAGGACAGTGTCTATGTGTGTGTGGTTAGTCTCCATCAGTGCTGAGGAGGACAGTGTCTATGTGTGTGTTAGTCTCCATCAGTGCTGAGGAGGACAGTGTCTATGTGTGTGTTAGTCTCCATCAGTGCTGAGGAGGACAGTGTCTATGTGTGTGTTAGTCTCCATCAGTGCTGAGGAGGACAGTGTCTATGTGTGTGTTAGTCTCCATCAGTGCTGAGGAGGACAGTGTCTATGTGTGTGGTGTGTTAGTCTTCCAGTGCTGAGGAGGACAGTGTCTATGTGTGTGTGTGTTAGTCTCCATCAGTGCTGAGGAGGACAGTGTCTATGTGTGTGTGTTAGTCCTCTCATCAGTGCTAGGTGGCACAGTGTCTGAGTGGAAGTGTGTGTGTTTAGTCTCTCAGTGCTGAGGAGGACAGTGTCTATGTGTGTGTGTGTTAGTCTCCATCAGTGCTGAGGAGGACAGTGTCTATGTGTGTGTGTTAGTCTCCATCAGTGCTGAGGAGGACAGTGTCTATGTGTGTGTTAGTCTCCATCAGTGCTGAGGAGGACAGTGTCTATGTGTGTGTTAGTCTCCATCAGTGCTGAGGAGGACAGTGTCTATGTGTGTGTGTTAGTCTCCATCAGTGCTGAGGAGGACAGTGTCTATGTGTGTGTTAGTCTCCATCAGTGCTGAGGAGGACAGTGTCTATGTGTGTGTTAGTCTCCATCAGTGCTGAGGAGGACAGTGTCTATGTGTGTGTGTGTGTTAGTCTTCAGTGCTGAGGGACAGTGTCTAGTGTGTGTGTGTTAGTCTGTCAGTGCTGAGGAGGACAGTGTCTATGTGTGTGTTAGTCTCCATCAGTGCTGAGGAGGACAGTGTCTATGTGTGTGTTGTTAGTCTCATCAGTGCTGAGGAGGACAGTGTCTATGTGTGTGTGTGTGTTAGTCTCCATCAGTGCTGAGGAGGACAGTGTCTATGTGTGTGTTAGTTCTCCATCAGTGCTGAGGAGGACAGTGTCTATGTGTGTGTTAGTCTCCATCAGTGCTGAGGAGGACAGTGTCTATGTGTGTGTTAGTCTCCATCAGTGCTGAGGAGGACAGTGTCTATGTGTGTGTTAGTCTCCATCAGTGCTGAGGAGGACAGTGTCTATGTGTGTGTTAGTCTCCATCAGTGCTGAGGAGGACAGTGTCTATGTGTGTGTTAGTCTCCATCAGTGCTGAGGAGGACAGTGTCTATGTGTGTGTTAGTCTCCATCAGTGCTGAGGAGGACAGTGTCTATGTGTGTGTGTTGTAGTCTCTCAGTGCTGAGGAGGACAGTGTCTATGTGTGTGTGTTAGTCTCCATCAGTGCTGAGGAGGACAGTGTCTATTGTGTGTGTGTGTTAGTCTTCAGTGCTGAGGAGGACAGTGTTATGTGTGTGTTAGTCTCTCAGTGCTGAGGAGGACAGTGTCTATGTGTGTGTGTGTTAGTCTCATCAGTGCTGAGGAGGACAGTGTCTATGTGTGTGTGTAGTCTCTCAGTGCTGAGGAGGACAGTGTCTATTGTGTGTGTGTGTGTTAGTCTCTCAGTGCTGAGGAGGACAGTGTCTATGTGTGTGTGTGTGTTAGTCTCATCAGTGCTGAGGAGGACAGTGTCTATGGTGTGTGTTAGTCTCTCTCAGTGCTGAGGAGGACGGTGTCTATGTGTGTGTTAGTTTCCATCAGTGCTGAGGAGTTCAGTGTCTATGTGTGTGTGTGTTAGTCTCTCTCAGTGCTGAGGAGGACAGTGTCTATGTGTTGTGTTAGTCTCCATCAGTGCTGAGGAGGACAGTGTCTATGTGTGTGTGTGTGTTAGTCTCTCAGTGCTGAGGAGGACAGTGTCTATGTGTGTGTTGGTCTCCATCAGTGCTGAGGAGGACAGTGTCTATGTGTGTGTTAGTCTCCATCAGTGCTGAGGAGGACAGTGTCTATGTGTGTGTGTGTGTTAGTCTCTCAGTGCTGAGGAGGACAGTGTCTATGTGTGTGTTAGTCTCCATCAGTGCTGAGGAGGACGGTGTCTATGTGTGTGTGTGTGTTAGTCTCTCAGTGCTGAGGAGGACAGTGTCTATGTGTGTGTGTGTTAGTCTCCATCAGTGCTGAGGAATTCAGTGTCTATGTGTGTGTGTGTTAGTCTCTCTCAGTGCTGAGGAGGACAGTGTGTGTGTGTGTGTTAGTCTCTCTCAGTGCTGAGGAGGACGGTGTCTATGTGTGTGTTAGTCTCTCTCAGTGCTGAGGAGGACGGTGTCTATGTGTGTGTTAGTCTCTCTCAGTGCTGAGTAGGACGGTGTCTATGTGTGTGTGTGTGTTAGTCTCCATCAGTGCTGAGGAGGACGGTGTCTATGTGTGTGTTAGTCTCTCTCAGTGCTGAGGAGGACGGTGTCTATGTGTGTGTTAGTCTCTCTCAGTGCTGAGGAGGACGGTGTCTATGTGTGTGTGTGTGTGTGTGTTAGTCTCCATCAGTGCTGAGGAGGACAGTGTCTATGTGTATGTGTGTGTTAGTCTCTCAGTGCTGAGGAGGACGGTGTCTATGTGTGTGTGTGTGTGTGTGTTAGTCTCTCTCAGTGCTGAGGAGGATGGTGTCTATGTGTGTGTGTGTGTGTTAGTCTCTGTCAGTGCTGAGGAGGACGGTGTCTATGTGTGTGTGTTAGTCTCTCTCAGTGCTGAGGAGGACGGTGTCTATGTGTGTGTGTTAGTCTCTCTCAGTGCTGAGGAGGACGGTGTCTATGTGTGTGTGGTGTGCAGGAATTTCTGGGACGTGGTTCTGCACCTGCCCCTGGACATGCAGAAGAAGCTGCTGCTCTTCGCCACAGGCAGTGACCGCGTCCCCATCGGCGGCATGGGGGAGATGACCTTCAAAATATCCCGCATCAACGACCTGGATTTGTATGTGCATTCTGTTGACATTGGCGCAGAACACTTGCATGCCCACACATATGCACATCCACATACACATATCCACACACACACACAGACACACACACAGACATGCGCACACACGCACGCACATACGCACATCCACACACACAGACACAGACACACGCACACGCACGCACGCACGCACGCATGCACGCACGCACGCACGCACACACGCATAAAGAACATCCTACTGTAATGACAGACCTTAAAGATGTAGAGACAGACAGATGATGTAGAAACAAACGAGTATTGTTTGGCCAATATACCCAGACCCCAGGAATGAAGTACAGCCTGATGCACTGACAGACTCCACAGATTTTTAAAATTTATTTATTTATCTATTTATACCACTTTATGTCACAGCAGATTTCTCTACGTGAAATTCGGGCTGCTCTCCCCGGGGAGAGTGTGATGCCACAAGTATGGTGCCTACCTTTTTTTTTTTCTGTCTGTATCTGTATTTGTTTCCCTATCAGAGTGGCTTTTTTTTACAGAATTTTGCCAGGGACAACTCTCTTGTTGCTGTGGGTTCTTTTACATGCGCTAAATAGTGTGTTACACACGGGACCTTGGTTTATCATTTCTTCCGAAAGACTAGCACCCAGACCACCACGCATGATCTGATGGATGTGGGAAAAGTTTGGGGCCAAAACGGGATTTGAACCACTGCACACTCTGACCCGGACTTTTGGCTTTGTAGACAAACACGTTACCTGTGGACCGCCAATCCCCCTGATGCAGACCCAGCAGAGGCAGAGGCCAACACTCTTGTCTTGCTGTGTACAGGTTGCCTATGTCACACACCTGCTTCAACCAGCTGGTGCTGCCCCCTACAAGAGCCGCAAGATCCTGAAGCAGAAGATCCTGACGGCCATTCAGAACGCCGAGGGCTTTGGTTTGGAGTGAGGGGGCAGTGCACTCACAGCCATTGCAGAGGAGAAGACACACACCAGTCCTACACACCCTGCATTTCTCAAGTGTATCTATTGTTTGTTTGTTTGTTTCACATCGAAGCAGTGCTTTGTTTCTGACACCAGTGATGTGGGTGATAGTGGTGTATGTACATGACTGCTTTTTGTGAACAGACGTGACAGAAAATGTCGATGTCTTAACCATTGGTGACGCTTGTCAGCACCTTTCCTTGTCCCACAAATGGTTCCTGGACAGGGAAACAATTCAGTCATGCTAGATTATTCTATGTTCAGGATCCAAGAGATGACCAGTGAGGTATTATGATTGTATTCCATGATTGTGCGTATGATTATATTCAATGATTGTGTCTGCAAACTTTAACTGCCTGTGGTGTGTGAGAGATGATAGGAAGTAGTGTGTTTGTCCATGTGTACAAAGTGGTTTCCTTTCTTTAAAAAAACACCCTGTGCATTGTTCAGCGTGAAATGTGGCCTGTGTGCTACGCAACAGGAGTGGGCCTGACAAAGTGCTGTGGTTACCTCTTGTGTCAGAGATCTTGCATTCGATGAGCTGACAGAGTGACAGGCTTGTGAGGCTCCACTGTTTGTTTCTGTTTGTCAGTATTTAGTTATACACCTTGAAAGATGAGTAGAATGAGTAAGCATGCATAGGGTGAGTGTAATCAAGTCAATATGAAGACATGGCTTTTTTCATCTTCAGACAGATTTCAAATGCAGTCAGATTTGCTCTTAGCCATTCTGTTGTTTATCAGCTACAAGTGTCATCTGAAGTTAAGGAAAAACTGCTTTGCTTTGCTGATATGAAGAAGGCAAATTTCATTCAAAAAGTTGTTGACAAGAGTAAGAAAAGTATGGTAAAAGACATAGTTTTGAATGGTACGGGGGGGGGGGGGGGGGGGGGGACAACAATGAAGGGAAAATAAAGATATATGATTATGAAAAAAAAATCCTAAGATTAGAGAACACTTTACTATGGATGTCTATATTGCACAGTTAGTTCATGTACAAGTTGTGCTTCAAGTATTTGTGTCACTGTTTAGTTTCTCTGCAACCATTTTTTCTTTTCATCAAAATGGCATTGGTATGTTGTCTCAGGATCTAGATGCCATGTTGAACATGTTTTGATTTGCCAGTTTGCTGTGGCATTCTCAGTTCAGCATTCAGTCATCATTATCTAATCTAATTTTGTTAGATTTCAGTATTAGTTCCAGTTCTAGTTCACAGCATATTCATCAGTTTTTAGCAGCTTCAGTATTCATGGGCAGACTTGCCTGTAGTCTAGAATGTTGTACAGACTGTAGTCTGTCAATAGTTTAAGTTTCAGTGACAAGCAGAATGTTACCTTATGTTGATAGTGGAAAAGAGAATGTTACCTTATGTTGATTGTGAAAAAGAGAATGTTTCCTTATGTTGATAGTGGAAAAGAGAATGTTACTTTATGTTACCAGTGGAAAAGAGAATGTTTCCTTATGTTACTACTGGAAAAGAGAATGTTTCCTTTTGTTGATAGTGGAAAAGAGAATGTTTCCTTATGTTACCAGTGGAAAAGAGAATGTTTCCTTATGTTACTACTGGAAAAGAGAATGTTTCCTTATGTTACCAGTGGAAAAGAGAATGTTTCCTTATGTTTCCAGAGGAAAGAGAATGTTACCTTGTGTTACTACTGGAAAAGAGAATGTTACCTTGTGTTACTATTGGAAAAGAGAATGTTTCCTTATGTTACCAGTGGAAAAGAGAATGTTTCCTTATGTTACCAGTGGAAAAGAGAATGTTTCCTTATGTTACCAGTGGAAAAGAGAATGTTTCCTTATGTTACCAGTGGAAAAGAGAATGTTACCTTGTGTTACTACTGGAAAAGAGAATGTTACCTTGTGTTACCAGAGGAAAAGACAATGTAACCTTATGTTACCAGTGGAAAAGAGAATGTTACCTTATGTTACCAGTGGAAAAGAGAATGTTTCCTTATGTTACCAGTGGAAAAGAGAATGTTTCCTTGTGTTACTACTGAAAAAGAGAATGTTTCCTTATGTTACCAGAGGAAAAGAGAATGTTACCTTATGTTGTTGCCACATGAATGACTATTTGTCCACCTCATAAGTTTTGTAGCTCAGATTGTGAGCCTGCAGTGTGAGCTGTGAAGTTTTTGGTTAGTGTTGATGTCTAGTGCTGTGGTGGTAGACTGCTGGCCCAAGAGATATCAAGCGGATGGCTGGAAGTTTGTATGAGGCCTCTGACATGATAAGAGATACCAAGTTTGGGGAGCAGATGGCTGGTAGTTTGTATGAGGCCTCTTCTATATTAAGAGATACCAAGTTTGGGGAGCAGATGGCTGGTAGTTTGTATGAGGCCTCTTCTATATTAAGAGATACCAAGTTTGGGGAGCAGATGGCTGGTAGTTTGTATGAAGCCTCTGACATGATTTCCAGATCTTCTTGATCTTTGACCTGGATCAAAGTTTTGTAAAGACTTCAGATGGAAGTGTAAAGTTTGCAGATTAAGCTAAACCATCCATGTTGTGGGTGAAAAAGGGTGTTTATTTTCAGTTCAGTCGTGTTCTTGAAAATGTATCAGTATTATTGATAACTGGATGTGTGTTTGCACTGTACTGTATTTGGATCTGTGTATACACTATACTGTATGTAGACTTGTTTTCTCAGAGAGGATTCCAAAACTGTTGTAGATAAGGATGGTATGTACGGTGAAAACAGCACCAGCACTAGTCCATTGTTCACAGTGCCCTCTGCCCAGGAGTGTACAGATCTCAGAATACCTCACAACATGCTGTACTGGGAGGGAGCCTCAAGAATACAGTAAAAATACAGGGGGAGAAACATTGATCAAGAATGAAACTTGTCCACATGTGGATACACGAAAACTGATAGATACACAGACAGTGCATTGGAATAAAACTGGTGTACGTCACATACATGGATATTCCATAGATATACCCATGCACTTACAATTCACACACACACACACACACACACACACACACACACACACACACAGAGGCTGGTTTTGTAAGCAAAAGAGGGTAACATTTTCAAATTATCACTGTGTTGCTAGTATGAAATACAGTCTTGAAAGTTTTACATATGTGATTTTGTTGGGTGTTTTTTTTTTTGTTTTTGTGTGTGTGTGTGTGTGGTTTTTTTTTTTTATAAATGCTTTGTTTTACAGAAAATGTCTACAGATCATACAAGGGGACCTAACTGTTGGTAAAGAAGGGGCAGGGAAGCCATGTTGTTGATCTTGAATGTAGATCAGGTTGACGTTTTCTAATTGATGGGAGAAAACTCATTTACAGGGAGTATGTGTATATCATCAGAATAGAAGCTGGGGTATGTTGGGTAACCCAGGTGTCAGCAGTCTCAACAGTGCTCTTACCAGAAAGCAAAAACCTCCTGTATGAATGTAGTATGTGCTTTATTGTGTATGTCTCCAAATTTTTCAGTCATTTTGTAGTGTGTGCTTTACTACGTGTGTCTCCAAATGTTGTGTGAATCTAGTCAGCACCTTGTTTTTTTCACTGAGTTCAGTGTGTTTCCGTCCACAGAGCAAACTCATTTTTCGAAAACCATTTGTGGAATGAAACTGTTTTGAAATGGTGCCATTTAAAGAAATTCATTGTGATGATTTGCCCAATATGTATGAAAGATCTGAGGTACTTTGAGACCCCGAATCATTTAATCCAAATTATTTTACCACTCAAAACCTCCTTTCTCTTGTCCATGGCCTTGGATGAAAGAGTCGATGGGTTTGTTCACCCTGTGTATTGCTGTAGATATTTTTTTCATGTTGTATCCTTTTATGAAGGCTGCTTGGAATTTTCTATTTATTTACTCATTTTTGCCCAGTCTTTATATATGCAAATTTATCACCTAAAAAACAAAATTGATGTCTGCTGATGGTGTTTTAACAAATATGAGTGTGTTAGTACTTAAAACAGAAGAAAGTCAGGGGCGTTTTGCACTGAATATGGAATAGCTTATGTATGCGTGCACATGTGCATCACACGCACTCTCTCTCTCTCTCTCTCTCTCTCTCTCTCTCTCTCTCTCTCTCTCTCTCTCTCTCTCTCTCTTTCTCTCTCTCTCTCTCTATCACACACACACACACACACACACACACACACACACTCACACACACACAGGGGTAGCCTAGTGGTCAGAACATTGCACTGGCAATTTGACAACCCGAGTTTGATTCCCGTTGGAGGGGATTTTTCCCCTTGAGTTAACATCAGTGCTGACTCCACTCTCCCCAAAAGTCTTTCGGATGACACTATAAACCCAGGCCCCGTGAGCAAACGCGCACGCAGAACATCTTGCACACACGTTAAATCCTGTTCTGCTTTTTGTAAGAGTAGGCCATTGTGTGCCATGGGAACAGATGACAATATTTACACAACTGCATACACACGGGGACTGGATGAAAAAAAGCACATGAGTGCTTATCCCATTATCCTCGATATAAAAGAATAAAATAAAATAAAACACACACACACACACACACACACACATCATTCTTTGAATCTCTTGTCAGTATTTGGTTGTTTTCTTGAAATTTTCTCAGTACAACGGGACATTTTCAGTCATAATTTATGTACAAAGAAAGATTGCTTGAT
>CM060317.1:592750-612750 GCA_030674155.1 Stramonita haemastoma
TCCAAGGTCAACTTCAAGTGTAGACCTGCTAGTGCCATAATTCCCATCATGTATATACACATGCAGAAGATCAAATACACACATTAAAGATCCCTTAGTTCATGACAGCATTTCATGGGTTATAGAAACAAACATACCCAGCATGCAACCTGTACAAAGAAATGAGCTGATCTGAAGTCAGAATGTGTTGGCTGAAGCTAGCAGTTACCAGGAAAAAAATCCTGGTAAAATTAGGAAAATAACAGCAACGTAACAATTACAAAATAAATTAAAAAACCACAATCACTGTTAGCGGTCTTGTGCTGACAACTGACAAGAAAGAGGGACTAGGGTGGTTGGCAGGGGAGAGAATTGTTTCATCCACTCTATTACTGTTTGATTAGAATGTGAAAACTGAAATCTGACGCTCCACCACATGATGAGTCGCATTGCACCAATACAAAAAACAGATTGAAAATCGGACAATTCTATAAAAAGTTAGTACAAGTTGAAATGCTAAACTGCAGGAAATGAGAAAATGACAAGTTTAGCATCGTAATAGGTGGTCAGAATGAGGGCTTGGGTATTTTTAAAACATGTTTTAAGGCAAAAGGAGACAAAAATATGATTTGATATTTCATTATGAGGTAGAATAATGGCTAAGGTTTGATAGTCAATCAAAATCTCAAAATTGCTAACCTGACCCCACCTGCCTTTAATGATGCCTAGCGGAAATGTGGATTATGTGCTAAGTGACTCATTTTGTGGTGGAGCGACACAAATGTGGGTGGTTACTGATGTGGGGTATTGATGTTGCTCTTGGAAATAAAGAGGGAGAGGGGTGGTGGGGAGGGGGGGGAAGAGGGTGGGGCAATAGTTAGTGACAGAAAAAGTGCTGCAAGAAGAGAGAAGTGTCTGTTTTCATACTGGGCAAGTTCATGAACTGCTTTGTGCCTGCTAGCAGAAACCAACCCTATTACTATGATGGTTTGTCATGATGACTGTCTTTAGCTTGGCAATAAAACAAATCACTGCTTTACTGCTGCCTCTGCCTCTCTTTCCACTCACAGATATAGCCAGTGAGTGAGTGAGCAAGTTTGTGTGTGTGTATATATGTGTGTGTAGATGTGTGTGTGGAGTTTGTGTGTGTGTGTGTGCGTATGTGTGTAGATATGTGCGTGTGTGTATGCGTGTGTGCGTGCGCACACCTGTAAATGTACTTATGTTTTCCACCAGTCTCTCTCTGCACCAAAAGGCACAACCAGGCTTTTTTTTCAAAAATATGTTTATATATATTTTTAATTCCTTACCTGAGGTTCTGATTACAAAAACACAAGATCTTGATTTATGGGGTTTTTTGTTGTTTTTTAGCAAAATCAAATCCAAAACATTAGACTATGCACACTGACTGAGGTCAAATCTAAAGCCGTAAAGTGCCAACATGCACAGCATGCATGTTTAATGTGCATACTCACACAGCAAATCCTGAACATAGTCATTCACACTGACCCATGTATTCATCCATCACACACCACACCACACACACGCACCCCCCCTCCCTCTCTCTCTCTCTCTCTCTCTCTCTCTCTCTCTCTCTCTCTCTCTCTCTCTCTCTCTCTCTCTCAACAACTACAGAATTTCTTCAACCACATTCCTTCTTTACATCAACACTGGTTATGCATGTGTGCAGAAGAAACACACACAAGATTCAAGATTTAATTCCTTTCACCCCTTTTGGGGCATGGAGGATAACAAACAAGTTCAACAGGAGAAAAGAAATTTTACAGCAATACATCCAAAAGTATTATCAATATCAACAGGAACTGAAAAGCAAGAATTCATTGCAAAATAATAAACAATATTAAAGACTCAGGAAAAAAATTTTTAAAGGTATGTAAATTTCTGTAAAAGACACAATGTACACTGGTTAAAGGCATCAAATCAAACTTCAAAAAATACCTGCAACTCTTATGAATTTTGATAGAGACAGAAGAACTTTTCGAGATTTACATTTCATCAGCATGCAAAAATTATAACTGGACATGGGTTGACGAAAATGTTGAGGAATAAAATCTTGCCGTAAATGTGTAAATTGGGGACATTCCATGATAAAATGAAATTCATCCCCTATAACAAACACACATGCATACTCAGTGTAGTATGGCACCAGTGTAACCTCAAAGTCCTTAAGTAGCTTTTTTTTCATACAACTTACATCATTATAAAGTATTACAATACTAGAACATATTCATTTTTCTCTGATTATCACAGTATACATAACAACCCCATCAATATCATATCATGTGACACTGCTGGCTGGCTGTGGACAAAATCAATCATCGGTGATCACTGAGCTTTTGGTGGTAATTCAAAATGAATTGATGTATGTGTGTGTGTGTGTGTGGGGGGGGGGGTCATTTATTTATTTATTCTTTTATATTGAGGATGATGGAATAAGGACTCGTGTGCTTTTTTACATCCAGTCCCCATGTATACACAGTTTTGTAAATCTTATCTGTTCCCACCAGCACACAATGGCCTACTCTTACAAAAAGCAGAATAGGATATAACGTGCATGCAAGATGTTCTGCGTGTGATGGCACAAGGGGCGGGCCTCTGAAGGGTCATAAAAAGAAGACACTTCTTCCCTCAGTGTTGACTGACTGACAATGCATTCCCCTTTCCATCCTTATCGCAGGACAGGACAGGACAGGACAGCTGGTGACTAGCGCAGGACAGGACAGGACAGGGCAGGACAGGACAGGGCAGGGCAGGGCAGGGTAGGACAGGGCAGGACAGGACAGGACAGCCGGTGACTAGCGCAGGACAGGACAGGGCAGGGCAGGGCAGGACAGGACAGGGCAGGGCAGGGCAGGACAGGGCAGGACAGGACAGCCGGTGACTAGCGCAGGACAGGACAGCCGGTGACTAGCGCAGGACAGGACAGGACAGGACAGCCGGTGACTAGCGCAGGACAGGACAGGGACAGGGCAGGGCAGGACAGGACAGGACAGGACAGGGCAGGGCAGGGCAGGGCAGGGCAGGACAGGACAGGGCAGGGCAGGGCAGGACAGGGCAGGGCAGGGCAGGGCAGGGCAGGACAGGACAGGACAGGGCAGGGCAGGACAGGGCAGGGCAGGACAGGACAGGGCAGGGCAGGGCAGGACAGGACAGGGACAGGACAGGGCAGGGCAGGGCAGGACAGGACAGGACAGGACAGCCGGTGACTAGCGCACTGTGCTCATGATGGAGAGAGGCAGGATCAAGTCACAGCTAGGGGCTTGGTTCAGGGGCTTGGTTCAGGGGCTTGGTTCAGGGGCTTGGTTCAGGGGCTTGGTTCAGGGGCTTGGTTCAGGGGCTTGGTTCAGGAGATTTTCCCCTGGAGGTGATTCCAGGTCTGTCTCCACTCCCCCTAAAGTCCTTCCGATGACACAAAAAGCTGATGTTCCATTTGTGAACGCATGTAGAACATATTGCACACAGATTAAAAACCTGTTCCACCTTTGGAAAGAATAGGCCACCTGTGCCATTGGGAATGAATGACAACACTGATGGTCAACACTGTTGTCGTGTTTAGACATTATCCACGAAGTCGGGAACCAGCTGCCTTCATGGTGAGTTCACAGACAACATCAGTGCTGACTCCACTCTCCCCAAAAGTCTTTCGGATGAGACTTTAAACCGAGGCCCCATGTACGAATGCACGCAGAACATCTCGCGCACATGTTAAATCCTGTTCCGCTTTTCATAAGAGTAGGCCATCGTGTGCCAGTGGGAACAGATGACATTTACAAAAATGCATACACACGGGGACTGGATGTAAAAAAGCACAAGGGTGCTTATTCCAATATCCCCGATATAAAAGAATAAATAAATCAAATCAAATCAAATCACCACTGGTGAACAAACCTCAGAGAACTAGCCAAGGAACAACCAAAAAAATATATATAAATATATATATCTATCTATATCTTTATATCAATACTGTCATCAGTGGCATTATCATGACTATTATCATTATTATTGACATCATCACTGCTGCATAATCACTGGGCTACTGACACCAAGTAAAAATCTGATTGAATTAAAGCAGAGAAACGGGGTAGAAAAATGTAATCATCGCCCTGTACAATATTATATATATGATATACTATATAATACATAATACAATATAATATGATATTACATAACCACTCTATTGACGCTAAGCAAGGCTGCTTTGATCGCTGCCTAGAAAAAGAAACATACTTTTTGACCAAAACATCCTAACAGACGCTATGTGTATCGCTCAGTGCAGTCAGCCACTACCATTGGAAAACAGATCGCTGTCATCATGCAGCACTGTGTATGTTTCCAACACAACAAGAGGAGCAGGGGAAATGGCAGTTAGCACATTGCTCTCACCACTCAACAGAGGTGATAATAGGGGACAGATAGCCTAGTGGTCAGAACATTGCGCTGGCAATTTGACGACCCGGGTTCGAGTCCGGTCGAGGAGATTTTTCTCCTGGAGTTAACATCAGTGCTGACTCCACTCTCCCCAAGTCCTTCGGATGAGACTTTAAACCAAGGCCCCGTGTGTGAACGCACGCAGAACATCTTGCGCACATGTTAAATCCTGTTCCGCTTTTCGTAAGAGTAGGCCATCGTGTGCCGGTGGGAACAGATGACAATATTTACAAAACTGCATACACACGGGGACCGGATGAAAAAAAGCACATGATTGCTTATTCCATTATCCTCTATATAAAAGAATAAATAAATAAATTTAAAAAAGAATAAATAAATAAACAGTTGGGGATCAAAACCAGGTTGGAGTCAGCACCGAGAGAGACACCCACTGAAGGAGAGTTTTCTCCTGGCATTCACATCAGCACTGACTCCACTCAAAGTCCTTTGGATGAGACTATGAACCCAGGCCCCATGTGCAAATGCATGAAGAACATCTTGTGCACATGTTATAACCTGTTCTGCAGTTTGGATGAGTAGATCGTTTGTGCCAGTAACAATGGATGGAAAAAAAAAATTCTGCCTGCCTACTGCCATTTTTCTAAAGAAACAATGTGGATTTTTAGTGAACCATATTTTTCATCACACTTAATACACTTGATCCAATTTCAGTTGACATAACACACAGTAAGAGCAATTCATAAATCAGGAATAAGCCAAAACATCAGTTTGTTCTCATGTCAATACAAATCCTTCCTGTCCCTGCCTGACACAAAACTAGATGTGTGTGTGTGTGTGTGTGTGTGTGTGTGTGTGTGTGTGTGTGTGTGTGTGTGAAGTAGCATTTCATGCAAATCACACCTCATATCTCCACACAGCACTGCATCCACTCCACTGTGTCAGTGCATCAGGCTGTGATGCTGCAACAGCACACTGTCAGCATCTTGTCCAGAGTACAGGGCCTCCACTGTACTGTCAGCATCTTGTCCAGAGTACAGGGCCTCTACTGTACTGTCAGCATCTTGTCCAGAGTACAGGGCCTCCACTGTACTGTCAGCATCTTGTCCAGAGTACAGGACCTCCACTGTACTGTCAGTGCATCAGCTGTGATGCTGCAGTAGCACTGTGGCAGCATCTTGTCCAGAGTACAGGGCCCCATGGGCTGTGGAGTAAAAACTGGTGCTGCAGGCTTCTCCTGCCAACTGCACAACTGGATCCTGCACAGAGAGAGAGAATGAATGAATAATCTTTGAATGAGTAATATTTATTTTCCAAGGGTAACTGAGTAAGCATACACATACTTTTCTTCATCCAGCCCTTGCCCTGATTAGGGAATAGCAGCCCCCCACCCCCCAAAAAAGAAACAGCTAAAACAAAAACAAACAAAGAAAAACACAAAGAAAAAAAAACACAGAAAAAAACCAACAACAACAATATAACAGAAGAAAAAAAAACACCATCACCAACAATAAAAGTTCAACCTATGATGTAAGAAAAGGAAAAATGTATACATTCAACAGATGTTTATCCCCACTAAATCCATTAATGCTTTTTTTTTAAAAAAGAGTTAGTTAGAGCCTATGTTTCATTATTTTATTTTATACCACTTTATGTCACAGCAGATTTCTCTGTGTGAAATTCGGGCTGCTCTCCCAGGGAGAGCGCGTCGCCACAAGTGCAGCGCCTACCCTTTTTTTTTTTTTCCCCTCAGGGATGGTGTCTAAACATGGCACCTGTGTGCATGCTGGGGGGGTTTTATATATAATTTTGTCATCCGCTCCTACCGGCACATGATGGCCTGCTCTTCTGAAAGGCGGAACGGGATTTTAATGTTGTGCGCAAGATGTTCTGTGTGCGTTCGCACACGGGACCTTGGTTTATAGTCTCATCCAAATGACTTTGACATTCAGTTCCATTTTTTTGTCAAACTGGGAAGAAAGGGCGAGCTCGGTACAAACCCAGAAACTCACGGTTTACATATTGGCAGGCGAACGTCTTAACCATCCTGCCACAGAGAGAGAGAGAGAGGGAGAGGGAGGGAGGGAGGGGGACATGAGACAGACAGACAGACAGAAAGAGAGAGAGAGACAGAGAGAGAGAGATAGAGTAGTTTTAATAATTTTTTGTCATATATATATCATGCTTTCAAAAAGGAAATTAAAGTAAAATGATAGATTAAAATCAAAATATAAATTTTCATGGAAGTCAGGATGGCTACTTTAATGGTGGGTAAAAGAAGAATACCAGCAACGGAGATGAGATGCTTTCGCAAACTCCTTTATATTTCATACAGAGATCACATCACTAATGAGGAAGAGAAAACCAGAATCAAAAACGCCATTGGACCATATGAAGAACGCCTGACTTTGGTGAAAAAACACAAGCTAAGGTGGTGCAGGCACGTCACACAATCATCTGGACTGGCCAAGACGGTCTTACAGGGAACAGTAAGGGGAGGGAAGCGCAGAGGCAGACAGAGGAAATGATGGGAAGACAACATCAGAGAGTGGGCAGGCCTTGGGTAGAACGACTTGCTATGGAAAGCAGAAGACTGTGGGGAGTGGAGAGTGGAGGAAGCTGGTTGCAAAATCTTCAGTGGTGCCCCCACAGTCCACGGGACTATGGGATAGGTGAAGGTAAAAGTGAAAAACGGTTAGGTACAAAAAAAATCTCCCAATTAGTGAGCTTAAAACTCTAGTCAAGAAACTTTAAAACAAAAAGAAGACAATTATCAATGAGCAGCTATAAATTGGAAACAGATGGTATAGGGGTGTATATTTCAGTCAGCGAACAAAGTTTGTTTTCACAGGGGTTTTTTTCAGCCATTTTAATCAGCGTTGATGATGTTTTTGGGTCAGTGGACCAGCAAGACCTCGAGCTGTCAGCAGGTTTCCTGAACCAGTCATGTGAAAATAGATCTGAAAAATCTTAGACACTTGGTGAGATTATATTACAGTCCCAATGGAGATATCGGATTCAGAGACTGTGGTCACAAGTAATCCACTTTGGCGCCATGGGCCACCCTAAAAACAGCACAATTCTGGAAGCACCAGTGGTAGACCTGTACACGCACATTACAAAACATCAGACACTAAACCTCATTTCTTCTTTTCTTTATTTTAAGAATAATGGGAAAAGCACTCATGTGCCTTTTAACATCCAGTCCCCATGTGTATGCAGTTATGTAAATTTTGTCATCTGTTCCCACTAGCACACAATGGCGTACTCTTTCAAAAAGCAGACCAGGATTTAACATGTGCTCAAGATGTTCTATGTGTGTTTGTGCACAGGGTTTGGTTTATAATCTAATCCAAAGGAGTTTTGGGTTTCATATAATATACTATGCTACAGACCAAAGCTATATATATATATATATATATATATACTATGCTACAGACCAAAGCTATATATATATATATACTATGCTACAGACCAAAGCTATATATATATATATATATACTATGCTACAGACCAAAGCTATATATATATATATATACTATGCTACAGACCAAAGCTATATATATATATATATACTATGCTACAGACCAAAGCTATATATGTATATATATATACTATGCTACAGACCAAAGCTATATATATATATATATATACTATGCTACAGACCAAAGCTATATATATATATATATACTATGCTACAGACCACAGCAATAGAGGAGAGAGAGAGAGAGAGAGAGAGAGAGAGAGAGAGAGAGAGAGAGAGAGAGAGAGAGAGAGAGAGAGAGAGAGAGAGAGAGAGAGAGAGAGAAGGCAAGGCAAGGCAAGGCAAGGCAAAGTCTTTTATTCGAGGATAATAGATAAGCACTCATGTGCTTTTTTACATCCAGTCCCCGCCCTTTTCAGGGATACATCAAGTTGAAAAGATACTAAACAATAAAACTTTACGCATTACCAAACAACACACAAGAATAAGGACACTATATATGATAAGGTAATAAAAAATGCACTCGATCAGAAGACAAAAATCAGAAGTCACAATAAAAATATTTTGATTATGGAAGAATAGAAAAGTGTTGATTGGTAAGGAGCAAACAAGAGAACTAGATGAATAAACAACTGAAAACATCAATCCACCACCATCTGTCAAAAGTTATACATGTGACATAAATCATACATTTGGATAAAAGGGGGAAAAAATTTAACTAATATCCTTATTGGAGGGGAGGGGGGTAGAGATACTATCAATAAAAATGTAAATAAAATAAAAGAAAAAAAAAAAAAAAAAAAAAAAAGAAAAAAAAAAAAGAAAAGAAAAAGAAAAGTTACATAAAACATCCTAGATGTTTCAAGAGAGAGAGAGAGAGAGAGAGAGAGAGAGAGAGAGAGAGAGAGAGAGAGAGAGAGAGAGAGAGAGGGGCAAGGCAAGGCAAGGCAAGGCAAGGCAAGGCAAGGCAAGGCAAGGCGAGGCAAAATTCCTCCACTCGAGGACAACAGACAAGCACTCGTGTGCCTCTTTCACATCCAGTCCCCGCTCCCCCCAGGGACAACATCATGATAAAAAGACAGCCCCAACCAAAACAACAACAACTACAAAGGTTCAAACACCAAGAGCAAAAAAGCCATACCAAGCATCAAACAACAGGCGAGAAACAAAACAGAGATACAGTATTAAGGCAATGTTATAAAAAGGCACTCACCCAGAAACGAAAACAAGAAGCGAGTCTCAATGATGATTTCGATTTGAATATAAAAAACAACAACAACAACAACAACAAAAACAAAAAACAAACAAACAAACAAACAAAAACAAACAAACAAAAAAAGCACAAACAAACAAACAAAGCAAACAAACGACAGCGCAACAACTAAGGATCAAACATGAGAAAATGATGAGGACAGATGACTGAAAACATCAATCGACCACCATCCACCATCAAAACAAGTCCCACAAAACGTAAGACCTTCATATAAGGGGAGAAGAAAGCAACAACAACAGGTAAGAAATAATACAGAGAGAGAGAGAGAGAGAGAGAGAGAGAGAGAGAGAGAGAGAGAGAGAGAGAGAGAGAGAGAGATAGATAGATAGATAGATAGATAGATAGATTGATAGATAGATAGATATACTGTGCTACAGAGCAAAGCTCTCTATATATACTATGCTCCAGACCAAAGCTCTCTATATATACTATGCTACAGAGCAAAGCCCTGACAGGTGAGGGCAGGTGGGTGTATGTGTGTACCTGTGGTGAGGGCAGGTGGGTGTATGTACCTGTGGTGAGGGCAGGTGGGTGTATATATGTACCTGTGGTGAGGGCAGGGGGTGGGTGTATGTGTGTACCTGTGGTGAGGGCAGGTGGGTGTATGTGTGTACCTGTGGTGAGGGCAGGGGGGTGTATGTGTGTACCTGTGGTGAGGGCAGGGGGGTGTATGTGTGTACCTGTGGTGAGGGCAGGGGGGGGGGGGTGTATGTGTGTACCTGTGGTGAGGGCAGGGGGGGGGGGGGGTGTATGTGTGTACCTGTGGTGAGGGAAGGGGGGGGTGTATGTGTGTACCTGTGGTGAGGGCAGGGGAGGGGTGTATGTGTGTACCTGTGGTGAGGGCAGGGGGAGGCTGAGGCAGTCCTGTTGATGCAGAGGCACCCCTGTGGGCAGGTAGCTGTAGGCCCCGCGGTGTAGGGGTTCTGCTGCCACCTGGACCTGGTGCATTGCCTCATGGTTGTTATCATCATCGCCACCATTCTCACTATCAGCATTATCATCATCCTCATTGTTGTCATCAGCATTATTGTCATCACCATCAGTTTCATCATCATCACTGCCATCTTTGCTAACATCAGCATCATCATGATTGTTGGTGTGATCGTCATCATCATCACTGTCATTATCATTTTCAACAATATAGTCATCATCACTATCATCACCATCATTAGAATCTTCATCATCATCTTCATGATTGCCATCATCCTCATCATTGCTGTCATCAATGTCGTAGTCATTGCCTTTGGTAGCTGGGCATTAAGTGTGGTGACTGACAGATAGGCCACTTCTCTGATCACGGACTTCCACAATTATCATCACCCTCATGTTTACATATACAAAGGGACATGCATGCATGCATACATACACACACACACACACATACACACATACACACACAAACACACACACACACACACACACACACACACACACACGTTAAATCCTGTTCCGCTTTTCATAAGAGTAGGCCATCGTGTGCCGGTGGGAACAGATGACAATATTTACAAAACTGCATACACACGGGGACCGGATGAAAAAAAGCACATGATTGCTTATTCTGTTATCCTCGATACAAAAGAATAAATAAAATAAAATAAATAAATAAATAAACACACACACATACACATACACACACACACACAACACCACCACCACCACCTCACCACACCCCAATCCACCCCACCCCACCCCACCACACCATACCACACCACACCACTCCACCACACCACACCACACCCACACCCCACCCACCACACCATACCATACCACACGACACCACTCCACCACACCACACCCCACCACACACCACACCACACATCACCACACCACACCACACCACTCCAACACCACACATACCACACACCACTCCACCCCACCCCACCCCACCCCACCCCACCTACAGCACAGCCGGCCATGATGACAGAAGTCCCACCTGATTATCCTGGCAGGGGGAGTCAAGTCTGGCTTCCCCAGAAACTTGACGAGAATCTCATGGAGAACGTCTTTGACCTCTGACTCTGGAAGTGACTCCATGATGACAGCACTCTCTGCACCCACCCAAGCCACGAGACAAGGGCCATAACTGCCAATGAGCTCCATCAAGCACACCTCTTCATACCACTGCCGGCCCTCCTGAACAACAACAAACAGCATTGTCATTAGCGCTGCAGTGAACAATAACAAACAGCATTGCTTTAGTGCTGTGGTGAACAATAACAAACAGCATTGCTTTAGTGCTACAGTGAACAATAGCAAACAGCATTTTCATTAGTGCTGCAGTGAACAATAACAAACAGCATTGTCATTAGTGCTGCAGTGAACAATAACAAACAGCATTGTCATTAGTGCTGCAGTGAACAATAACAAACAGCATTGTCATTAGCGCTGCAGTGAACAATAACAAACAGCATTGTCATTAGTGCTGCAGTGAACAATAACATCATTGTCATTAGCGCTACAGTGAACCTTATAACTTCATAAACGCCATTTAGAAAAAGGAATCTGAATTTTGTGTTCTTCTTGATCGAATGCTCAGACAGCAACTCCTGAATTTAGTATCACAAAGGACTTTCATTTTTAGCGATAGCATTTTTACCACAGTCAAAATTCATAAAATGATTTCTTATTCGTGGTTAATAAAAGCCGGTTACATAACTATTATGTGTGACCGGGCTCTTTCTCAGCAAAGCATGCCTGCCATACTTGGTGTATTCCCTTAAAACACGTGACCCTCAATAACGCTGCTCTCTTTTCCTAGTTGCTCACATGTTTGCCTAAGAATGTGATTTTGATTTTAAATGAATAATGGAAACAAGTACATTTTCCATCCTGGCTGAAGTCATTATGTGTTATCTCAAGACAAGAAAATTCTGGGTGTCACACTGCCCAGAAAGAGAACTGGATGTTGAACAGCATCTCCAGCCATCAGCAACATCATGTGATGCATTAAGACAGAAGTAGTGGCTTTTCATTGTGCAGTGCAGGTGCTTTGGTGATAACTACACCAAGAACTTTAACCCCATCCCAGAGAGAGCTCTGCGCAGAAAGGACAGCACACCCTTTAGAAAGAGCTACGTCACACACATGAACAGAGATTACACAACTACTCACTCTTCGGATGTCATTGTTTTTTATATTAAAACATTTCACTAAGGTCATATAAAATGACAACATTCCATTTGTTCAAAACGGGCCATAGCACCATGAGAAATATACTTTATATAATTAAGAAAAGAGGACAGACAATAGGGGGGAGTAGGGGGTGTTACACACCGCAGTCCTGAGGGGAGACCGGGCAGACTGGATGAGGACCTCAGCATCCTCCGGCCACAGCAGCGCCAGTCCCTCCACACCCCTTCCCAGCATGCCTTGCTGCCATTGCTCCCCGGGGTCAGCGTGACCTGTGCAGTGTGGTGCCTGCAGCTCCCACAGCAGAAACACCTTGGCCACGTTGCCAAACCCCACACTGGCCACCGCCTCTCTCTGCTCCGCCGGCAGCGGGGGGGCAAACAACTCAGGGTGCTCCTTCAGGTAGCCCAGGGACGCTGTCACTATGACGTGATCTGCTCGTATGACGTCACCATCCTGACACTCTAGTGTCACCTTGAAATCAGAGTCTACGGTGACATGAGGATCTGATTGTAAGGTGATGTCATTACCCTGCGGACCAGTGTTTGACGGGTCCCTGCTGACGTCATCACTGACTGACTTGGATTGTGGATCTGGAGAACAGTCCTCACAGCACACACTGTCAGAGCCCGTGACAATGGTGTTCTTGGTGGTGGCGGTGGCAGTGGTGGCGGTGGTGGTGGCGGTGTTCCCCCACACCACTCTCTTCACCGGCTTGTTCAGCAGCAGCTGGCAGGGAGGCTGCACGTCCTGCAGCATGCGGTTCAGAACCCCCCACATCCCCCCCCCTGTCTCCTGCACCCCACTGCCCTCCTCATACACGTAGCGCGCCATTCCTGGCAGGGACAGAGTGTGCACTGGGGCCGCACAGTCCAGCACTGACCACTGCTCCAGCCACCTGTACACAGTGACACTGATTCTGCACACAGTGACACTGATTCTGCACACAGTGACACTGATTCTGCACACAGTGACACTGATTCTGCACACAGTGACACTGATTCTGCACACAGTGACACTGATTCTGCACACAGTGACACTAGTTCTGCACACAGTGACACTAGTTCTGCACACAGTGACACTGATTCTGCACACAGTGACACTGATTCTGCACACAGTGACACTGATTCTGCACACAGTGACACTGATTCTGCACACAGTGACACTGATTCTGCACACAGTGACACTGATTCTGCACACAGTGACACTGATTCTGCACACAGTGACACTAGTTCTGCACACAGTGACACTGATTCTGCACACAGTGACGCTGATTCTGAACACAGTGACCAGACAGTGATTCAGCACAGACAGGAGGGGGTGTAACAGCTCAAACCATCGCATGCAGTGACACAGGGGGAGAAATGGCCTAGTGGTCACAACATTACACTCGCAATTGACAGCCCAGGTTCAATTCCCCTTCGAGGGGATTTTTCTCCTGGTGCTGACTCCACACTCCCCTTAAGTCCTTCTGATGAGACTGCAAACTGAGGCCCATGTGTGAACGCACACACATCTTGCACACATGTTAAACCCTCTTCCGCTTTTCATAAGAGTAGGCCATTGTGTGTTGGTGGGAACAGATGACAAGATTTACAAAAACTCCATACACACGGGGACTGGATGTAAAAAAGCATACGAGTGGTTATTCCATTATCCTCGATATAAAAGAATAAATAAATAAAATAAAATAACACTGATTCAGCACAGAGACAGGCAGGGGTGTACAACAATCACTTGAAGCACTAACTATCTGAACACTTTCTGGTACAGATTGCTTTCCTGTCATTTAAGTTCAGTATAAAAGACATTTCATTCTCACTATCAGGGATCGCGCACTTTTTACCCTCCATTGAAAAAGAAACATTAATAAAGGAGCATCTGTTCCAGCAGATTTCAAATATTTTTGTTGATGTTGTGATTAAATAAACATCCCAGCAGAGACTAGTCTCTGACACTAAATTCCTTCCTTTTTCAATGACTTTTTTTTTTAAATCACAAGGCCATAGAGCAAAGACACCACAGGCGCTTTGGTGGAACATACTTGATCATAGCGGCCTTGACCTTGTTGTCTCCAGCCATGCGGGCCCTGTACTGTGGATACAGACACTGGAGATACTGTGCTGCAGACAGGGTGACGTCACTGCCTCCCTCCCCCTCCTGAGCCCTCGTCAGCTCTCCCAGCAACTCTTCCAGCAGCTGGGGACAGTCACACCAGTCACCACAGGTCACACCAGTCACCACAGGTCACACCAGTCACCACAGGTCACACCAGTCACCACAGGTCACACCAGGTCACACCAGTCACCATAGGTCACACCAGTCACCACAGGTCACACCAGTCACCTCAGGTCACACCAGTCACCTCAGGTCACACCAGTCACCACAGGTCACACCAGGTCACCACAGGTCACACCAGTCACCACAGGTCACACCAGTCACCTCAGGTCACACCAGTCACCACGGGTCACACCAGTCACCACAGGTCACACCAGTCACCACAGGTCACACCAGTCACCTCAGGTCACACCAGTCACCACAGGTTACCACAGGAGGTCATGTCAGTCACCACAGGAGGTCACAACAGTTTGAAGCTTTCAGAGTTTTAACAACGCAGAAGACATCTTGATTTATCAAAGTGATATTTTTAACAACGCACAAGACATCTTGATTTATCAAAGTGATATTTTTAACAACGCAGAAGACATCTTGATTTAACAAAGTGATATTTTTAACAACGCACAAGACATCTTGATTTATCAAAGTGATATTTTTAACAACGCACAAGACATCTTCATTTATCAAAGTGATATTTTTAACAACGCACAAGACATCTTGATTTATCAAAGTGATATTTTTAACAACGCACAAGACATCTTGATTTATCAAAGTGATATTTTTAACAACGCACAAGACATCTTCATTTATCAAAGTGATATTTTTAACAACGCACAAGACATCTTGATTTATCAAAGTGATATTTTTAACAACGCACAAGACATCTTGATTTATCAAAGTGATATTTTTAACAACGCACAAGACATCTTCATTTATCAAAGTGATATTTTTAACAACGCACAAGACATCTTGATTTATCAAAGTGATATTTTTAACAACGCACAAGACATCTTGATTTATCAAAGTGATATTTTTAACAACGCACAAGACATCTTGATTTATCAAAGTGATATTTTTAACAACGCACAAGACATCTTGATTTATCAAAGTGATATTTTTAACAACGCACAAGACATCTTGATTTATCAAAGTGATATTTTTAACAACGCACAAGACATCTTGATTTATCAAAGTGATATTTTTAACAACGCACAAGACATCTTGATCTAACAAAGTGATATTTTTAACCACGCACAAGACATCTTGATTTATCAAAGTGATATTTTTAACAACGCACAAGACATCTTGATTTATCACAGTGATATTTTTAACAACGCACAAGACATCTTGATTTATCACAGTGATATTTTTAACAACGCACAAGACATCTTGATTTATCAAAGTGATATTTTTAACAACGCACAAGACATCTTGATTTATCAAAGTGATATTTTTAACAATGCACAAGACATCTTGATTTATCAAAGTGATATTTTTAACAACGCACAAGACATCTTGATTTATCAAAGTGATATTTTTAACAACGCACAAGACATCTTGATTTATCAAAGTGATATTTTTAACAACGCACAAGACATCTTGATTTATCAAAGTGATATTTTTAACAACGCACAAGACATCTTGATTTATCAAAGTGATATTTTTAACAACGCACAAGACATCTTGATTTATCAAAGTGATATTTTTAACAACGCACAAGACATCTTGATTTATCAAAGTGATATTTTTAACAACGCACAAGACATCTTGATTTATCAAAGTGATATTTTTAACAACGCACAAGACATCTTGATTTATCAAAGTGATATTCTTAACAACGCACAAGACATCTTGATTAATCACAGTGATATTCTTAACAACGCACAAGACATCTTGATTAATCACAGTGATATTCTTAACAACGCACAAGACATCTTGATTTATCAAAGTGATATTTTTAACAACGCAGAAGACATCTTGATTTATCAAAGTGATATTTTTAACAACGCACAAGACATCTTGATTTATCACAGTGATATTTTTAACAACGCAGAAGACATCTTGATTTATCACAGTGATATTTTTAACAACGCACAAGACATCTTGATTTATCAAAGTGATATTTTTAATAACGCACAAGACATCTTGATTTATCAAAGTGATATTTTTAATAACGCACAAGACATCTTGATTTATCAAAGTGATATTTTTAACAACGCACAAGACATCTTGATTAATGAAAGCAAGATTTTTTAACAAAACAGAAGATATCTTGCTTAATCAAAGCAACACTGCTTGATTTGGGCTGTGGGAGATGAAAAAAAAAGTGGTTTTGTTCTAAAGATTTTCAACAAAACAGACAGTATCTTGAATTAAACAAATAATGCTTGTCTTAGTTTGTGGGAGAGAAGAAAATCAATGAATTTTTGGTTAAACAATTTCAAACAATAGAGTGTATAGTTATCAATGAAGCTTCACATATATTGCATTCTTCAGCTCAGAACCATACAGTTTGTCCAATCCTATCTTTTTGTTTAAGGTATATGTATGTGTGCATAAACCTACATCACGCATGCACGCACGCACACAAGCACAAACACACACACACACACACACACACACACACACACACACACACACACACACACACACACCACGCACGCACACACACACATACACAACACACACACACAACGATCAAGATTTCAGCAACAAGATGAGGACAATAAACAAACACAGTAAAAATGATGATAATGAAGACACCATCAATATCACCATCACCATCAATATCACCATCACCATCAATATCACCATCACCATCAACATCATCATCACCATCAACATCACCATCAATATCACCATCAATATCACCATCACCATCACCATCATCATCACCATCAATATCACCATCACCATCAATATCACCATCACCATCAACATCATCATCACCATCACCATCAATATCATCATCACCATCAACACCATCACCATCAATATCACCATCACCATCAACACCATCACCATCACCATCAATATCACCATCAACATCACCATCAATATCACCATCACCATCAATATCACCATCACCATCAATATCACCATCAATATCACCATCACAATCAATATCACCATCACCATCAATATCAACATCAACATCACCATCAATATCACCATCACCATCACCACCAACACCATCAATATCACCATCACCATCACCATCTTCATCACCATCAATATCACCATCAATATCACCATCAATATCACCATCACCATCAACATCACCATCAATATCACCATCACCACCATCAATATCAACATCACCATCAACATCACCATCACCATCAACATCACCATCAATTTCACCATCACCATCAATATCAACATAACCATCAACATCACCATCACCATCAATATCACCATCACCATCACCATCAATATCAACATCACCATCAATATCACCATCACCATCACCATCAATATCAACATCACCATCAATATCACCATCACCATCAATATCAACATCACCATCAATATCACCATCACCATCAATATCAACATCACCATCAATATCAACATCACCATCAACATCAACATCACCATCAATATCAACATCACCATCAATATCAACATCACCATCAACATCACCATCAATATCAACGACAACAACAACCTCAGAAGACATTGCACTGCACACAGACCTATCACCTATGAAGACACCATCAACATAACATCAACATTGGGTCATGGGATGGCCTAGTGGTTAGAACATTGTGCTGGCAATTTGATGACCTGGGTTTGTTTCCCATTCGAGGAGATTCTTCTCCTGGAGTTAACATCAATCCTGACTCCACTCTCCCCCAAAAGTCCTTCGGATGAAACTATAAACCGAGGCCCCATGTGTGAACGCACGCCGAACATCTTGTGCAAAAAAGCACATGAGTGCTTATTCCATTATCCTTGATATAAAAGAATAAATAGATAAATAAATAGATAAATAAATAGATAAATAAATAAATATTCAAAATAAGTAAATAAATAACATCAACATCAACAACAGAAGACATGTACTGCACACAGACCTGTCAGTTATGAAGACACCATCAACAACACCATCAATATCAACATCAACAACAGCATCAACATCAACAACTGCATCAACATCAACATCAACAACAAAGACATGCACTACACAGACCTGCAGGTTATGGCGCACATCCTGTGTCTTCAGCGCTGTACCGTCAGGTGTGCGGAAGGTGTGGTTCTGATACACCAGCACTGTGTCTGCTACCTCCTCCCCTTCCTCCTCTTCTGCCACACCAAACATCAGACAAGAAAAGTCAACACAACCTATGCCTGTCGTTCAAAAGTAAAAGAGGTGTCAGAGACCTCAGCTTCTCCAGGAGCCAGCATATTGAGGGTGGCGCCCATCTCCTCTCCCTCGCTGCTTTACCTTCCCTGACCCTAAAAAGGGCAGGAACCCATTTACAGCTGGGTGTATTGGAGGACTGTACTGAAGCCAAGGTGCGCTCACTCACTCAGTCCCATGTCCCAAAGGACGTAGGGGGGACATGAGAGAAGACGCAACAGAGATCTTTTTCCATGCTTCACGATCCTGTGTGGCTAGTAGGAGGTGTTGCAGGGGTTGGGCGGTCCAGTCTTTGATGTTGTCAACCCATGATTTCTTTTGGCGGCCTCCTCTTCTCTTGCCCTCAACTGTTCCTTGCAGGATGGTTTTTGCTAGGGTGTTGTGCCTTGTGGTGTGACCAAACCACATCAGCTTTCTCCTCTTTATGGTGGAGAGCAAAGGCTCTTGGGGGCCCACACGCTTTTTGATTTCTTCTTTCACATAGTTATTGGTCTTGTGTTCTTTGTATGATATTTTGAGGAGTCTTCTGTGGCACTTGTTCTCGAATGCTTGGATTCTCCTCTCTAACTCTGCTGTCAGAGTCCATGATTCACAGCCATATAGGAGGATAGATATCACGAGGGATTTTTAAAGGTGGTATTTGGTGCAGAAGCTGATGTTGTTGCTTCTGATGATCCTCTCGAGTCTGACTAGAAGCCAAGGTGCGCAAATGGTCAAATGTTGCAGTGTAAAATTTTTCTTTGCTATGGGCTACACTGTCCTAAATAAAACCCTCCCCACAAAATCTGTGGTAAGGGCTATCAGAAATTGTCATTGTGGCATGGCTCATCAGAGATTTTGTCATTGTGGTACGGATCACCAGAGATTTTGTCATTGTGGTATGGATCATCAGAGATTTTGTCATTGTGGTATGGATCATCAGAGATTTTGTCATTGTGGTATGGATCATCAGGGATTTTGTCATTGAGACACAGATCATCAGAGATTTTGTCATTGAGACACAGATCATCAGAGATTTTGTCATTGTGACACAGATCATCAGAGATATTGTCATTGAGACACAGATCATCAGAGATTTTGTCATTGTGACACAGATCATCAGAGATTTTGTCATTGTGACACAGATCATCAGAAATTGTCTTTGTTGTGAGATGGGTATTTGGAAATTCTGTGATTGGCATAAAGGTCATCAGAAATTCTGTTCTTGTTGTATGGGTGGTCAGAAATGTTGTCATTGTTGTAGG
>CM060317.1:617750-632750 GCA_030674155.1 Stramonita haemastoma
ACCCACCTATGGGGCCTACCCACTGTGGGGGCACCAGCCAGAGGGCACTGCACTTCTGCTGGGTCACTTTGGTGGAGTTCAGTGGTGCCTGTTTTGAGCTAACATATGCAGGACACCACCTATTCAGCCCCCTACTAACAACAATATTAGCTCAGTCGCAGAGAATGAGTGAGCCACCCCCTCGAGATGGCAACCACCACAATTTCCCTCCAATTCCCCCCCCCCCCCCCCTCTGTGAACAAGAATATGGACACTTGTTTCATGACATCAAAGGCAGATTACAGTGACAGCTGTCCGTGGAGTGATGATCTCTATCCCAACAGCTCATAATGATGGCTTCTTGAAAGTTTTGGTACAATCACAGGCATGGGGATGAAGCCATGAGACCTGGCCACCAGGGGCCACCCTAGCTGCTTTTTAAAAAAAAAATTTTTAGTCATTTGTGATATATCAGTAATCAGAGCACTGCATGATGATTGTTAAAGATGGAGTTAACAGTGATGACACTATGATAACAATGACCTCGGTTTACAATCTCATCCAAAGGACTTTGGGGGGAGTTGAGTCTGCACTGATGTTAACTCCTCTTGAACAAGATTTGAAACCGGGTCATCAGCTCAGGAGTGCAACACTCTAACCGCCAGGCCATCCTGTCCCCCCTTATCATGCTGTAAGAAGGAAGGTGGCAGGCTGGTTGAGACCTTCACCTGCCTAACAAGTAGGCTATACCATGAGGTTCTGGGTTCAATTCCCGGCCTTGCCCTTTTTTCCCAGTTTGACAGGAAATTTGAACTGAATAACAAGTCTTTCAGGGGATACTTCCAGGTGGCAGTGCTACCTAGCGGAGGCTACCCTTTGTGTTGGTGTTGTGTTAACTAAGTATGGATATACTTACATAATTTTTGGCCAGGAATTAGATGAATACCATTACTTTCTAATCAAATAAGAAATTTGACATAATATTTGTTAGGTTATCCACAAAAATTAATTATTAAATAATTAAGTATGGCTTGCTTTGAAATTACATTGTCTGTTTCTCCAAAGATTCACACTAAACCATTGATCAGAAGTACGTACTAAACATGCTGCACTTGCAATATTAACAAGTTTGTTAGGAAGCCAAACCAAAATGTAAGTTGTTTTACACAAAAATGAATTCTCCAGGCTCATCCAAATATTAACAGAATAAATTATTGAAAAATAAAATGTCATAACCCTACATATTTTTTCCTCATCAACTTATAAGCTAGGACTTTGGCTCAGCTTCCTGCAAATGTTATGAAAAATAAGAGTGCAAAATTTGACAATAATATATCTTTAATAGTTTTTGAGATATCATTGGGAAACCTACAAAAAACTCAGAAATTTGGAAACTTTGGAACCGTCTAAAAAGCCAATAATTCTGCCCTTCCTCACAGATGAAGATCATGAAGTCCTAATAGTGATATGCATCTGCTTGGTAAGTAAATTTACTTTTCTTCTTCAGCCTGCTTCTCATCTCTGGACTTTCTGCTCCTCCTTTTAGCAATTCTTACTTTATATGATGCTGCTTTGGCCTGAAGTTGGGCGTTTAAAACACGTGTATATTATTATATATCCAAAAACCAGTTCTGAGCACTTCAAGGTTCAACTGCCTTATCACTTTTGCCCAGGTTTCAGTACTATCATTAAAAACTCCTACTGCTGGTGACAGCTGCATTCACTCTTGTCAGTGGGTGAGTTTGCTTTTTTTTCTTTTTGGACTTCCAAATTACGCTATTCACTGACTCATTGGGATTTTGAGTATAACCCTCCAGGCATTTTTGCAAAAGTTCAGTGTTGGCAAGATCTTTGAACACTGGTTTGGGGGTCTCCATGACAGCACTTGCATGGTACACTGGTTTTACGTATGATGATATCTATAATTCATTATTGATTTCAGCTTTCTTGTAAGGACAATGCTAAGTACAAAAATGATATAGTGGGTTGTCCTCGGTCAAAAGATTTTGAAATTACATGGCCCACACATTTTACCACATCTTAATCAAAATATTTGTTTGCTTGAACAGCAATTCATACTGTGTGTTTAGTTTGTCAATTAGTTTGTCTGTCAGTCTACCCTAGAACACTATCTAAACCTTGCCTAGCAGTTTCCATCAACTAACCCTGTGTCCACACTGTTTACATTGAAAGTGTGATGAAATATTTTCACTCAGCTGTGCCATATCTAAAACTCTACGTCCAGCAAGCACAAATGGGTCATTGCAAATGTTTTCACCATCATCACCATCACTATTCTGCATATTCAACTTGCTATCATTGTGATCTTTAATTATGTTCAGTATCCACTCTGTGTGTGTGTGTGTGTGTGTGTGTGTGTGTGTGTGTGTGTGTGTGTGTGTGTGTGTGTGTGTGTGTGTTTGTTTTGTTTTTCCAGAAGTCGTGGGCGTGACACATACGCTACTTTCGTTTTCAGAAGCTCGAGTCGACATTGCACTCGATAACATTAACAGTACTCACTGCAGCCACGTGCGAAGCAGCAGCCTTCTTCACGCTAGATGCACACGAGACACTCTGGTTGCCGTGATATTTCCTCTTTTCCGAACATTTTTTAACCCTTTTTCTGATTGGTAGGCGCTTTTTTTCACAAAATCAGACCCTATTCTCTCATAAAATCAATAACTCGATCATGAAATAATCACAACACCGAACAAATACCTCTGAAGAGTTACTGTTCGTGGATAAAACATCTTTGCACTACAACTAGCTAAAATTAGCCTATTCTGGGCTAACAAAACATGTGTAAATGGAGGTGAACATTTTACGCAACTGTTCACTTCAGAAAGCGAGAAGTTCGGGTCGGAGTGTGCGGTGGTTCGAATCCTGTTTGGGCCCAAAACGTTTCCCCCATCCATTAGATCATGAGTGGTGACCGGGGTGCTAGTCTTTGGGATGAGACGATAAATTGAAGTCTCGTGTGTTAACACATTATTATTTAGCGCACGCAAAAGAACCTACGACAACAAGAGGGTTGTCCCTGGCAAAATATGTAGAAAAAAGCCACTCTGATAGGGAAACATACAACTGCAGACAGGAAAAAGAAAAAATGGATAGGCGCTGCACTTGTGGCAACACGCTCTCCCCGGGGAGAGCAGCCCAAATTTTACGCAGAGAAATCTGCTGTGACATAAAGTGGTATAGATAAATAAAATAAATAAATAAATAAATAAATAAATAAATAAATAAATAAATAAATAAATAAATATCTTGCGTAGGTAAATGCATTTTCAAAGCACACTTGCAAACACATTAAAAACCCATCCAGCATGCACACAGGTGTCGTGTTTAGACATTATCCCCGAATCCGGAGTGTGGTTATCTTGGTGGTGGGCAAAAACAGTGGCATATGCAAAATCTCACCATTGGTGAACCTATTAGCTCTATACGAGGAACAAAAAAAACACTAATCTTAGGTGTATGCTAGATAGTAGAAAAGCAAATATGTTAGCAGACAAAAGAATGTTATATACCCTGTATAGTGACTGCTATGCTACAATATTACAACCGTCTTTATGTTCATCAATAAAACACGGCAGCTGTTCTCCATGTCCATATCGTTTCCATACACCATGCATACAGTGAGCCTACCACCTTTCTGTAGACAGCAGAAATTCGTGTGTGTGTGTGTGTGTGTGTGTGTGTGTGTGTGTGTGTGTGTGTGTGTGTGTGTGTGTGTGTGTGGTTTGATTTATTATTTATTATTTCATTTATTCTTTTATATCGAGGATAATGGAATAAGCACTCTTGTGCTTTTTTACATCCAGTCCCCGTGTGTATGCAGTTTTGTCAATGTTATCTGTTACCACCGGCACACGAAAAGCGGAACAGGATTTAACATGTGCGCAAGATGTTCTGCGTGCGTTCGCACTCGGTTTTTAGTCTCATCCTAAGTGTGTGTATGTATGTGTTGTGTGTGTGTGTGTGTGTGTGTGTGTGTGTGTGTGTGTGTGTGTGTGTGTGTGTGTGTGTGTGTGTGTGTGAGAGAGAGAGAGAGAGAGAGAGAGAGAGAGAGAGAGAGGAGAGAGAGAGAGAGAGAGAGAGAGAGAGAGAGAGAGAGAGAGAGAGAGAGAGAGAGAGAGACAGGTAGACAGGCACTGAGTCAGGCAGAACTGAGAGACAGATACAGAGAAAAAGATTAACAGGCATACATTTTTATATTTATTTATTTATCTATTTATCTATTCTTTTGTATCTAAGATAACGGAATAAGTACTCTTGTGCTTTTTTACATCCAGTCCCCGTGTGTATGCAGTTTTGTAAATCTTGTCATCTGTTCCCACTGGCACACAATGGCCTACTCTTACGAAAAGCGGAACAGGTTTTAACGTGTGCGCAAGATGTTTTGCGTGCATTCACACACGGGGCCTTGGTTTATAGTGTCATCCCAAAGACTTTTGGGGAGAGTGGTGTCAGCACTGATGTTAACTCTAGGGGAAAAAATCCCCTCGAACGGGAATTGAACCCAGGTCGTCAAATTGAGCGCAATGCTCTGACCACTAGGCTACAGAACCAAAAAGATAGATATAGAGAAAAAGATTAACAGGCATACAGGGCCAAAGAGACAGACAGACATACAGAGAAAAAGATTAACAGGCATACATGGCCAAAGAGACAGACAGATACAGAGAAAAAGATTAACAGGCATACAGGGCCAAAGAGACAGACAGACATACAGAGAAAAAGATTAGCAGGCATACAGAGCCAAAGAGACAGACAGACATACAGAGAAAAAGATTAGCAGGCATACAGAGCCAAAGAGACAGACAGATATACAGAGAAAAAGATTAGCAGGCATACAGAGCCAAAGAGACAGACAGACATACAGAGAAAAGGATTAGCAGGTATACAGAGCCAAAGAGACAGACATACAGAGAAAAAGATTAGCAGGCATACAGAGCCAAAGAGACAGACATACAGAGAAAAAGATTAGCAGGCATACAGAGCCAAAGAGACAGACATACAGAGAAAAAGATTAGCAGGCATACAGAGCCAAAGAGACAGACAGACATACAGAGAAAAAGATTAGCAGGCATACAGAGCCAAAGAGACAGACAGACATACAGAGAAAAAGATTAACAGGCATACAGAGCCAAAGAGACAGACAGATATACAGAGAAAAAGATTAGCAGGCATACAGAGCCAAAGAGACAGACAGACATACAGAGAAAAAGATTAACAGGCATACAGGGCCAAAGAGACAGACAAAAAGATTAACAGGCATACAGAGCCAAAGAGACAGACAGACATACAGAGAAAAAGTTTAACAGGCATACATGGCCAAAGAGACAGACAGACATACAGAGAAAAAGATTAGCAGGCATACAGAGCCAAAGAGACAGACAGACATACAGAGAAAAAGATTAGCAGGTATACAGAGCCAAAGAGACAGACATACAGAGAAAAAGATTAGCAGGCATACAGAGCCAAAGAGACAGACATACAGAGAAAAAGATTAGCAGGCATACAGAGCCAAAGAGACAGACATACAGAGAAAAAGATTAGCAGGCATACAGAGCCAAAGAGACAGACATACAGAGAAAAAGATTAGCAGGCATACAGAGCCAGAGACAGAGAAAAAGATTAGCAGGCATACAGAGCCAAAGAGACAGACAGACATACAGAGAAAAAGATTAGCAGGCATACAGAGCCAAAGAGACAGACAGACATACAGAGAAAAAGATTAGCAGGCATACAGAGCCAGAGACAGACAGACATACAGAGAAAAAGATTGGCAGGCATACAGAGCCAAAGAGACAGAGAAAAAATTAACAGGCATACAGAGCCAAAGAGACAGACAGACATACAGAGAAAAAGATTGGCAGGCATACAGAGCCAAAGAGACAGACATACAGAGAAAAAGATTGGCAGGCATACAGAGCCAAAGAGACAGACACCTACAGAGAAAAAGATTAACAGGCATATAGAGGCAAAGTGACAGACAGGTAGATACAGGGAAAAAGATTAACAGGCATATAGAGGCAGAGTGACAGACAGACAGACAGAGAAAAAGACAGAGAGGAGACAGAGACAGAGCGACATGACGAAAGTGAAAGTTACCCCCACGAAAGCGTACAGTTGCTGAACACGTTCGACAACTCTCTCTACATTCGTTTTGTAAGAGTTTTTTCATACACTATTTATTTATTCTTTTACATCGAGGGTAATGGAATAAGCACTCATGAGCTTTTTTATATCCAGTCCCCGAGTGTGTGCAGTTTTGTAAATCTTGTTATTTTGTTGCCACCGGCACACGATGGCCTTCTCTTACGAAAAGCGGAATAGGATTTAGGGCCTAGCCTAACGTGTGCAAGATGTTCTGCGTGTGTTCGCACACGGAACCTCGGTTTAAAGTCTCATCCGAAAGACTAGGCCTAGCTGTATGGATCCCAGTCTGCAGCTGAAGCTGGGCAAATCATAACCGACACTGACAGTAAAAGACAGCGCAAAACACACTCACCCGTTGCAGATGTTCTTTTAGTATCAGAGGCGAACTGGGCTTTCACTGTTTGTACCTTCAACTAAGCTACGGAAGGGTCAGACCGGATAGCACAGAGGGTTGGCGGTGTGCAGAACTTTCCTATGGGTGTATTACACAACTAAGAGAAAAGCGATCTCGGCCTGAAGTCACAAACTGTTCAGAGTTTGTTTCTTTAGTTGTTGCAATACTTGGGTGGGTATGTCTGACGTCCTAGCCTCGGCCTCATAAGTTGTTCATGTGACAATACGCGAGCCTACTAGCCCCAAGATCTGCTATCTTGTGGGGTTTCTAGGTCAGGTCTGGCGATCGTAGGCCGAGGGAGGCACATTTCTCAGCACACAAGGCTAGGCATATGAAACAAAAATAATTATGGAGAACTATGTGTAGTAGGCCAGAACTCGATGAAATATGTGTTGCTACATGATTCTTCAGAAACTGGTTATTCATGTAGCCTAGATCATCATACACAAATCTGATGAAACCGCTGTACTTTCCAGCATCCTTTGTGTCTCTCAAATTAATATGGTGTACAACAGGGCTCAGTTTTAGGTTCTATATTATTTCGAACTCATGATCCTTATCTTCTAATGCAAGCTGTTCTTTTTTTTCTCATGTGGAATTTTAGCTGATGATAAAAAATTAGTGAGCACAGACTTAGGCCTATACAATCAATTAAACACGTGGACCTTCATCTTTATATGTGAGAGTTTATGCTAATAACAGATAAAACGTAAAAATATGATAGCATTCCTAATAAAACTTGAATATTTGGTTGATTAGCCACTTAGTTAACTGTTGCAGGTAGTGGATCCACATTGTACAACTCGATCTCAAGATTTACAACAATCTCTCATGTTTCTGTTTTATCAAACATTTTTTTCCTTTGACTGAATTCAAATTCAAAAGTACTTTATTATCTCTTAAACAGTGAAATTCCAGTGGGTTACAAGCCATATATAAGAACAAAAACCACATAAAAATAATATCACTATAGCACAACACAGGTTCTGAACATCAGCACGCACCCATCACAATATAAAAAGCACCCACAAGTCAGCAATACCTCAGCCACAAACATTTGTGTAGGCACCAGTATGCCCACACTCACACATGGCTCACGTATACACATACACACACAATATTAAAAACATTCGCACACGTGCACACGCATTTTAAGACATAAACCATATTGTTATAACATATTGTATGATGAGACAAATACTAATTAAATTGTACACTATTCTATTAAGATATTGAACACCGTTTTAAAACACACACACACACACACACACACACACACACACACACGCGCACGCACGCACGCACGCACGCGCGCGCGCGCGCACGCACACGTACACACACATAAACCAAACTGTTATAACATGTTGTATGATAAAAAACAATTTTTTTTTTTTAATGAATATTTTGTCCATTAAAATATTGAGCGCAGTTTAGGATGATAAAAGGTAGCCATTCATACACTTCAAAATCTCTTCTTTTTTTTAATCCTGACCACTGAATCCACTCCCCCCCCCCCCCCCCCCCCCCCCTCCCTCTCTCTCTCTCTCTCTCTCTGGCTGTCTCACTGTCTTACTACGGGTTAGTTCACTTATTGTCATTCACTTATTAAGCAGCATAATTGAATAGGGAATAAAACTATTATTATAGCGCATAATCTTAGACTTGGGCACTCTAAAGCGCTTTTGAGATGGGAGAAGTTCAAAGTATTTTGCTAGCACATGGGTGCCGTCAGTTACAATCTGTCTGGCTTTATTTCTCACACGGCATTCATACAAATCATTCAGTTTCATTTGCTCACAGCCCACAATTCTGCCACATCTGGTTACAATCCTGTTCAGTACGTTTCTGTTTTTTTGACAGTAAGGCTTCTGTACCAACACATCAAGGAGAAGGAGAGAACAGACTCGATAAAACATCGATAAAAATTCTGTAAAACTTTTACGTTTAAATGAAGTCTACGAAGCTTTTGAAGTAAAAAGATGCGAGAATGGCATTTTCTATTCACAAGATCTGTATTAGCATTAAAATTCAGTTTATCATCAATAACGGTTCCTAGATATTTATATTCATGCACACGTTCAACCATTGCACCATCAATGAAAAGATTTGGTATAGGCTCAGGGTTTTTACGAAAATCAATTAACATTTCCTTTGTCTTTTTAACGTTCAAGTCTAGACAGTTTTGTTTGCACCAGGAGGCAAACTCTTCAACTTGTTGAGAATACATGACATAGCTGATTCAAGCTGGAGGGGAAGCCATGATCCACGCTCTACTAAAAATCTGCAACAAGATCTGGCAGACAGGAAAATGGCCAACACCATGGGACTCTCTACTTAAAATCTGCAACAATATCTGGCAGACAGGAAAATGGCCAACACCATGGGACTCTCTACTAAAAATCTGCAACAAGATCTGGCAGACAGGAAAATGGCCAACGCCATGGGCACAGTCACTTATCATCACCCTCCCCAAGAAAGGAAATCTTCAGCAGTGCCAGAATTACCGCACAATCAACCTCATATGCCACCCAAGCAAGGTCATGTTGAAGATTATATTGAACAGACTGAAGCCACGAGCAGAGACCATCATTACTGAGGAACAAGAAAGTTTCAGAGCAGGGCGCAGAACAACAGAACATAATAATATTCAACCTCAGAATACTCCGTGAGCGGTACACCAACAAGACCTCTACCACATATCTATTGATTTTAGAAAGACATTTGACAGGGTGTGGATGAATTTTGTATAGCATCAATGCAAACCTGATCAGAGTCATCAAAGAGCTGTACAAATCAAATCAAATCAAATTCTTTTATTTCGAGGATAATGAATACGCACTCATGTCCTTTTTTACATCCAGTCCCCGCCCTAATCAGGGATTACATCAATTTAAGAAACACCTCCAACTAACAACAATAATAAACCAAACAACAGGCCAAAACAATAAGACAGTAATAGACAGAAGACATGATGTAAGGACAGAAGATTATAGAATAACAAAGGCACAATACAAGGCAACCAGTGCAGTCTACTACAACAGCAACATTGGAGAGTGGTTTCGAACAACTGTTGGAGTAAGGCAGGCCTGTCTACTCTCACTCACTTTTTTTCAAAATCTACCTTGAGAGAGTCATGGCTGATGTACTGGAACACCATAAAAGATCTATCAGCATTGTAGGCAGAACGATCACAAACCTCCGTTTTGCAGATGACATTGACGGACTAGCAGGATCAGAGCAAGAGATTGCCAGCCTAACAGAACACCCGAATAAGGCCTCCAAAACATACGGCATAGAAATCAGCGCAGAGAAGACCAAACTGATGACCAATAACACCAACTTGACCAAGGGCATTGGCATTGATATCAGGGTCAATGACCAGAAGCTGGAAACAGATCAAAGCTTCAAGTCCTTGAGAGCCCTTGTATCAGACAAGGGGTCCAAGCCAGAGGTAGTATGCAGGATTGCACAGACAATAACAGCACTGTCAAAACTGAACACCATCTGGAGAGAAAAATGTATCACACAACTCCAAGATCAGACTGATGCGCTCCTTTGTCATATTCATATTCCTGTGTGCCTGTGAATCTTGACCCTGACTGCTGATTTGGAGAGAAGAGTACAGGCGGTAGAGATGAGATACTTCCAGACACCCCTTGGCATCTCCTACAAAGACCTCAAGATCAAAAGAACTTGCCAAAACAATAGTGTAAGGCACTGTCCAAGGAGGAAGAAAAAGAGGCAGACCAAGGAAGGAAGAGGTAGGATAACATCAGCGAATGTACAGGCCTAGAAGTCAACAAAACTTTGAGAAAGGTAGAACAGAGAAAGGAATGGAGGGGACTGGTTGTCAAGTGTTCAGGGGTGCCTCCACGATCACTAGACTAGGGATAGATAGGCCTAGTTAGGGCCTAGGGTGTAGAGAGAGACAGCTCAAATTATTCATAGGTTTTGCTAATAAATTATCTTGACAGTTGTTTCCTCACCTACTCTCTCTCTCTCTCTCTCTCTCTCTCTGTCTCTCTCTCTCTCTCTCACACACACACACACACACACACACACACACACACACACGTGCAAAGCGAGCACGTTCGACGGGTTGCTTTTTTGCGTAATAAACGCGTATTTGCGCGTTGTTACAATTGCCAGTTACCTTAGTTTCGTGACCCAGTCTTGATCTATTTTTATATTGTTTCTGTCTATGCAATGTGAAGGTCACCGACGGGCAATATGGCCACTTGGCCTGTGTGGTCTTTGATGTTACGTAAACAACAGCTTAGCGTTTGTGCAGCGAACTTGTCTACATATAATTATCTGAAGATACACTGACTGATTGATCGGCTGACGAAAGCGGTAAGTCTGTTTCGTTGGATGAAATCTGTTTCGTAAATCTGCAGTCATACACAGCGAGCAGGTCATGACATATTTGCCATCTAGACCGTGCTACACCGACAACGATGTTCCACTCTTACTCAAGTATAACACATGAGATGTAACGAGCTATTTCATTGCGAAGAAAAGTTGTGGATACGAAATCAGCAGTGTTTGAATGTTCATACGCTTGTGGGCAGAACTTATGTCGGTTTTCATTACTTCTGGATACAATTTGTATTTCAAAGACTTGCAGTTTTTAAGTTGTTTTGGTTTTAAGTTCATGAATGAACGTAAGGCAAATAGGACTACTGAAATAGCATATATGACACTTCGACAGCTCAGAAGTGCTCTGTGTCAGTGTGTGAAACTGGGGCAGTTCATTTGAGGGACAGTGCGTCACGTCACGGTAGAACGGCGTCACTATTCAATTCATTCTTTACAAGTTGGCCTTATGTACACTGCATCTGACTCTAGACACTAGTCCCTGTTTTTACCAAGGCGTTGTTGTTTGATTGTGCTTTCCCAGCATTCATGTTTAGTATTGACTAGGGATTGGATCTCAGAGTACTAGCTTCAAGACCACCAACCATAATCCCCTGAACCAGAAAAGGGTGGGTGGGGTGGAGTGTGTCAGTTTTAAAACTGTTCAAGCAGGCCTACAGACATCCCTCTATTTTCTTAGGCCCTTACTATTACTAGACAGTAGACTAATAAATCTTATATATATATATATATATATATATATATATATATATATATATATATATATATTTTATATATATATATATATATATATATATATATATATATATATTGAATAGTCAACACTAATAAAGTAATATCAGTTAAATTGATGCAGGATTTGTGACAGGAGTTTTCTTTTTATGTTTGCTGTGAATGACAGTCATTAGTTGTTTAGACCTAAAACTGCTATAGATTGGATTGGTTTAGCAGACCTGAACTTTAGAGGACCACTGAATTTTTTGCTTGTTCAAACATTAATTCTTTCCCGATTAGCAAGTCATACCATCCTCACTTGCCTGCTGCTATTTCCTCAGCAGTCACTTTCATTCCCTGTCAGTGCACTTTTCTTTTGTTCTTTTGTTCTTTTTTATATTTAATTTTACACCCATAGGAAGACTAATGTGACAGCCAAGTGTTAATTATACATTGACAGAAAAAGGTTATTTATGTTTGAATGTGGCTAGGCCTGCCTTAATGGTGGGTAAAAATGGTCACATAAATCTCACTGCTTGTAAACCTTAGAGCTTTAGCCAAGGAATGGAACAAAAAACAGAAAAGGAAAATGCAAACTTTGTAATTGAGTATTCTGGTTTTTGTAATATCCTTTGACTAGTATAAAAAAGACTGTTGAGTTAAAAACAACCACCAAAATGAGGGTCACACACACACACACACACACGCACGCACGCACGTACACACGCAAGCATGCACGTTCGCTTAGACACACACACACACACACTTGCGCACACGTTAAATCCTGTTCTGCTTTTGGAAAGAGTAGGCCCTTGTGTGCCGGTGGGAACAAATGTCAATATTTACACAACTGCATACACACGGGGACTGGATCAAAGAAAGCACATGAGTGCTTATTCTATTATCCTCGATATAAAAGAATAAAATTTTTAAAATAATAAAACACACACACACACACACACACACACACACACACACACACACACACACACACACACACACACACACACACAATTTTACACCCGTAGTTTGACTAATGCAACAGCCAACAAATCCTGTTCTGCTTTTCGAGAGTAGGCCATTATGTGCCGGTGGGAACAGATGACAAAATTTACAAAACTGCATGCACACAGGGACTGGATGTAAAACAGCATATGAGTGCTTGTTCATTATCCTAGATATATATACCCCCCCCCACACACACACACACAAACACAAACACACACACACACAAACACACCAGAACATGTTTAATATATATATATATATATATATATATATATATATATATATATATATATATATATATATATATATATATATATACACATACATGTATACATCCAGTATTTTAAATCATTGTTCTTAACACTTTTCATCCCACATAAAACTGAGAAATCTCATTCTTCAGACCATGTAAATTTCAAGTGGTGACTGCTGAAAGAGGGTGAGGTCAGAAAAATAGTCATTCGAATTTTGTTTCTTAATGGATTGTTGTGAAATTTGGTCTTCGAATTGCAAAATAAATTAAAAAGCATGTAGTGAATGCGTGAATAAAAAAAGTGGGGTTAGTTTTTTTAAATATTCACGCTCTGCCACGCCTATCTGAACAGTGACTCCACTTCCTTACACTCTGACCTAGGATGTTTTTGTTTTGTGTGATCTAGTGGTGCTGCTTTCAGTCCTCATTACCATGTTTTTTTCTTCACGTACACTCCTATCAGAATCGATTTCTGATTTCTATTTCATCACTATTGTTCTCATCTGAATCTGGCTCCAACTTATCATGAGAGCTATCAGTGCCATCTCATACCCACTGACTTGATTTAGAAATTGAAAATTTTTAGAACTTTGATTTGCCATGTTGTCTTCATCAAATACACTGTTGACACTGGCACAGGAAGAACCAAGATTAGTATTCTTTCATGTAAAAGGAAGTTACGAAAACCATAAATATTCACCAAAACCGAAAGTAATGTTCAAGACACGAGTCCTTTGTTCTGTGGTCTCCTTGAAACAAGTAACTAAGTCAGGAGGGACTCGTGCCGTGGGAAGAAATGTGTTAAAATGTCCCACTATTTGGTGGAATGAACTCTTGACAAGATGTTATATTCTTATAATCTAATGCATTATGAATGTAGGCCCATTAACTACAGGTATGATTGTTGATTTAGTTTCTGAAATCAGAATTCCTAACCTTCAGATGTGTTGTAGGCTTTGTTGCATTTTTAAGTTGGGGTTATTTGTGTTTTATTTTTTTTTTTACATATCACAATTGTACAATTTTGATCTCTGAGCATGTCTTTCTGTTGTCTGGCTTTGTCTGTCTGTCTGTCTCCTACTCTTTCTGCATCTCTCTCTGTGAATCTCTCTGTCTCTGTCTGTCTTTATCTCTCTCTGTCTCTCTGTATCTCTCACGTCTGTGTGTCTGTCTGTCTCAGTGTCTGTCCATGTCTCTTTCTGAGTCTGTCTTTCTCTCTCTCTTCTCTCTCTCTCTCTCCTCTCTCTCTCTCTCTCTCTCTCTCTCTCCTCTCTCTCTCTCTCTCTCTCTCTCTCTCTTCTCATTCTCTGTCTGTCTGTCTGTCTCTCCCATTCTCTCTCTGTCTGTCAGGCTCTCTCTGTGTGTCTGGCTCTGTCTGTCTGTCTGTCTCTCTCTGTCTCTGTCTGTCTGACCTCTCTCTCTCTCTCTCTCTCTCTCCTCTCTCTCTCTCTCTCTCTCTCTCTCTCTCTCTCTCTCTCTCTCTCTCTCTCTCTCCCTCCCTCCCTCCCTCCCTCCCTCTCAGTCTCTGTCTGTCTGTTTTCTTTCTTAGAAATCTCCCTCCCCCCCCCCCTCCCAAATTAGCAATACATGCTTATCCAGTACCAAAAAAGCTTCATGCACTATAAGTTTAATGCCATAGAACAGATTTTCTTTCAGCAAATTATTCTTGTATCCTTTGTTTGTAGCCTAGTCAGATTACGAGTGCATTTGAGCTTTGAACAGCATTCAGTGTGTGTCACTGTGTGTGTGTGTGTGTGTGTGTGTGTGTGTGTGTGTGTGTGTGTGTGTGTGCGTGCATGTGTGTATGACTTTGTTTATGTGTGTAACTCTGTGTGTGTGTCTGTGTGTGTGTGTGTGTGTGTGTGTTTGTGTGTGTGTGTGTGTGTGTGTGTGTGTGTGTGTGTGTGTGTGTAGGTGTGGGTGTGTGTGTGTGTGTGACTGTGTGTGTGTGTGTGTGTCACTGTGTGTGTGCGTGTGTGTGTGTGTGTCACTGTGTGTGTGTGTGTGTGATTGGGTGGGTGAACTCACCTCTTTAATGAAAAGGTTTGCCATTTTAGATTGTGAATCATTAATTCATTGAATTGTGAACACACATGCAGTGACACATACA
>CM060317.1:637750-650250 GCA_030674155.1 Stramonita haemastoma
CTTCCTCCCCCCCCCCCCCCCCCCCCCCCCCCCCCCCCCCCTCCCCCCCCCCCCCCCCCCCCCCCGGCTTTCTCTCTTCCTCCTCCCTCCCCTCTCTCTCTGTTTCCAAGTTATTTCTTCCTGTGTTTGTCAGTGTGTTTGTGTTTGTGTGTGTGTGTGTGTTCTCAGTCTCTCTCTTCCTTTCTCTCTAGGTTTAAAAATTTTTTTAAATGCATTCTTTCCCTGTGTGTATGTGTGTGTGGTTGTGTGTGTGTACTGTGTGTGTGTCCTAGTCTGTCAGATCGTCTGTCTTATGATTTCTCAAGTTTTGAATGTCTATTTTTAATGTCTTCATTTGCTGACTTGTTTGAAGGGACATTGAATTCTATAGCATCCATCACTCTTTCTTAGGTTGCTGTTTCCTAATACTGATGTCAAGGCTCAAATTTGGTTTTTCATGTCATCAGATCTGTTGTAAGAGATAACAGATGGTCCACAGTAGTTATCTGATCTTGAGGTTTAAAGATGGGGGACATCTTTATAGCCTACTTTGATCCTTTCTTTCTGCAATTTTGTTTGTTTGGGGTTTTTTGGGTGGTCTTGGTTTAGGCTCTTTCCAGGCTAGTCTTTGTGTGAAGCAGCAATGCAGAGCCCACACTCCCCCCACCCCCACCCGACATGTCTGTTTAGAGATGTGTTTGGTATTAAGATTTAGATGCTTTTTTCATCTAGAAGTAAACTCTAGACAACCATGAACATTTGCTTGTGCAACCATGGAATTTACTGTGAATAGAATTTCTGTGAAAAGATGACATTGGGGTGCAGTCAATACATGCAACTAAATCTGACATGCTGAAGTACCACATGACAGCAGATGTATATGGAAGTTTAGGCTACAGGTTTAGTAGTGACTCTGGACTTTGGCTAGTGGTTCCATCTTTACCCATGTATCTCTATTTGGTGTCAAAAGAAGGATGTTTGGTATAATTAAAAAATGACAAATGCAAAAAGGAAAATGTCAGACATTAGCTAACTGTAAATCTACCTGTGCAGATGAAGGTGAGAGGAAAGCTCGCATGGCCAAAGTGCTGCGAAATCGTGCCAGAAAACAGTCCACAGGAATGCCAGACGGCATCAAGAAAGAGCCGTTGGACCCAGATGAACTCAGTGCAGAGTGCTCCAGTGTGAATTCTCCTACTGTCAGTGAGACTGGCAGCTCCACATCAGAAAGCACAGAGAAGTTGTTCCAGCAGATTCCGCCAGAACGCTTTCCCACTGACTCGGTCATGTATCGGCAGTTGTCAGACGAGGAGCGTCTTCTCCTGAACGAGATTGCCATGTCGTATGAAACCACTGTTGCAGCGTTGCCTGATGCGGACTTAAGCAAGCCAGAGAATTACCAGAATGCCAACGACCTTGTCAACAACACTGAGGTCTGTGTGCGTCAGTTGATCAAATTTGTGAAGCGGCTGGATGACTTTCGATTACTTTCCCAGGAGGATCAGATCGCTGCCTTGAAAGGAGCCATCATGAAGTCGCAGCTGCTGCGCTCCGTGGCTTTCTACATCATGGAGAAGGACGCCTGGCTGACGCAGAAGGGGGAGATCCCCACCAGCATCCTGCGCGAGGCCACGGGCCTGGTGTCCCTGCACAACCTGCACATCAACTACTGCCGCACCCTCAAGGCCATCGTGCTCAACAACTTCACTCTCTACGGCCTCATGCAGGTAGGTGATTCTGCTCATCATCACAGTAACGGTCTGATGAAGGTAGGTGATTCTGGTCATCATCACAGTAACAGGCTGATGCAGGTAGGTGATGCTCATCATCAGGTAGGTGATGCTCATCATCAGGTAGGTGATGCTCATCATCACAGTAACAGGCTGATGCAGGTAGGTGATGCTCATCATCAGGTAGGTGATGCTCATCATCACAGTAACGTCAACAAAACATAGTTCATCTTTATAGCCAGAAGATATGTAGTTCATCTTAATAGCCAGAAGATGAGTAGACATGACCATTGTAAAACACTAGTGTTTGGCTTTTGAATTTCATAAAGTGCACCAAACTTTATATTGGATTTATAAATACTATTTGGGATAAAAAAAAGAAGAGAGAACTAGGGATGACAATGACTGACACCGAGACAGAGATGTCTCTGCTGCTGCCAGCTACTGCTACCACTGTTGGTCCTTTTCCGTCGTCATGAGAGTGACTTGTGTGTATGTTCACACAGGAATGGGCTGTTGCGGACTGGGTGTGTGTGTGTGTGTGTGTGTGTGGTGTGTGTGTGTGTGTGTGTGTGTGTGTGTGTGTGTGTGTGTGTTTACACAGGAACTTGAGGAAGGCACTGAAGTGGTCTATGTGGTTAGAATGTGTTTGTGCATGTATTTAAGGTTCTGTTGTTTATTTATTTATTTTTAGTTCCTCATCTACAGCTCCAAGATTTACCAAAGGTGAGATTTTGCTGACACGACTGTTTTTGCCCACCATGAAGGTAGCTGCATTCTGACTCCAGGGGAAAGGGTCTGTCAGGTTTGTGAAATATGTCAATTTATTTCTCTGTGAAAATCAAGTGTCATAATGATGGGTTGCTGGATTAAAAACTTGTACTGGGCAATATGTGGACAAGTTCTATTTATGTTCTGTCATTGACTCATTCAATTTTGTTTGAAATGTGAAGAAAAAAAAAAGGGCGGAACTTGTTTCAGGTGATGCTGATATTCCACCCTGACGACACGAAGCTGGTGGACCGGGAGCTGATGTCCAACCTGCAGGACAAGTACATCTGTCTGCTGAAGCACTACCTGGAGGCCGAGTTCTCCTTCCACTTCGCTCAGGACTACTTTGTGGCCATCCTGGGCAAGATGTCTGAACTGAAGAGTCTGAGCGACCAGCACTCGCGCATTCTGCTGCAGGTGAACCCCAGTCAGGTGGAGCCCCTGATGCTGGAGGTGCTCAACCTGAAGTAGACAGGACAGGACAGGACAGGACAGGACAGACAAACAGCAGCAGCAGCAGTGGTGTTCATGGTGACACAGTGCACAGAGAGGAGCGTATGGCAGCTGATTTATCTCCAGAATGGGTTGTGGAACAGAGGCGTTGGATTATTGGCCTTTGAAAAATGAAGTGTGGATTGGATGGGTGATTTTCTGTCCATTTTAAATGGCATTCTGTAGTGGTTATTTTCAAATTTGATTTTTTTTTTTTTAAAGAAATGTTAGATTCAGAACATTGAATCTTTGAAAACGACTACCTGTGACAGAAAGCCCCTTGAAAATCAAGGCTTGTCTATCGAAAGTATTCTTTTTAGTGATGATAAACTAGAGATACATTTTGAGTTTTGTGTGAAAAAAAAGTTCAAATACATGCAAGTGCGTGGACAAGTTAACAGTAGTAGTAACACATGACAAAGTATTCAAGGAATGTAATTCACTCATATGCTGCATGTGCAGAAAGTCTCTGGAAGTCATTTACCGATCGCCCAAGTTGATGCCAGAGTGACAAACAACAAGGCAAGACACCAATTTTGCATGAAATTCCATGTAAGTAACGAAAGCAGAGCTCAGAGGCTAGGTAGGCGAAGTGACAGCAAACCAGTAAGTGTTCTTGCTGCATGTGTTATGAAAAGCATTAGCCTGCAAGCAATGGTGGACAAGATTGTGAAACAGAAGCCAACTTCCAAAAGCTGACGTGGTCTGGCCAAGATTGCATACCTTGTTTGGACTTGAATTGCTATAAAACAGATACATGGTAAGAAATTTTGATGTAACTGGTGCTCAAAGCTTGGCCCTAAACAGAATTATATTATATTTTTTCATACATATGAAAAATAATATTAACAAGATAAGTGACACACACACACACACACACACACACACACACAAAGTATGCACATATGTATTTTGGGTGGCGATGGATGATACTATAGAGCTAAGCTACAAATGTAATACAGCATGAATATCATCCTTGAAATTTTTGAAGAGCTCATTGAAAGGTATTTGAATTTTACATCATTGAGAGGTCTTAATGAACCCTACATATCTAATGGGGGAAAGCCGTCAGGTACAGGATCACAGTCCCACACATTTTGAAAGACTTTGCTGCCAATTTTTTTTTTTGCTGTTTTTTTTTTCAGACAGTAAAGGGATTTTAGATACTGTTTTCATACATGATTTATATAATTTGGTTTTCATTTCAGGAGAAAGTTTGTCTAGATTATTTTTCTAAGCTTCAGAGGGGCGGGGCCTACATCTCCTGCATTTGAAGAGAGGAAAGGGTCATACCTCTCCCTAAAGTCATCCACTGTAATGTTCTATATTTTCATTCTATAAAGCTTGGTTGCTTTGCTCTGTTATGCATGTAGTGCCTACTTCGAGTGTTCACTTAAAGCCTAAGACATTTTTGTTTGCTATGATTATTTGACAGAGACTAGAATTGAGGTGCTGGCTATGGTAAAAAAACCAACCAAACAAACAAAGACTTCAAGCTTATTATTTGTTTTGTGTGTGTGTGTGTGTGTTAAAAGTCACCCCGGGCATTGTTGAAAAAAAGTGTTTCGTTGCAGCTGTTATGTGAGAGAAGGTGTGGAGAGGTAAAAGGCATCCATCCCATAACCCAGGTGGTCGTAGGGGAGTGAGGCATCAGCAGGGACCTCAGCTTCTCCAGGATCAGCATATTGAGGGCGGCGCCCATCTCCTCTCCCTCGCTGCTTTGCCTTCTCTGACCCTAAAGAGGGCAGGTATCCATCCTAAGCTGGGTAAACCGGGGGACTGTACTGAAGCCAAGGTGTGCAAAGGGCCACCCATCCATTTGGTAGCCATGCTCGATGCTGCTTAATATCGGCTTGGGAAAAGTGAATGCTCTGACCACTCAGCTATCCCATCCCAGACCACTGAACTATCCCACGAAGGTGTACTTTGCCTGTATTTTGTGAGAGAGAAATTAAACTAGAAGTACAGTGGTTCCTCTAACGTATGAGAGAAGGTCAGGCTGTCAAGTGGAAACTGAAGTGTGGTGTTGCTGCTAGCTTGTGAGAGAAGTAAACTCTGTACAGTTGCAGTTACTACTGTCACGTAATGAAAATGAAGAAGTGTCCCTGACTCTGATTGTCAGGGTTGAGAATGGAGTGCAGAAGGGTGAACAAAGTGGCTCTGATTTGGAGCTTAAGACTTGTGCCATTGTTGTGGATACTCATCATAATCGTTTTTGTTCCACATGGTGTTTGTTGTGATATCTTCTTCACTACATTGTGTGTGTGTGTGTGCTGGAGGCATGCATGACGAAGAGCACATGTTGGGAATATGCTTTGCTGCTGAGAGTGATGGTTGGAAAACTACATTATTATTATTATTTTTTTTTTGTTATTGTCTTTTCTCAAACTTTTGCTCAACTATAAAAAATGACCAAAAAATGAGCATGCGTATTATATTCATTGCATAGTTGTGGACTGGTTGTGTTCTTCTGTGGCCCTGGTGATGTTGATGGGCACTGCAGTGCTGTAGGCCAAGTCCACTGTCTGCCCTGCAGCGCTGCCAGTCCCCAGCCTCCACAGCCCCTCTGCACCGCCCACCCACCTGGGGTTGCACAGGGTACAGGTGGAGAACAAGACTGGTGTCTGTCAGTTAGTGCCAGATGGGCACTTCTCTGCATGTTAGAGATCCAATCTTGTGACAGAGATTCAGTCTACATTGATTGTTAATCCTCTCATGTTCCTGTCATATTTGATGCGAAAGCTCTTGCATGGGTTAATCCTGTCTTGTTGGAAGCAAAAATTCTTGCTATGATAACTGTTTGAATCGAGACATTCCTCAGTGTTCAGAAATAAAAGGCTGAATTTTTCTTCTCCCATATCGTTGTTGTTCATGTTACTGTTAATGGTAAAATATTTGTGCTATATCTGTGAACGAAAATTGTTACTTCTGTGAAAAAAAATACTGTTGCCATTCAATTTTTTTCCTTTTTTGTTAATTGTGATAGATTGTCATTGTTTTTTAGAGTATTATTTTTTAGGTTTTCTTTTATTACCCTGTGTGGGCTTTTACCAATAAAAAACTTATATGATGACCATTCATGTGTCATGTTGATGATGATGATGATGATGATGATGATGATGATGGAGGAGGTTATGATTAGTTTTGCTTTATTTTTTTGTTGACAAAAGCAACATTTTGGAAGAGACTATCTTCTGCAAACTGACTAAGCATTTTCTGTGTATGATCATTCAGCTGTACTTTTTCATGGGTGTTCATCACTTGATTTACTCACAGTTGGAAGATAAAGAAATGTGACAAGTTTGTGTGTGTGTGTGTGTGTGTGTGTGTGTGTGTGTGTGTGTGTGTGTGTGTGTGTGTGTGTGTGTCGTGTAAGGTGGATGTTTCACTTAGTCTGACGACTCCTTGACAAAGCTATTATTGTCATCAATACAGCGCTGAGTAAGTGGTGTCCTGCATGTAATGAATCAGAGTAGGCAGCACTGAAAATGGCTGCAGTGATCCAGTGGCATTGCAGGCTCTCTCCTGCCTGGTGGCCTTACAGTGGCCTGACCTTCATTCCCTGTGGACCTCAGGCTCCGAGAGGATGAAGAGAACGAGTTTGCATTTGGCTGTAGTGTGAGGGGACAGAGGTCAGAAGAAGCACTGCAGGAGCAGCAGCACTTGCTTAAAGCTCACAAAAGTAGTACGGAAAAAAATCTTGTAAGAGAAAAACTTTTTTTAATGGAACTAAAAAAGTAGAGAAGGCATTTGTGAAAATGTATTAATTAAACATTTAATGATGATTACATGTGTAAATGATACATTTTTCTGTATGAATATGTTTATGAGTAGAAGATGTGCATAGATCAAACACTCACATTGTGAAGTGCATATACAGTAATAAAAGAAATACTCTTATGCAGGAATAAGCATGCACTCTGAAAATACACACACACACACACACACACACACACACACACACACACACACACACACACACACACACACACACACACACACACACATATGTACACATACATGCATGTGTGCGTGCATGCACGCACGCACACACACACACACACACACACACACACACACACACACACACACACACACCACACACACACACACACAAACACAGAGTATGCATACACACATATATGCTGACGCATGAAAACACCTGTAATGTCCATGTGTCTGAAGAAATTTATTGGCACACATCCTGTGAATGTTTCAAGATCATATTCTATTATGTGCATCATCAGATTTTACCCATGTAGATCTCGGTGACATCAGATGATTTATTTGTGTGTGACTATTGGCTTGTAAGCCAGATCACCATGGTTTGTCTCTAGACATTATAGTTTCCCCGTAATTTCAGCATTAATGTTGAGCATTTCTTCTCCTTTTTCTTCTTCTTTGTCAAGCACTCTGACAGCAGCTGTTGTTGTCCATAATAGGAGCAAAAATACGTTGTGCTGCCATTAAACGCCTGACAAGTCAGGCCCAGCACATCCAAGTTGGGCAGGAGAGCATTTCCAGTAGTGATGTACAAAGAAACATGTGCCTGCCTCATGGCTGTCAGGAGATGCCACGATGTTTCCCATCATTGAAAACAGTTTTCTTACATTCATGTAACAAATTTGATCTCTTTTGGAATATATCTGATCCACTGGTGTCAGCAAACATGCTAGCATGTGACCTTTGTGGTGTAGGGGAATTTCCTTTGTATGAATCTCACTGATTAGGAAAATGGGCAGAGTGTGGCCCCCTAGCTGTTAAGAAGATTCACTGGAATTGTTCATGATATTTCTGTTTTTGGTTTGGAAAAAGTTTTCTTTCTATATCAATGTGTAGGGGTGTTATTGGTGTAAGGTCCTTTTTTGTGTGTGCACTGTTAAAAGTCATGAAATTTTCCTGTTTTTATCATGATTAATGATTCTAGAAAATCTTCAAGTGTCTCCTGTTAATCCTAGGAATTTCATTTGTGTGTATGTCTCATAGATGTGAAGACTACTCCCAAATTGTGTCATTGTAGTGTTTGGGGAAATTTGTCAGCATTTTCTCTCAGATCGTCAATACATTTTTTTCGCTCTGCTGCCATTGGTACGAAAAATTTTCCTCTGTGCGTGTGTGTGCATGGCGCTAGAACATGTTCCTATCTGTGCCCCCTGGTTGTGAGAGACTTAACCCAGTGTATGCCTCTCCAAGAGTTACCGGTGTGTGCCTCGGTGAAGTCGGAGCATTCGTTGATGTTTTGCCTCATGTGGATTTTCTTTTGTTTCATTTGCTTAGCTCACAATAATATTAAATTGTATGTGTTCCTCAGGGTGTTATGGAAATCTTTATTGTGTGAAGATTTCAGGGAATTTTTTTTTGTGTGGTGTTATTTTACGGGTGCCAGAAGATTTATTAATCCGTGTCTCTTGACTGTGTCTTGATATTGGCCTCCATGGATGTTGGAAATGGGTTTCTTGAATGTTATGCTTGAGGAGTACCAGTAGTTTAGTGAAATCCTTATCCACCATAGACAAGAAGGAATTGACAGCCCCATGAAGAAAATTACAGCCCCATATAGGAATTTACAGCCCCTTGGGAATTTACAGCCCCTTGGGAATTTACAGGCCTATGTCACTTCAAGGGTTGGCTGGCTCTGGGCATCATGGACTGATTTCTCACAGGTCTGCAGATGTTTGTTTCTGTGATCTGGCCTCCACAGATCAAAAGAAAATTTAAAACAACCCTGAAGCGTGGTATGTTATTCAGATTAGAATGCAGGAAGGAACAGTGTTACAAACAAGATACCTCAAAAGCCTGTTTTGCTATTGAGGTTGAAGTAGAGGAGTGGACAGACCCCCAATGTTTGTGTTTTTCACAGAGTTTATCCAGAGAAAAAACACGTTTCCCTCAGTGTACATTGTCCCTAATTACAGTGCTAGCTGAAGAGGGAGGGGGTCCACCAGTTCCTGCTGAACCACTGTGTGCAGTGCAGTGCAGTGCAGTGCAGTGCTCCAAGGTTTCCTCAGGGAGGAGAGCGGAGAGAAGAGCTGTGCTGCTGTCAGCCAGAGGAAACCACAGTTTTCAGAGGTCATTTCTGATGTAGTTTGTTGGCAATGATTGCTGCTGTCAGCCAGAGGAAACCACAGTTTTCAGTGATCATTTCTGATGTAGTTTGTTGGCAATGATTGCTGCTGTCAGCCAGAGGAAACCACAGTTTTCAGAGGTCATTTCTGATGTAGTTTGTTGGCAATGAATGTTGCTGTCAGACATAGGAAACCACAGTTTTCAGAGGTCATTTGTGATGTATAGTGTTGGCAATGATTGCTGCTGTCAGCCAGAGGAAACCACAGTTTTCAGAGATCATTTGTGATGTATAGTGTTGGCCATGAATGACTATGTGTGCAGAGTTAATGACACTGCTCAGTCAAGTGGCTTGTGAGTTCCGGTGACTTGTCCACAACTGGTTGCTCCTTATGGGTTTTGTCCATACATTCTGTCAGTGTTCATGGTTTTATCTTGTTATTGACTTCTACTAAAACAATCGTCAATAATTTAATTCTGGCGTCCCATTTCTGTTGAAGAGAATTAAACCTCCATTGCTTTGACTAGCCAATGGTATTTTCTTTGATAATATTTAGTATGTGAAAAGTGTTTAACTGCAAGCATAGGAAATATGAAGTAGCGGGTCGGGATTGGATGTACATACTGATGTTGTAAAAACAGGGATGTTACTTGTACATGTGGACTTCGTATAATATTAGCATACTGGTCATTTGAATTATTAATTGTTCTAGATTCATCAGATATGTATGCATCTCAATAGCCTTCAGCTTTTAGGGTAAGTTTGAAGTCTGCTTTTCAATTTACATTTAAAAATGCTCTCTGGGGATTCTCTGACTTCCCGAATATTAGAAAAAGAGTCAACATGTGCATAGTTATGCTGTTTTTCAGTCTGGCCATTGTCCCATTCTGTGCTCAGTATGGTTTGAGACAACTTTTAGAGTCAACACATGTCAGGAGATTTGTAGGATTTTATCTCAAGGTTTAGATTTAGTATAGAGGCAAACTGAGAGAGTGTCACTAGCGCCCTCCTAACCCTAGGTATACTTAGGGTTGTGTCAGGGAAATGTATTGTTTAATTAGTATAGAGGCAAACTGAGAGAGTGTCACTAGTGCCCTCCTAACCCCAGGTATACTTAGGGTTGTGTCAGGGAAATGTATTGTTTAATTAGTATAGAGGCAAACTGAGAGAGTGTCACTAGTGCCCTCCTAACCCCAGGTATACTTAGGGTTGTGTCAGGGAAATGTATTGTTTAATTAGTATAGAGGCAAACTGAGAGAGTGTCACTAGTGCCCTCCTAACCCCAGGTATACTTAGGGTTGTGTCAGGGAAATGTATTGTGTAATTTAATTTGTGGGAATTGTATCGTGTGTGCCCATTTGTATTTGCAAAGCTACTGAAATGTACCCTTCCGGTGTTTGGATATAATTTTGCCTTGCCAGTACCATAGATCCCATTGTTTCTGTTGTGAATGTCAAAGAATTGACCGGTGCATGTTTTGCATATGGTTTTAAGGGGTAATGTCCCGAATTGTGTGTAGTTTTCAAGGATCAGATGATTTCAGTGTTGGTCTCCGTGCTGTGATGAGGATTACCAGTGCTGGGAAATTGGGCTATGCATGGAATTACCGGTGTGTTGTCTCTGTGAGCAAAAAGGGAAATGTTCTGGTGTATGTTATATGGCTTCAGGAAAATTGAGCACAGTATAAAGTCCCAGTATCAGAAGATGTAACAATGTGTAGCCCACTGGGGCCAAGAAGTTTTACCCATGTGAGGAAATTTATTACAGTGCCTATTATATGTAGGAGTGGATTTATTGGAGTGTGGTGCACTGATTTTTCAGAATATTATTTTCATCTGCAGCAGACTGTTGAGAGAGAGAAAATACTGTGGCAGGTTTCCTGTAGATTTTTAGGAATCTAACCAAGTTGGTCCCATCAGTTGTGAGCTATTTTGCCATTTGTGGATGTGGAGTGTTTGTTAGCACGGGACTGCAGAGATTTGATTTGATTTGATTTATTCTTTTATATAGAGGATAATTTGCTAGAATTATTTGTCATTGGTTGTTTGTTTGTTGTGAGGGTCGAGTGCAAGCGCTTTGATTTGTTTTTACAAGATATAGCGCTGTATAAATTCCATGTATTATTATTATTATTATAATGGGATAAGCACTCTTGTGCTTTTTTACATCCAGTCCCCGTGTGTATGCAATTTTGTAAATGTCATCTGTTCCCACCGACACACGATGGCCTACTCTTACGAAAAGCAGAACAGGATTTAACGTGTGCGCAAGATGTTCAGCGTGCGTTCGTACATGGGGCCTCGGTTTAAAGTCTCATCCGAAGAACTTTTGGGGAGAGTGGAGTCAGCACTGATGTTAACTCCAGGAGAAAAATCTCAACCAGACTCGAACCCGGGTCTTCAAATTGCCAGCGCAATGTTCTGACCACTAGGCTATCCGTCCCCCCCACACACACAGAATGTGTGTGTGTGTGTGTGTGTGTGTGTGTGTGTGTGTGTGTGTGTGTGTGTGTGTGTGTGTGTGTGTGTGTGTGTGGTGTGATTCTTCTGTTGTTTCTTTCTGTTTGTCTGATTACATTGTTCAATTCAGTTTTCAAATATTCATGTCTGTAACAGTGCTTTGTGAGTCACAGTGTGTTACATTGTTTGGGGGGAGAGAGAGAGAGAGAGAGAGAGAGAGAGAGAGGAGGAGAGAGAGAGAGAGAGAGAGAGAGAGAGTAAGATATTAAAAAAAAAACAAAAAAAAAGAAATGCATTGAGAATTCAGAAAACAAATATCTAGTGAGGAAAAAAGGTACAGGAAAGACTTCAATTTTTTGAGTTATCAAACAGAGGAAAGAAGCGCAATCCTTGAAAAATGGGGACAGTCTTTATTTTGACAAAGGGAGGGAAAATCACAAATATGTAACACCACTTGACTAGTGACAGAAATGAGGCAATAGTGAATGTGTTGGGGAACTTTTGGCACAGTAAAAGGCTTGAAGTACTGCGCTAGCTGGGACTGTGATGGTTATTTCATTGTTATCAGCGTATTCTGCTATACTCTTTCTGCTTCATAATTGAAAGTAGCATCATGCATACATCAATAAATAATGCACTTTAAATTCAAAGGCAGCTTTTTTGTACTGCTTCTGCCCATATGAATGTATAGGAAAACAACTCTGTAGTGTGGCAGAGACATTTTCACCTGTGGTCAGTAATAGCACACAGGGGGTGGGTTTGTTTGCTCACTTGGGTTTTTTTTTGTTGTTCTTTTTTTTGTCCCTTCTTCTTAGAATAAGAAAGTGAGTTAAGTGTTTTCTGAATGTATATTACTGATTAGTTGTGACTTCTATACTGCTTGCAAACACTTGGGATGAAACATTAGCAATGTCCCTACCATCACCCTTCATGGGAGATGGAAAATAAGCCAAGTAACTGTCAAAACTGTTACATGTCACTTCTTTGTTGGACCTGCAGTATCTT
>CM060317.1:655250-662750 GCA_030674155.1 Stramonita haemastoma
CCGCCAAATTCTGTACAATAGTTGCTTCTCTGACAGGGAAACGAACACATACAGACGCAGGGGGTGGGGGTGGGGGGGGGACGAAATGTTAACAAGTGGTGTTGCTCTTGTGGTGACGTGCTCTTACCCAGGAGACTACCCTGAATTTCAGGCAGAGAAATCTGCCGTGACTAACAGCGGTACACAGTGCACTACAAAACAATACCCAGCATACACCCAAGGCTTGAGCAGCAGCGTGTTGAGCTGTGGAGAAGATCAAGCACGCATTCAGTGGATAGTCAGCAGATGTGGTAAAGCCAACATGAGCATGCAGTGAGGCCTTTTTGGAGAAACTGAAAACTGCCAAAAAATTATACTGTCAGCTAGTGAGACTGTACAGATGTTAAAGGGACTTTTGATTTGTGTTTTCAGGTCAGCTGTGGAGAAAAGTGACGTTTGTTTTAAGCTTGCTGGACTCGTGTATTTTTCAGGATTGTGCCCGTTTTATCTTTTGTTTTTTGTTGCTTCTATAAAAACATGTCCTTTTAGTCTGCGGTGTCCTGTGCTCATAAGAGTGCTGATTTCGATCTCGAAATTGTCCTGTTTTGCTGCATATAGAATTTTTGTTTGAAGCATTATTCCACTTTTTAACACAAAAGTGAGAAAGTAAGAATAATTGCTGAAATATCTGGAAGATGTTTCTTGTATTACCAGTTCAGCCTATAAATGTCCTTTTGCTGTTGTCTGGGTTACAAAAAGTACTTGTCGGGTTTTATTTCATGTGCTGATGTAACTAACTGATTGATTCAAATTGTTATGTATTGGTTTTGTTGGGGTTTTTTTTTTTTTTTTTTTGGGGGGGGGGGGTTAACTTGTTTTTACTTTAGTAGAGATTGGTGGTTCGATTTGTTGGCTGTGTTACATTGTGTTGTGTTACATGGTATTGTGCAGTAGGCATTCTATGACGTTTATAAACATGGTGAGGGGGGGGGTGGTGTTCATTTTTGCATGATTTTGTTGTCTTTAAAGAATGAATGTTAGACTGAAGCCCTTGCAGGATCTGGAGAAAGAGTTCAGAAAGTGTTGAATATTTTTCTTTTTGTGATTTATGAAAGGCCAGGAGCAGCCACTGCAAAGAGCATGTCTGGCAACATTTTTTTATCTTTACGTTTCCTTCTGTCTAAACAAGCTGTGAAGTTTTCTACTTGATGAAATGTGGAGATGAATTTCATCACTTGAGGCTCAAGAAGCTGGCTCTAGCAAAACTGCAAAGTAGGTGTCAAAAAGGGTAGTGCCAAGCACTCTTCCCTGCCTGACTCTGATATTGACGTCAGATGGTGTTGATGATGACGCATCGAACTGGACGACTCCCGGCATACTTGTGTGGAAAATGATGTGATCATGCCCAGAGGCTTTGGCGGACCATCCAGTCCCTGCCAGGACTTTGAAGAAGCCGTCACGGCTCTGAAACTCAGAGGCTTTTGTTAGATCTATGAAGGACTATTCAGCGCTTTGATGTGGTTTTCTGTAAGAGATAGCACTATATAAATTCCAGGTATTGTTATTACCATTATTATTATGATTAAGGGAACGCAAAGTGGTTCCTTTTGTTATCTGCAATTCTCCTGAAACTGTTTAAAGGAGAAGAAAGATAGTGTCCATCAAAGAGTGTTCTGGTAGTGTCCATCATGGAGGCGTTCTGACCTGAAAATGTATTGATTCTGGATTTAATTTGTGGGCATTTTTTTTTTTTAGTTTGTGGAAAACCAGAGGCAATTATTTCCTCACAATGCTCAAAAGTAGATCTCCATTTGTTATTGGTCACCACGGTATCCTGTGTTCTTATAAAAAAAAAATTTAAAAGACGTTTTGTGGTCTTGCATGTCGTGTGGAACCTCCTTCTTCCAGCACTGACAGAGAAGCAGACGGGTGTTTCAGAGGAGTGCTCCATTTTGCTTTTTTTTTTTGTTTCTCCAAAACCTGCAAAGATTTCAGACTGACAGTCTAAAGAAAATAAGTATCAATGGCCAAGAAACCCAAAGCCCGCCACACCAACGATAACTATAAACTGAATGTGGTGAAGGGTCTATATGCTTAAAAGCAACCGATGTCCTCACCATCGAAACTGAACTCATCAGAGGGATTGGATTTGCTTCATCAAGCTTTCTGGGCTCTCCTAACGGGTCTGGAACAGTGCTGTACCAAACTGACCCTTAAAACTAAGACAGAAGTGAAAATTAAAAGACATTGCTGCTTGCGGCAGTTGAACGGAGATGAGTCTCCAGAAGAGGCAGCAAGCCATGTCAAGAGACGCTGGGTGCAGTAACTGCTATTGCGGCAGAAACGGCCATTCTTGCCTGGGCTTGTCGGAGCTACAGCAGGAGCTGCCCCAGTGCTGACTGACAGTGACTTTGTGGCGCAGATCTGTGCTCATAGGTGATTGATAGACTGTGACATGTAGTAAGCATGACCTTGGCATGGCCGGCAGGTTCTTCGCACCAAGTGCACTGCCACAATGCATCATCAACTACTCTTTGTTCGAAAAGTGTCCGCAAGTCTGTTTTCAGATTATTACGATTTTTTTCAACAGAATATTGCCAGGGATAGCTCTCTTGTTGCCATGGGTTATCTTACATGCACTGAGGTTTTACAAACGGGACCTCGATTTATCATCATAGCCAAAGGAATCGCACCCACCGTTAGATGGTTTGATGGATGTTGGGAAGGGGTGGGGGGGGGGGTTTGCTTTGTAGAGAATTCAAACCTGAATTCTCTCACTTGCTAGGTGATAGTGTTTCCGCCAGACCCCTGATCCACTGGCGTCTTACTGGTGACCAGTGACTGTTGGATTACAGTGATTCTGTGCAATTTTTCCTATGTTGTTGGTGATAGCTCTGCTGTGGATATCGTTCAAATGGCTCCATTTCAAACCGTCAAAATAAAGATGCAGGATTTGTGCACACATTTTATCTATGTAGAAAACGCAGCATTCGTGTTTTTGTGTCCATATTCTGGTTGTAGCTTTTAGGGCAGCTAGGCCAAATGTCTGACTTGATTGTGGCATTGATGAACAGTTTTCTGTCATTTTAGTAGTAATTCTGTTGTGATGCAGTTTGTCTTTTCTGTGCTCATGTTTCTTCTGCTCGTGCAATGATGTTAATGAATAGAATAATAGGCTCAAAAGAGGAGGGAGCTATTCAAGAATCATGTACCACGTTTCTGTAAGTGAATGCGTTGCAATGTCACCACACACACACACAAAAATGCGTGTATGCTGTTTGTATTCGTGGATGAAAACATTTTCTTCTTTTTATATATATATATATATATATATATATATATATATATATATATATATATATATATATATATATTATATATATATATATATATAAACAAACATCAGCTGTAAGAAATCAAAGTAAAGGTTCACACGGGCTTTGCAAATGTGAATTAGCTTACTTTTCCCCTTTCCTTCCTCCTTGAATTACTTGTTGACCTCTGCCTTATTACTTGTTGACTCTCTCTGAACTAGTTACCTTTGACTAAAAATGTTCAGGCAGTTTTCCCTGGGCAGGTTCAAACCTACACAGCCCATTCCTCTCCAGGTGACGACACCATGCTGGATGATTAGGCTGGTGTCAGCCATACCGCCAGCCACAGGCCAACTCTTCTGCGGAAGATGAATGGTTTTTGAAATGTGCTCAAAATGTGATGAATATACGCCATTGCAGTGGAAACTCGGGTTTATAGACCTCTTCAAGGAAATTAAGGGGGAAATGAGTCGTAGCTGATGAAAACTCCATTGGGGGGGGGGGGGGGGGGGGGAGGTAGGTTTATCTTGCTTTTGCCTTTTTTTTTTTTTAACCTGGAAAGTGGAATGGCTGGCGTCCTCAACACTGCTTGGTTTTATTTGCTTTTGAGGAAGAAGAGTAATCATTGTCTCATTAAATGTAGATCCCTTTTCAGGGTGAGGATGGTTGATGTTATGAGCAGTATTGTTCAGTTTGTCCTTAAGCTGAGAGTTTTGATCAGCATCTCGAAGGAGGTGACAGCCTTGGTATGGCCTTCGTGGTCAGCGAGGCTATACACAGCATATAATGAAACGAAAACATGTCTTTCACTCTCAAAATTGCTCAGTGGTCAACGTGGCATTATTTTAGAACGTTAGTTCTTTCCAATTTTATCAACGTCTTATGTACACACATGTGTGGAATATTTTCTTTCAGTGTCTTGAGTGTATATTGTTGATGTGTTTGATGAAGTAGACGCACCAGAAAACGATAAGAATTTAAGATGATAAATATTGTTCATCTAAGTGATAACACGACTGATCTCTATCTCTTTTTTTTTTTTTCTTTTTGTCTGTTTGATGTGCTTCTGATGTCTTCACTCGGCTGATACCCGATCAAGAATATTAAAAGATGCTTCTAAATATTCAACGGCTGTTTAGAGTTTAGCGAAGAATGAGTATTTGAACTGGATCTACTGTGTCTCAATCTGTCTCTGCCTGCCTGCCTCCCCCTCCCCCCTTCTCTCTCTCCTCCGCGCGCGCGCGCGCGCACGCACACACACACACACACACACACACGCACGCACGCACACACGCACGCACGCACACACACACACATACACACACACTCTGTCTGTCTCCACCCCCCCCCCCCCCCACCCCCTCTCTCTCTCTCTCTGGAAGTGTGTGTGCGCGCATGCGTGCGTGCGGCGCGGTATTCGCTCCTTGTAACTAAGTCTAGACCTTGACAATTGTGTGTCCCCCTCCCCCCACCCCCACACCAATGGCATTGTATTGGCTTTGATATTTACTGCAAAATGGAGAGGGGGGGGGGGGGGGGGGTCACACGGGATTTTGATTAAGCTGGATAAGACAACATGTGGAGCTTGCAACAGGAAAGTGCATGTATACAAATCACCTAGACTGGCATGGCAAAGACAGAACAGCTGTCGTCATTTTAGCACATCGTCATCGTCATGCGCTTGTAGACTTACGTCGTTAATACGCTCTGCTCCTCCCACCCCCACCCCCACTCCAATGAAATACTTGAAGGGGCAGTTTGGAGGAAGGTTGGGGGGGGGGGAGAAGGGAAATGTCTATTCGTATGAGCAGCCTCCCTTTTTTTGAGCGTTACATCTTAATGAGTTCTTTCAAAAACCTTGGTATAAAATGAGAACCAAAGAGGAGAAAGAAAGACGAAAAGAAAACTGGATATCGATTAAAAGAAAACTTGTAAAACTTGCCTGAAAATGCTCAAACCAAAAGTTCAAAGCAACCCCCCTGAGCTTATTCTAACGTGCCACCCCCTCCACTTCCAACCCTACCCCCATCCAAACGCCTGTGCTGCTACATTTTTTTCTTTCCTCGGCGAAAGCTCCGAGGTTCACCAATAGTGAGATGTTTGCGAATGCACCCGCTCCCCTCCCCCCTCTTCCCCCTCCCCCCCACGCCATTTAGGTAGTGGCATTCCGACGTCGGGGGTTGTGTTTTATCACACCTGTGTCATGGTTTTTGTTTTTAATCGTCATCAGTTCCTACCGGCACGAAATGGCCTACTTGTCCAAAAAGCTGAATGGGTTTTTAATGTGTGTGCAAGATGTTTTGCGTGCATTCGCACTCGGGGCCTTGGTTTATGGTCTCATCTGAAGGACCTTGACATAGTTCGATTTTGTAGTCAAACTGGGACGAAAGAGCAAGGCTAGGAATCGAACCCACAACTTCACGGTTTACTTTTTTAGGCAGGTGTGAACGTCTTATGAGATGCATAAGGTATCTCATACAGGGATCACATCAGTCGCATGGCGATCTTAAGATCGCCATGATCAGTAGTGATGAAGTGAAAACCAGAAGTTTAAAAAATGCCATCAGTTCATATGAGGAGCTCCTGACTTCAGTGAAAAAACGCAAACTTAAGTGGTGGGGGCACGTCACATGAAAATCTGGACTGGCCATGACTGACTTACAGGGAACGGTACAAGGAGGGCGACAAAGAGAAAGACCAGAGAAAACGATGGGAAGACAACATCAGAGAGTGGATAGACTGGCTTTGGGTGGAACGACTTGCTACGGAAAGCAGGGAGTGGGTAGTGGAGGAAGCTGGGTGCAAAATCTTCATTGGTGCTCCCACGGTCTGCGGGACTAGGGGACAGGTGAAGGTGAAGAAGGTCTTAACCATCCTGCCACCTTCCGTAGTGCTGCATTCAGTTTAGCGGCCCCCCCCCCCTGTCTGGATCATCCATCTCCGGTGACTGGAGACTGATACAGAAAGCCTCACACCTGCTGATGACGCTGCGGTGAGGAAGCTGCTTATCAACATGATGACACTATGTCGTGTAAAGTGTCTGTAGTTTGGGGGGTGTTTTTGTTTGTTTGTTTTTTGCGGTGTTTTTTTTTAAGCTCAAGATTAAAGTTTGAGAGATAGAAAAGAAAGAGAGAGAGAGAGAGAGAGGGGGGGGGGGGGGGGGGGGCAGGATGGTTAAAAACATCCGGCAACAGAACTAATCGGATTATTTAAAAAAAAAATTAAAAAAAAGGGGGGGGGGGAGGGAGGGTTGCTTTGAGTTTAAAAAAAAACAAAAAAAACCCCCAAACATACAACAAAGAATCCCCCCTCCAGCTTCTGTTGAAATAGATTTTCATGTGTACAGTTTGATTTTGGACCGTAGGCTACTGAAAGAAATGCATGCTTGCTAGTGCACACAGGCAAGTACACATGCATGCATGTACACATGTATATACAAACATACACACGGGCGCGTGCCACTCATTTTATTTTTATTTTTATTTCCTCAACTGTATTTGATTCCCTATCAGAATGAATTTTTTTCTACATCATTTTGCCAGGGACAACTCCCTCATTGCCGTGGGTTCTTTTATGTGCGCTAAATACGTACAACACACGGGACCTCGGTTTATCGTCTTATCCGGAAGACTAGCACCCAGACTACCACTCACTGTTCAGTGGATGGGCGAGAAGTTTCTGGTCCAAACAGGGCTCAAACCACCGCACAATTGGAACCCGGAGTTTTCGCTTTGTAGGCAGGTGCGTTACCACCTAGACCACCAATCCACAGGTGCGTTACCTTCGACTACCGTTCTGCTGTCATACATTGTTGTTGTTTTTAATCATTACTGTTACACTTTATCCCACATATTTGAAATGCTATCTTCTGTCTTTAAAATTATCATTGTTACACTTTACCCCACATGTTTGAAATGCTATATTCTATCTTCAGTTTAATCCCGGGCAATTTAGGATGTTAACCTGCTTCGGTATTTATGACCAAATCAAAATTCGTTACACATCAAAGAACAACAATAAAAAGAGGGGGAGAGAGAGAAGGGGCAGGGGGGGAGTGAAAGAGATCCATAGACAGACAGACAGACAGACACACACACACACACACACACACACACACACACGCACGCACGCACGCACGCACGCACGCACGCACGCACACACACACACACACACACACACACACACCACAGAGAGAGAGTGTGTGAGA
>CM060317.1:680250-682750 GCA_030674155.1 Stramonita haemastoma
TGCACGCACGCACGCGCTCACGTGCACGCACGCGCGCGTGCACACACACACACTCACACACGTAGGCACACACACACATAGTGACATGCACACACTGACATGCATGCAAGCACGCCCGCCTGCACGCACACACATACAAACACGCACGCACGCATACACACATACACACGCGCACACACGCACGCACACATACACATAGGCTACACGCGCACACGGAAAACAAAAGGACATGTGCCAGAATACGGTGGCGCCACAGGCTGTAGCTACCGACAATTTATGGCATGCAGGCAAAATCCATGTCGTTTATCATTGTTTGAGAATAAGCAGTACAGGTGTTCACTAATATGTAATGTTGCGTAAGAAATTTAATTTAGCAATCTCAGAGGAGAGAGAGAGAGAGAGAGAGAGAGAGAGAGAGAGAGAGAGAGGAGAGAGGAGAGGAGAGAGAGAGAGAGAGAGAGAGAGAGAGAGAGATTCTTTTTTGTCTTTTATATCGAGGATAATGGGATAAGCACTCTTGTGCTTTTTTACATCCAGTCCCCGTGTGTATGCAGTTTTGTAAATGTCATGTGTTCCCACCGGCACAATGGCCTACTCTTACGAAAAGCGGAACAGGATTTAACGTGTGCGCAAGATGTTCTGCGTGCGTTCGCACACGGGGCCTTGGTTTAAAGTCTCATCCGAAGGACCTTTGGGGAGAGTGGAGTCAGCACTACTGGAGTCGAACAGGGATGAGACAAAGACGCAGAGAGAAAAGAGAGAGAGAGAGAGAGAGAGAGAGAGAGGAGAGAGAGAGAGAGGAGAGAGAGAGAGAGAGAGAGAGAGAAGAGAGAGAGAGAGAGGAGAGAGAGAATCATAGATGGAATAAAAAGAACATTACATTTTATTTGCAGAGAGACAGACAGACAGACAGACAGGCAGACAGGCAGACAATACAGACAGACATAGACAGACAGACAGACAGACAGAGACAGACAGACAGACAGACAGACAGGCAGACAATACAGACAGACATAGACAGACAGACAGACAGACAGACAGACAGACAGACAGACAGACAGACAGACAGACAGGCAGACAGGGATAGAGATAAAGACACTGAGAGAGAGAGAGAGACAATAGAGAATCAGAGAGAGAATAAAAAGAACATTAAATTTTATTTGGCGTCTACGCTTTTACCAGACATGCAAGCAACACAAACAGACAAACTGAATACTGCACTTGAAACTGCACTGCACTTGTGATGAATAATAAAGGAAAAGGAGAGTGCTTCTTTCTTTTTCTTTTTACCGAAAGAAGCTGCAAAAGAAAGGACATTATTTTGTAGTGCCTCGTGTGAACGGGCCGGCTGTGTACTCCACAACACCTGGGCTTTATTCTAGGGATGCAGCCAGGCCATAAAAAGCATGTGCACATTTGTTGCTGATTTAATTTACAGTCTTAAGAACATACATAGTGTGTGTGTGTGTGTGTGTGTGTGTGTGTGTGTGTGTGTGTGTGTGTGTGTGTGTGTGTGTGTGTGTGTGTGTGTGTGTGTGTGTGTGTGAGAGAGAGAGTCGCATGCGTGTGTGGGGGGATGGGGGCGGGGGTAGATGGGTGCATTTGTTCATGTGTACGCGTGCATGTGCCCGTAAGTGTATGACCCATTCATGTATGTTAAATTGGAGTTTTTACACAAAACACTAATATAAAACGCAGCACGACACAACGCCACAAAACACAACACAGTTCAGGGTGTAATGAGAAGCAGGACAAGATAATTTTAGCATAAAAGAGGAGAGACTAGTGTACTAATCACTGCAGCACTATGGAGCAGCAGGGAGACAGAACACACACTGGTGGCCTACACTACCTCTGGAGGAAGCCAGAGCTGTGGCGAGGAGTCCGCACAGCAGCAGCAGCAGCAGCAGCAGCAGCAGTCCCCGTCTGTGCGCCATGTCTTCTTCCTCAGCTGACTGCCTCACCGCTCACTCCTGTCGTCTGCAATAAACGAAATAAAAAGAAGCAAACTGATCAGTAAAATATTTCATTATAAATACCATTCTGTAACAACCCAATACTAATAAATAAAATGGTCCAGTACAACAATCTTATGAAGGCAAGGTGTTCCCGTAACCTATTCGGTCGTTGGGGACGAAGTGTCAGAAACCTCAGCTTCTCCAGGAGCCAGCTGATTGAGGACGGCGCCCATCTCCTCACCCTGGCTGATTTACCTTCCCTGACCCTAAAGAGGGCAGGAATTCATTTACAGCTGGGTGAACTGGGGGGACTGTACTGAAGCCAAGGTGCAAAACGGTCACTCATCCACTTGGTAGCCAAGCTCAATGCTGATTGACATTAGCTTGGGGTAAGCAAGTGTTTGACCACTGACCTACCCTGTCCCCTATCTTATATATAACAACTAAATAAAAAAACAACAACAAGCATATAAGCGAACTAAAATACAAAATATTTCATCATAACGACACTGAACAAATAGCAAAATATTACAGATCTCTCT
>CM060317.1:685250-692750 GCA_030674155.1 Stramonita haemastoma
ACACACACACACACACACACACACACACACACACACACACACACACACACACACTACAGCAACTCAACAACTGGGACTTTAAAGTGGTGAGCCTTAATTGATAAAGCTATATAAAATATGAGGACAAAAAAGAAACGTTATCCGGTTCAAATACAAAGTAGGCTTCTTAATGCTTTCAACTGCTACTGACATGATTGCACCTTTAAAAAAAAAAAAATCTTGTTTTATCGTTACTATATTCCTTTCTGGTGTTGCCGTTTTGATTGCTATCCCATTTGAAGACTAAAGCCGTTCTTTTCGCTTACTAAAGCTACAATGTATATCAGTTATCAACGAGTAGCTAGTTTGTGAGGTGTACATGTGCCAGATTGTATGTATGTATGTATGTATGTATGTATGTATGTATGTATGTATGTATGTATGTATGTATGTATGTATGTACGTACGTACGTACGTACGTACGTACGTATGAACGTATTTATGTATGTATGTATGTATGTATGTATGTATGTATGTATGTATGTATGTATGTATGTATGTATACTATGTCTGTCTGTCTGTCTGTCTGTATGCAATGTATGTATATGTGTAGGTAGGTAGGTAGGTAGGTAGGTAGGTAGGTAGGTAGGTAGGTAGGTAGGTAGGTAGGTAGGTAGGTAGGAAGTTAGGCACGTAGGTAGGTAGGTACTAGGTAGGTAGGTAGGCACCCATCAGTCTCGGAAGAGTAATAAATAATATGGAGTTGCACTCTAGTCTTTGTTATTTATTTTATTTATTTTATTTTTTATATTGAGGATAATAAAATAAGCACTCATGTGTTGTTGTTTTTATCCAGTCCCAGTGTGTATGCAGTTGTGTAAATATTGTTATCTATTCCCACCGGCACACAATGGCCTACTCTTACGAAAAGCGGAACAGGATTTAACGTGTGCGCAAGATGTTCTGCGTGCGTTCGCATACGGGGCCTCGGTTTACAGTCTCATCCAAAATACTTTTGGGGAGAGTGGAGTCAGCACTGATGTTAACTCCAGGAGAAAAATCCCCTCGACCGGGAATCGAACTCGGGTCGTCAAATTGCCAGCGCAATGTTCTGACCACTCGGCTATCCCGTCCCCTTTGCGCTCTTTGGAGCGCAAAGCCTGGGTAAGTATGGAGGGCAAGCTGTTACCCATGCAGCAGACTCCCCCTGTCCACGCCACTGGAATGGTCCATTGGAAAGGCAATGACCGATACGAATGGTTCCAGTACCGTCGCAGGAGCCGCCAGAACGTTGCCATATACAGCCCCGAGCCACCCTGGGACCCCAACTCCCCGATCAAACTTTGTGCCAACAAGATTTATTGTTGTTGTTTTTGTCGTTGTTGCTGCTGCTGTTGCGTGTTCTCTATTCGAAAACCATCGGGGTCACCCAGTATATGCACTCTGACATAGGCCTACATCCTACCTGGGAATCACGGCGAGAAAGAAAGTGCATGCCTGTTGAGAAGTTTGCACGTATGGCTCTTCAAAAACATGGCCACCCAGGCAGGCCTGATACTCCAACGTTAGAGAATTGTTTTCTCTCCTTTTTACAGGAGAGTGCATGTTATTATGCTGAAAGCTTGCAACGTCAGAAGACAGTCGCAACATATGACATTTTACAACAAACAATATTCCAATATAGACCTCTGCGCTAAGCTTACAACAATACGGACATTTCTTTTGGACTGGGGCAAACAGAATTTGGGATCATGAGCGTTGACTATTGGACACATAGTTATTCGACTTACGAAGAGCGGTGCTGTGGCTGGTGCTGTAGCCTAAGCTGAGCTGGTAAAGCCAGCGCCATGCAACAACAGGCTTTATTTGGTTTGGTTCATATGTTTATTGGGGGTGAGAGAGGGAGCGGGCGGTTTCAGATAACAGCGACTGTCAGTTGATGTGTCGGTTGTCAGCTTTTGTTAACTGCTTTGCTGCAGTGATAGCTGTGGGCAGGTTCATGAAAATGTTGGTCGCTCATAACTGATGGTGTTCTGACACAGTTCGTCGTAGCAACGCAGTTCGTCGTAAGCTGCGGCCCGGGGGATCGACGCAGTTCGTCGCAAAGCCCCCCCCCCCCCCCCCTCCCCCCATGTAAAAACAAACAACATATCGTAATCAATGTAAGTTCAATATCAAACACTACTTCACCATTTTAGAAGCTCCTTATACATTTTTGTCAAGTTTCTGACTTCAGTTCCATGTTGTGACAAATTGCAAAAGTTCTTTGTATAAAAAAAGAAATGATAATAAAGTTCATTTGTAAAGAAAATAAATAAATAAATAAACAACAAAAACAAACCAATTGTGTCAGAACAGCACTGCAATTGGAAGGAGCACATTTTTATACTAAGTAGCTTTAGCATTGCAAAGTATTGGATGGTGAAGAGTACACTTTGTCACAATCTGGAAGTAAAGTCCAACAGCTGGAATAAAGTGATAGCTCGCTGAGGATTCAAAGGGTTTTTTGTTGTTTATTATGGGGTTTTTTTGTTGTTTATTTATTTTGGGGTTTGTTGTTGTTGTTTTTTCACAAATCAACTGTTGCTGGATCACTGTGGTAGCGTTCTGTTGTGCCTATCCTGAGCCCACACGCACTGCACACACTTAGTGAGCTCCCTACTAACACCAGTGAAAGCTTGGTCGCGGAGCCAGACGAGTGAGACAGACGGTCCCCGAGAGAACTATGGGTAAATGATCAGTCTCCTGGTGCTGGTCTACTGCAGAACTGATCAAATTATTGTATTGAACGCAAATTTTGTCTTGTATTTTATTTTTAAAAAATTTTGATGAACGTGTTTTACTTGGCAACCTGTCCTACAGACGACAGAACAAAGGATATAATTTTAATTTAAAAGCGTGCGTCCATACATGAATGTTACAACATGTGTATTAGGCCCTATGTAAAAGCAAAATAAGGTGAAGGTGTCCCATAACCTATGTGGTCGTAGGGAAGCGAGGTGTCAGAGACCTCAACTTATCTAGGGGCCAGCATGTTGAAGGCGGCGCCCATCTCCTCTCCCTCGCTGCTTTACCTTCCCTGACCCTAAAGAGGGCAGGTACCCATTTACAGCTGGGTGAACTGGGGGACTGTACTGAAACCAAGGCGCGCAAACGGTGACCCATCCAATTGGTAACCACGCTCGATGCTGTTTAACCTTGGCTGGGGGAAAGCGAGTGTTCTGACCACTGAGCTATCCCGTCCCCATGTATATCTGAATGTTTTTCAACTATGTAAGCAAACGTATGCGCGCGCGCGCGCGCACACACACACACACACACACACACACACACACACACACACACACACACACACACACACGCGCGCGCGCGCGCGCGCGCGCGCGGGGGGGGGGGGGAACAGATAGACAGACATATGGAGAGTATACAGTGGGACACACACACACACACACACACACACACACACACACACACACACACACACACACACACACATGAATTTTAACAGTCATTTAATGGCAACAGCAGTTGACATTTTTTAAACGTTGTAAACATAGGCATGTTTTATTTCGTTATTCTTTTACAATTATTATTTCACAGCAAAAGCAGTTATCCTCTCAGTGATTTTCACGTAAATACAGGCTGTAACTGTCTTTTTGTGAACTCAAGATTCTCCTCTGTATGAAAACACTAAGATTGAAAAAAGTCATTGGTCACAAACGTGTAGAGAAAATAAACCTTGAAAAATCAAATCAGCACCCTCCCAACCCCTCCCCGCTATCACACTGTTTGTTGCTGTTGTTGTTGTTGCTGTTTCTGTTAGTTTTCTTGTTGTTGGTGTTGTTGTTGTTGTGAACAAATATATGATCAACATTGACAATCAAAAACTGCAGTTGCCAGGTGTTTTATTTTGTTCGGTTGTAAATCACATAATGTACATCAATAAACCGCCTCATGGGGGCCATGCCACTCCACAGCTGCAACGTAGGCCTAATTTCCCTCCCTCCCACCAGCACCTCCACAAACAACATCTGTCAGCATCACTTCTGGTGGCTTTACACAGTCCACTAGCAAATTTCTTGCGTAGAAATTTCATGTTTGAAGTGATAAAGTCACCTTTCGCCCCAGAATTCTACAATTTCTGGTCAAACATATATTCTCCGAGAGCATAGTTGGTCTTGAAACTGCGCAGGCGCGTGACGTAACCAGCCAGTTCCCGGATGGAGTGAACTTGCTCCTCCAAAAAGTCGTGTTCCAAAATGTGCGTAAACTGGAAACAAAAAGGAGAGGATGGATGACAAGATGTGTATCCAGTCGTCTAACTCTTTACTTTTTTGTGGGGAGAGAGAGAGAGAGAGAGAGAGAGAGAGAGAGAGAGAGAGAGAGAGAGAGAGAGAGAGAGAGAGAGAGAGAAGAGAATGAATGAATGAATGAATGTATAATCTTTATTTTGCAAGGGTATGCAACGGAGGGTTTTCGACCACCCCCCAACGATACAGAACGTTGCACAATTCGCAGGTCAGCACCACAATTACCACCGATACAAATACCATCATCACCACCACCACCAAACATACAAAACAAATGTAGCAGTCTACAACATTAACAACAACGGTAACAACAACAACAGCAGTAACAGCACTGACGTCAGCATCTCCAGCGTCGTCAGCCAACCACCACCACTACCACCACCACCACCACCACCACCAAACATACAAACAACAAACGTGGCAGTCTATAACAACAACAACAGCAACAGTAACAGCAGTAACAGCACTGACGTGGGCATCCCCGGCGTCATCAGCCAGGCTGTGCAGGTCCAGCAGCTTCTGGTTGACGAATCGCTCCACCGCCAGCGCGTCCTCCATCGCCTGCAGCCCCGCCTGATCCATGCTGTCACGCTGCACGCGTACACGCACACACACGCATGCATACACACGTGCAGATACACACACAGACACACACATACCCATACATGCACGCACGCACGCAAGTACGTGTGCATACACACATACAAAGTGACACACACACACACACACACACACACACACACACACACACACACACACACACAAAAGCACACATGCACACGGACAGGCATAGGCACAATCAATCAATTAACTGATCAATCAGTCAAGAAATTAATCTATCAGTCAATCAGTCCACCAGTCAGTCAGTCAGTCAGTCTGTCAGTCCATCAGTAACTAAGTCTGTCAGTCTCCCTATCAGTCTATGTCTGTCTGTCTGTCTGTCTGTCTGTCTGTCTGTCTGTATAACCATTAGCCTACCATCGGCCAGCCGGCCAATCGATAAAAAAGTGAACAAAGAAATGAATAATGGAAAATAAATGATTGAATAGAATCAATTAATGAATGAGTCAAGTAAGAAAGCAACCAATCCACCAAGTAAATTAAATTAAACAAAAAATGGAAAGCTGCAAGTCAACAATTTTTCACTCACTCATGAACAGGTGACATTTACAAAACTGCATACACACAGGGACTAGATGAAAAAAGCACACGAGCGCTTATTCCATTATCCTCGATGTAAAAGAATTAATAAACTCACTCACTCACTCAGTCATCAATCCATCCATCCATCCATCCATCCATCCATCCATCCATCAGTTATGTAGTATATGAATTGCACATAACATGCAAGGGGGGGGGGGGGACCCCCATGATGAATCTCTTTATATTGCAGTTTACTAGTCAAGCGCGTGCATGCGAATGTGTGAACGTGTCTGAGTGAGTGCATGCATGCGTGCATGTGTGCCCATGCGTGCGTGCGTATGTGTGTTTTATCTGCCAGTGGCTAATCAGAGATTAGCTGTACCTGCCCCTTATCTGTGACACACATACAGTTTGTTTGAGAACACATTTTCTAGTGCACTCTGATCACACTGAACAGGCAAGCAGAGAATGAACACACACACAGCATGAGAAAAGAAGTATTGATGAAGACATATACAAAGCAAAAACAAAACAAACAGCATGAGAAAATAGTATTCATTAAGACATATACAAAGCAAAAACAAAACAAACAGCATGACAAAAGGAGTATTAATGAAGACATATACAAAGCAAAAACAAAACAAACAGCATGAGAAAAAAAGTATTCATGAAGACATATACAAAGCAAAAACAAAACAAAACAAACTTACGGCACACTCATTATTGGACCTTGTCCACACGAATTCGCAAATCTGCACATAAAAAATAAAGTAAATTAAACTGGGTTTGGTGTGTGTGTGTGTGTGTGTGTGTGTGTGTGTGTGTGTGTGTGTGTGTGTGTGTGTGTGTGTGTGTGTGTGTGTGTGTAACACATAGCGGCGCACATGCACGCATCGAGGCACATACACACATATGTTGAAATAAACACACACACACACATACACACGCACACACACATACACACGCACGCACGCACACACACACACACATACACATACACACACACTCACACACACACACACACACACACACACACACACACACACACACACACACACACACACACACACACAAGATTAACCTAAAAGGGCTCATATCTTCATTTCAGTCAATTCGTCATCACACAAATAACTTATTTTGCTAAATGTGAAATCGATATTTCATATATATTTGTTATGCCAATAGTACCTAAGATACCACAATGAGAACACAAAACTGTCACATTTGATATCGATTATACCATGTCCAATACAGATAGCAATATCAATATTCTAACTTGCAACGTTAGAGAAAATCTTGAAACTGATTATTCAAATCATTTAAAGTTTCCACTGATGGTTCAGTGTATAAATTAAGTGCAGGATCAGGCTTTGTTATTCCTGCTTTTAAAATTGAGAAGTCCTATTGCCTTGGAAAAGGGTTTTCTATTTTTACAGTAGAATTATATGCAATTCTTACGGCACTAGTTTTTTTATGTGACTGGCATCACACTAAAGTTGATATTGTTAGGATTATATGTGTCGACTCCAAATCTGTTTTATATGGTTTACGAGACTAGGACTCGAAGATCAGAACAGATCTATTTTTGACATAAGATGTTTTAATGCATATCATTAGAGCAAAAGGTGTTAGAATAGTATTTTGGTGAATCCCATCCCATTATGGTATGTTTGGGAATGAAAAAGAAGATAAATTGGCAAAACAAGGTGCGAAGAGAGATACTGCAGAAAGTACATTAAAACTTGATTTTCATGAAATTCATTCAATACTAGTGAATCATATGCATAAATCCTTTCTACCAGAACAGTCAGAAATGAGGTCTTGCCCAAGACACATTTTAAATTATTATGATATCCAAGCTGCGTTTAAACTCTTGGAAAACCAGGTGCTCCCAAACTGTGGCGTGTGCTTGTTCTCCCTCTTTTTCCTGTGAACACATTGCTTGTGACTGCCCCATCTTGACTTCACCATACACAAATACTGCTATCAGAGATCTGAAAAGGGAATCTGTGAGTTCACTCACACGTAGACCAGAAATGGTTGATATTGCTACAGTTATTTTTCGGTC
>CM060317.1:700250-710250 GCA_030674155.1 Stramonita haemastoma
GGCAGGTCCATTTCCCAAATGTAGGTCCATTTCCCAAATGTAGGTCCATTTCCCAAATGTAGGTCCATTTCCCAAATGTAGGTCCATTTCCCAAATGTACTCCCGAAGTCGGAATGCAGCTATCTTAATGATGGGGGGGGGGGGGGGGGGGGGGGGGGGGGGGCGTCGCATATGCAGAAAACCTCAGAGTTCTTGCCGAGAAACGGAGACTTAAAAAGATACTCTCTGTCTCTTTCTAGCTTGTCAGTCTGTCTCATACTCTCTGTCTCTTTCTAGCTTGTCAGTCTGTCTCATACTCTCTGTCTCTTTCTAGCTTGTCAGTCTGTCTCATACTCTCTGTCTCTGTCTAGCTTGTCAGTCTGTCTCTCTGCCTATCAACCAACATGTCTGTTCCTTTTTTCTATCTGCCTTTCTGTATGCCTGCTCGTATGTTTGCCTGTCTGTTTGTCTCTCTGTAGGTCTGTCTCCGATAAATATTTTCTCTTTGTGTCGAATGATAACTTTTTTCCATAGTAGTTGTATGTTAAATCTATGGTGATAAACTGTACACCTCCCCGTTATCTCTTGCTCTGAATGTGTGTGCCTGTAGATATCAGCTGTCTGCTTTCATGTTCTCCACATATCAGCAGTTATCTATCTTTGCAAAAGGGTACAAGAGAGAGAGAGAGAGAGAGAGAGAGAGAGAGAGAGAGAGAGAGAGAGAGAGAGAGAGAAAACAAAATTAAACGAACTATCATGATAACGAAATTTTATTTTCTGAAGGTAATAGATGAATACAATGACTTTTTCATCCATCCCTCAAAAGCAAATAGATAAATGAATAAACAAATTAAGAAAGAAAGAACCACGTAAAGACATACAATGTGTTTGACAAAAGAAATAAAAAAAGACACAAAAAAGAAGAAAATACGAAGATCAGCAGTTATGCAAAAAATGTGTTGAGAAAGTACAAGTAGCAAATCTTTGCTATCACTATAAAGTAATGCTGCATATTATTTCAGTATGAATTAATAAGGAAGAAAAATTCGGAAAATAAAAAAAGGGAAGGGGGAGGGGAAGGTAGGAAAGAAAAGAGAGGAAGAGGAGGTAGAAGGCCACACAGCTGACAGGCTGACAGACACGCTGTACTGTGTACAGCCAGACACACCAATAGACAGGGGGCAAACCGACAGGCACACTGACACACTACCAGACATCTGATATAACAGAGAGAGAGAGAGAGAGAGAGAGAGAGAGAGAGAGGAGAGAGAGAGAGAGAGAGAGAGAGAGAGAGAGAGAGAGAGAGAGAGAGAGAGAGAGAGAGAGAGAGAGAGAGAGAGAGAGAGAGAGAGAGAGAGAGAGAGAGAGAGGCAAGGCAAATTCAAGGCAAGGCAAATTCTTTTATTCGAGAATAATGAATAAGCACGTGTGTGCTCTTTTACATGCAGTCCCCGCCCTTATCAGGGATACATCAAGATTTTTAAAAATCTCTAACTAAAGAACAACAATAATGACTCAAATACGAAGAGCAAGAAACAATACCAAGTAGCAAACAACAGACAAGAAATAAGAAAGCAATACATTAATAAGGTTGTTTTTTTAAGGCACGCATTCTGAAACGAAAATAAGAGGTAAGAATCAAATGAAGATTTTGATTTGAAAAAAATAACACAATAAAGAGCAAACATGATGATATAATGAGGTAAATGACTGAAAACATCAACCCACCACCATCTATCGACAAAATAAGCCATATAAAACATAATATTTTGATAAAAGGGGAGGAAAAAAAACCTCACACACACACACACACACCACAACACACACACACACACACACACACACACACACACACACACACACACACACACACACACACATTCATTCACTCACTCACTCACCCACTCACTCATTCACAGGTTCGCCTGCATGTCATCAATAAACTTCATTCTTAAGGAACTATCAACAAATCAAGAAGGAACGCCTTGCAAAAGGCACAACTACAAAACAACAATCTGACAATCAGTACATAAAGGAACAAGCAGTAAGTAAACGAACAGGTCACTGCAGGTACACATTCTCTCCTTCTGTAAAAAAAAATTCTTTTAAAAGAGAGAGAGAGAGAGAAAAACAAGGGATAATGTGAGATATCATACTATATATTCAACAAACTAAACGTTGCAGGTGCTTTAGCGCTCATTTTTATAACCTGCTGTCCTTTGGAGGGATTTACATGCAGGGTGTGCGGGATATGTACTTAGAAGGCCTTCTCTCACTCCCTTTTTATGTGTGGGGAAGTGGGTAGCAATAGTCTATTATGCCGAACAGAGAACATCTACAATAGAATTTTTTTTTTTGAAAAGCATGCTAGGAAAAATTTCAAAAATACAATTTACCTTTCGTTTGTCTTATTTTGCCTGTATATTCATTGGTCCATGTTGCGCTAATGTGCGACGGGTAGAATTCCCTCCCCTGACCATGAAAAAACACAGTTGCCTTCTTTAAAACTACTAAAATTCATAAAGGATTATCGCCCCATGCTTTGCATTGCCTCCCTTAGCAGGAACGCTGTTGTCTTCTTTGTTCTTACTAAAATTCATAAAGGACCGCCCTTTCAAGGGAGTTAATTAAAGAAACCCACAAAATAACTTGCTCCACTAAGAATTCTTTCATGTCTAGTTTTGAATATATGACATCATTTACATCCCTAAAATACCATTCTGAGGGTAGATATCCCAAGATCATTATTTTGCTCAACCTCAGAAGACATTTTGTTTCAAACTCGAAGAAATCATGCCGATACATAGGACATTCTAGAGTATGTATTTTTCTGGAGAGAGAATGAATTAATAATGAATGAATGAGTTAATAACTTTATTTCTGATGGTTACAGAGTAAGTATGTACATACTTTTTCCACCAGAGAGAGAGAGAGAGAGAGAGAGAGAGAAGAGAGAGAGAGAGAGAGAGAGAGAGAGAGGAGAGAGAGCTGAGCACATAGGTGAGTTACCCAGCACACTATGCACTCATCGGTTTTTCCCTCGTGGGATCACTGTGACAGCATGGGTTCACAGTGAATGAGAAGTCTGCCTGTTGAATGTCTTCTAGTGCCATACCATGCAGGCAGCCATACTCCGAATTCAGTGCTGTGTTCGGCTTTCGAAAGGGGCATATAGAATGCTGTGCTGAAATGCTTGTAGTGGGTGGAAACAATCTCAACACTGCATTTTGAAGAAAAGGCAAAGACCTGGTGTTCCCAAAACCTGTGTGATCGGTTCGGGAGTGAGGAGTCAGAGACCTCAGCTTTTCCAGGGGCCAGCATATTGAGGGCGGCGCCCATCTCCTCCCCTTCGCTGCTTTATCTCCCCTGACCTTAGAGAGGGCAAATACCCATTGACACTGGGTCAACTGGGGTACTGTGCTGGAGTATAGTCTCGCGAATGGCTACCCATCCACTTGGTAACCACGTTTAGTGCTGCTTTAACCTTTTCTAGGGGAGGGCGAGCACTCTGACCACTGAGCTCTCCCTGCCCAGTATAACGCTATTTCAATGTCGGCTTTGGCACTTAGCTTGGTCAGCAACTGACAAAGCGTTTGGTGTGAGCCCGCAACAGACCGACCTGCTGTGCTTCCGACCGGGAAAGAGCACAGCCTGTTCAAGCAGAACCGCTAAGGACCTGGGAAGGAGTGACTGCACTTAACACAGAAGAAAAAGAAGACAAGGAGCAGACAAGAGAGAAGAGGGAAAGAGGAACAAAATGAAAGAAAGAAAGAAAGAAAGAAAGAAAGATAGATAGATAGATAGATAGATAGATAGATAGATAGATAGATAGATAGATAGATAGATAGATAGATAGATAGATAGATAGATAGATAGATAGATAGATAGATAGATAGATAGAAAAGAAGCAAAGAAAGAGACTAAGAAAATAAACAGCTACGAAGAAAAAGGTAAAAACAAAACACAAAGATAAAAAGAAGAAGAAAGAGAAAAAAGACATTTTAAAAGAAGAAAAGTAGAAAGAGAAGAGGGATAAAGAGAAAAAGAAGAACACACACACACACACACACACACACACACACACACACACACACACACACACACACACACACACACACACACACACACACGTGTGTGTGTACACGCATATGTCACGTGCGCTCTCAAGTGTGCACACAAGCATGCACGTATGTATGCATGCAGGCATGTGTGCAATGCTCGCGAGCGCACATACACTCACACACTCATGTGTAACACACACACACACACACACACACACACACAGACACACACACACACACACACACACACACACACACACACACACACACACACACACACACACACACACACACACACACACACACACACACACACACACCTGCGAGAGCGGAAGCCAGCACAGCCCCACAGAGGACTAAACAGTGAAGCGGAAAACTCTTCATCTTTCTCCTTTCTCTGGTGGTTGCAGGCAGAAGGTTCAGGTTGGACACTGGGCTGGTTGATGTGGATGAAGCCCGCACTGGAATAGCGGTGCCTTGGCCAGGCTGATAGATAGCACTGAGGATGCTAACCAGGACTACCTTCTCACCTTTGATAAACTTGGGATGAGGCCCTCTCGGGGTTTGACTCTTGTTTTGTTTTTTAACTGGGTCAGCCAACTGGACTGATCGGTGTTATCAGGTTTGTTATCGTTGTGGACTATGTAAGTCTGTTATAGAGGTAGGAGTGGTGATAGTAATGTGCTGAGTAACACACAGACACACAGACACAGACATATAGACACAGACACAAAGACACACACACAGACACACACACAGACACACAGACACACACAGACACACACAGACACACAGACACACACACACACACACACACACACACACACACACACACACGCGCGCGCGCGCGCGCGCGCGCGCGCGCGCGATAATCTTGAAAAGAACAGAAAATGAAATTAACATATATTTCAGAAAGAAGGTTCAGTTATAATGATAATGGTGATAACAATAGTGATAAAAATAGCAATAATGATAATGATCGTGATGATGATAATTATGATGATAATGGTGGTGGTGGTGGTGGCGGCGGTACTGATGATGATGATGCTGAGGAGGAGGAGGAGGAGGAGGAGGAGGAGGATAGATTTTTACAGGCAATCTGTTGTGTTATTGTTCGCACCGGGATCTCGGTTTAAAGTCTCATCTGAAGGATTTTCGGGGGGAGGGGGGGAGCGGAGTCAGTGCTGATGTAACAGGAAAAACATCTGACAGGCGCCTTGTGGGGGCTGCAACCCCGTCCATTGGATCACAGTGCAATACTCTAACCACTGGGCCATCTGGCGTCCCCTGGTGCACCCCCCCCCCCCTCCTCATATTTTAGTTCATTGCCAGGTGCGCTACTTTCTCCTGACTTGCCAGTGCACCGGTAGCCATTGTAGCTTCTGGGCTGAAAGGCTGCAAAGTGTTGTTATGCAAATAGCGGGGATAACCCACAGCCCCTGAACACGGAAGATGCACACAGCGCTGATCATTTTTGTTACCACGAACTTTGGTCTGCTTTCCTTTTTTAATAGCCACGGTGGTTCAATAACCACTTGCCCCGGAGAACATTCTTTATTTATTTATGCATCCTTCTGTTCATTTATTCATTCATTTCTGGCCCAAATCTTGATGTAAGCTGAGTGCCAAAGTCTAGCCGACATTGAAGCATACTTCAAATGCTACATTCTGACTGCCTTCAGCCAGGCAAGCTGTCAGAGTGACAAGCTGCATGCACTTTATCTCTCCTTTTTCCTCAAGTCCTTGGCTAGACCTCTACAGTTTAGCAATGGGGAGAGTCTTGCATTTTCATATGCCACCACCATTCTTTTATATACCACACCATTAAGTAGCCGCATTCCGAGTTCGGGAATGATATCTATACACGACTCCAGTGTGCTAGATAGATAGATAGATAGATAGATAGATAGATAGATAGATAGATAGATAGATAGATAGATAGATAGATAGATAGATAGATAGATAGATTGATAGAGATAGATAGATAGATAGATAGATAGATAGATAGATAGATAGATAGATAGATAGATAGATAGATTTTTTTCTCTCTTTTGCCATCCGTTCTGACCAGCACGAATAGCCTACTCTACAAGAAGGCAGAACAGATTTTAACATGTGCGCAAGATATGCTGTGTGCATTACACACGAGACCTCTGTTTATAGTCTCATCCTAAGGACTTTCGGTAGAGTGGACTCAGTACTGATGTTAACTCCAGGGGGAAATTCCGTGCACACCATGGAACAAATGTGAGAGAGAGACAGACGGACAGACAAAGACAGAGACAGAGACAGGCAGACAGACAGACAAAGAGACTGAGAGAGAGATACAGAGAGAGACAGAGAGAGAAAGAGAGAGACAGAGACATAGACACAGAGAGAGAGGTGAAGGTTTGAATGCGGGTGTGTCTATATCACCAAGTAATGAATGGACATTAAACATAACAAAACAAACAAACAAACAAACTCTCTCCTCTCTCTCTCTCTCTCTCTCTCTCTCTCTCTCTCTCTCTCTCTCTCTCTCTCTCTCTCTCTCTCTCTCTCTCTCTCTCTCTCTCTCATATATATATATATATATATATATATATATATATATATATATATAATATATAATATATATATATTGTGTTGTTGTAAGATTGTACGATTTTTTTCCCTGTGGATACGTCACCATGTATTGCTCTAATTATTCTGTGTAGTCGTCAGCAACCCCCTTCATGTATTAATGTATGGGCCAATGGTCTTTTATGGCACACACACACACACACACACACACACACACACACACACACACACACACACACACACACACACACACACACACACACACACACACACACACACACACACACACACACACACTGAATGACACACTGACTGTCACACTGACACAGTTTTCACTGGAGAAAATGACTGACATTTTGACGAGAAAAGTGATGAAGAATGTTGGCAGAGGAGTTCATCTTCCACTGCATAAAACTGGCGGTGACAGAATTCAGACTTTAGCACACAATAAATCACACCCGACACTTCAGAGGACAAAATGCCGACCTGAAAATTTACAAGGTTAACTTTCAGAACACGAAGAGCAGTGACCTTTGGGTCAGTACAGAAAGTTCATGGTAGTAGTTCTTCTCCGGGGCGGGAGGGCCTAGCGGTTAGAGCGTTGAGTTCGGGGCGGGAGGGCCTAGCGGTCAGAGCGTTGAGTTCGGGGCGGGAGGGCCTAGCGGTTAGAGCGTTGAGTTCGGGGCGGGAGGGCCTAGCGGTTAGAGCGTTGAGTTCGTGATCTGACGGCCCGGCTCGAGCCACCACCGAGACGCCAGTTTAACGGGACTTTTCTACCCGAGTTCAGAGCAGCTCCAACTCCACTCCCCTGGAAGTCCTTCAGATGAGACAAAAACGAGTCCTATGTACAAACGTATGCAGAATACCTTGCTCACACGTTGAAATCCGTTCCACCTTAGAGGAGAGTAGACCATTTTGTGCCAGTGGGAATGGGTGACAAAATTCAAAAAACGGATGAACTCTGGTGTCGTGTTTATACATCGTACCCGCAGTGGGAATGCGGCTACCTCAATGTTGGAAGAAACCCTCACCACTGTTTCCCTAGGAGCTGTAGCTGAAGAACGAAAAGGTCAAAGAAAGCTTCTAAGAAAAACAGATCTTTCTGATAAAAAAAAAGAGACCCTCGCCTTTTCATTGTCTTGCCCATTGAATGTATGACTGAACACAACAGTGAATGAAGGCTTGTGTTTACTTCATTATCAGCCCTCTTACCCATGCACTGTTGATATTGCAGCAATTGTCGCTGATGTTGTTATAGCTTTTACTACTGTTTATTTAGTTGGTTAGTCCTTCGGATGAGGCTATAAACCACCTCGTGTGCGAACGCACACAGAACATCTTGCACACACGTTAAAAACACGTTCACCCTTTCAAAAAGTAGGCCATCGTATAGTGGTAGGAACGGATGACGAAATTTGAAAAAAATAACAACAAAACAAGACAGCACGAAATATAAACGCAACACACAGGTGTCATGTTTAGATGCCATCTCGAAGTCAAAATGCGGCTACCTTTATCGTGAGTAAAAGCGGTCGCATACGCAAAATCTCACAATATCTATTGGTGAACCTTGCAGCTCTGACCAAGATACGAAAAAGAAATGGTTGTTCGGTTGGTGAATTGCTTGGATGGCTGGTGAATTGCTTGGATGGCTGCTGGGTTGGTTGGTGAAGGAAAGGAGAAGCGTTTTTGTTTTTTCACAGACATTTCCAGAGCCAGGGGAAGTTTACAATTATATGCGTTGAGCCTGTCCACTTTTGGACAATAATCATTTACCATACAACAGTCCTTGGTCCAAATGGAGCGCACCCGCCAAGAGAGTGAGAAAGTCCCCCCTCCAATCTGTTTGAGTCCTAATAGTTTCCCACTCAACCATGAGTTGTGATCTGGGTGCTAGTCTTTCAAATGAGACGATAAACGAAACTTGCGTATGCATACGTAAAAGAAACCACAGCAAGAAGAGCATTGTCCCCGCCAATTCTCTGTTGAAAAAGTTACTCTCTTAGGGAAACAAAATAGGCTACACCCTACTGCAAAAAGGATTTTTGTTTTAATATGGTGCTGCTCTTGTGGTGATACGCTCTCCCCAAGGAGAGCAGCCTGAATTTCACACAAACAAATCGTACCATGACTATAAATGATATTCAATGCACATTACATTACAGTATTTCGTATGAACGGAGATAACCTCGGTGAATCATCAGTCATCCACTTACATGAATGATATCGCGACACGTTATCTGACGTCACCTTTCATCAACACGAATGAAATTCACAGTGCACTGTATGTGAGTTATCAACGGTGTGTTCTTTCACTGATATCGCTTTTGACCGATTGATCTGGCTGCAGAATATCACACACGCTAACACGTGACACAATGTACGATTAGGTCTGTATATACATAACAGTGCGAAGGCACGCACACGCACGTGCGTGCGTGCGTGCGTGCGTGCGTGCGTGCGCACAGAGACAGAGAGAATGAATGAATGAATAATCTTTATTTTTCAAGGATAACAGAGAAAGCATTTACATGCTTTTTTCATCCGTGTGTGTGTGAGTGAGAGAGAGAGTGTGGTGTGTGTGTGTGTGTGTGTGTGTGTGTGTGTGTGTGTGTGTGTGTGTGTGTGTGTGTGTGTGTGTGTGCGTGTGTGTGTGTGTATGTGTGTGTGTGTGTGTGTGTGTGTGTGTGTGTGTGTGTGTGTGTGTGTGTGTGTGTGTGTGGGTGTGTGTGGGTGTAGGTGTAGGTGTGTGTGATATTGATATTTGTTTATTTATTCGTGGATTATCATTTATGTATTTATTAATTTATTTGTTCTTTTATATTCTTTTGTATCGAGGATAATGGAATAAGCACTGATGTGGGTTTTTTTTACATCCAATCCCCATGTGTATGCAGTTTTGTAAATTTTGTCATCTGTTCCCACCGACACACAATGGCCTACTCTTACGAAAAGCGAACAGGATTTAACGTGTGCGCAAGGTGTTCTGCGTGCGTCCGCACACGGAGCCTCAGTTTATAGTCTAATCCAAATGACTTTTGGGGAGAGTGGAGTCAGCACTGATGTTAACTCCAGGGGAAAAATCCCCTCGAACGGGAATCGAACCCGGGTCGTCAAATTTGCGAGCGCAATGTTCTGATCACTAGGCCGCTCAGACACTGCACGCCTCTATCCCATCTCCACCGCTGACAAATATCTCACACTGACCAGTGCCCCTGTGGCACAGTAGGCCTACATACCCCTCAGATATAACCCTGCAGTCCTGCCCCAGCCTACTTTACACACTGAGACACCACAGTGACCCAGCCCAGTAGAGCCTTGAGCTCCGTGAAAAACTGTGGGGACCAGTGGAGTCACTACGACATGCTGCAGACTTCACAATCCAGACTGGATTTTTT